>JAQFVV010000081.1:1172467-1714103 GCA_028023455.1 Epiperipatus broadwayi | reverse complement strand
TAAATAATCCACTACAAATGAAATACAAGTACAAGACCAAATACAAATTCATACTTATAAACAATTCACAACAAATAAAAATGTAGACATGAGACCAAATGCAATTCATTTAGTGAAAAAGTATATATCATAAAAGTACATTAGACAGGCAAAACTCTCCATACAGCAATGCCACCCTGTGCCAACTAGAGTAATCAATGGATGCCAGAAGGTTTGTGCATAAAATCCCCATCTAATGCCCACTCATCCAATATCCCCCGACTATCTGGCTTGTGGTGTTTGTCAGGAAGGAGCCTTGGATCTGAGAGCACTGCATCAAGATCTTAAGACCTAATGCAACCCTCCAGCTACCACCTTTTATCTCTACTTAACTACAAAACTACGAGAATGAAACAGAAAACACAATATTTTCACTACTGTAAGGAGAGTTTTGCCTGTTTAATAACAGTTATGTGCTAGCATAAGATATGGAGATCATGTGATCATGAAGTATACATAGGTGAAACCTTATACTTCCCTTTTTCCTATGTCAAATGCGTTGACCGTGAAGCAAACCCGGACCAGCTGTTTGGAAGGTAGCTATGCTAACAACTAGGCCATCAACGCTTGAACTTTTTTCTTTTATTAAAAAAAACTTTCTATATACAAATATTAACATATTTACAGAATAATAAATTTTTTATATAGGCAAAAATATTACGAAACTACAACATAATGGTACAGGTAACACAATAAGTTAAATTCCAATGAAGTCTGATCCAAAATTGAAAAATATGCTCTAATTATACATAATCATGATAACTAAACTCAAGAAGAATCTAGATATTTGTTTCCACAAGAGTGAAATCTGATAGGGGTGTTAATGAAAATAAGGGTTGAAGCTATGAGAGAGCATAAGTGCAATAGATTTTTGATAGCCAAGTTTTGGTCACGATGTTCCTAGATGTATTGTTTATTGTCAAACGCAAATCATATAGTTCTTACTGAGTAAATAATTACAGTATTTTTTATATATTTTTTTAGAATTGATTGAGGTTGATTGTACACTTATGAAATATGAATAGGCATAGGGATGAGAAGTATGGACAGATTTGAAAAGGGTGTAGCATTTTTTTTGGATATTTATTGCTCAAAACATGTCAGTTCAAGATTTAGCTTAAACCAGTCATCAAGAAACATTTGGGTTGTAATTGGATCCTGTAAAAAAATTTCAACCATAATTGAGGAGCACAAAAGTTATTGGAACTTGATTAGTTTTAGCAACTTGCAGGGTTGTCCATAGAAGATGAAATGGATATGCTATTTTATTTAAATCTTTAAATGATATGCCAATGAGAGATTTGATGTTATACTGGTCTAATATATTAGCATGCCCCATGGCATGATCTGTGAAAAATGAGTTTGACATATGAAATCAAAACAAGCAATTTATATTGGCGAAAAGATAGCACTAAGTAATGTTGCAATATAAATTTAGGTCCTAATATAAATAATTTTCATTGAGCATGTACTTATGACAACCTTGTATCTGCATTTCATTTGTCAAGAATTGCTTAAACTTCAAGATGTACAAAAGTAATTTGTTTGCATTGCCATCAGGCTTAAATGAATTTATTGGCAAAAATCATTGCAAATGTTTGATGGTAAAAATGGCAGCAATTATCAGTGATCCAAAGAAATAAAAATATTGAATTTAATTCTTTTGAGATCGAAAGAAATAAAAATGAATTTAATTTCTTTTAAGAACACATCATATGCTTTTGTTGACATAATATAAAAATATTTACTTTTTTTTTAAAACTATTAAATATTTGTTTATTAATAAATATATGTTGACATTAACCTTTTACTTGAACGTATTTTTTTTTTAACTGGAAATTAATCAACTGAAAATTTGGTAACATCAAACATTTTTTAATTAAAAATTGATTTTTTTAATATTTCAAATATTTTCATTATTTGAACATAACCTTTAACTCTTTATTTATTCATATTTTATTCAGAATCCCTAGCAGCCAATGGGATTAAATTTACATCTTTTTGTTTGACCAAATTTGTCTTTATTTTTTCAGAAATGTTCACAAATGAAAATTATTCTTAAAAATATTATTTCAACTTTGCAAATATAAAATTAAAATACATAGTTGAATTTATAAAAAATAACTGTTCTTATTGGACAGTTGCCTCATTCTTCATAAAAATAGTAAATTAAAAATTCATAACTGTTTAACCAAGTCTGAACAAATTATTGCTCAGGTTGCTTCAAGTTAATGAAATTCTGTTTAAAATGTAAATACTATTCATAATTTTCTTCTAAAGCAGTATGTAACTAGCTTATACAGAATGCTTCATATATGTAAGTAGAATATTATTTTAATAAATGTAACAATGCTTAAGGCTAATTCCACCTTTATTGTTAAAAAGAAGTTGCCTTGATAACAGTTTGAAATTGTTGATTGTTACTGATATTTTCTAAATGTTGACTGGCTTTTAATGATGCAAATAGAGGCATCATTCTCCACTCGGTTTATATTAAGATAGCAATTCCTCAAACTTTAATGAACAGGCTTCAAACTTCTCACCCTTCCAACTATTCAACCTATTACATTGAAAAAACAGTGATGGAATGCTCTAAGCCCAATTGATGAGTGCTGGTTCAACATATGTATATTGAGAGTCATACATCTTTTTCACGTGTGGTCATGTGTATCTGTTGCTTGAGATGGAATAGAGGGTAAATAGACTGAAAAATCTTGACTTCAAATCCCTCTACTTACATATACTGTATTCATAATTGTTAAAATGTGATAAAGGTAAATTCGCACTCAATATAAAAGGATTCTTTTTTAAGTCAATTATAAGTTGCAGCCATATATTACTGGTTTATTCTCTTCTAAAAGTAAATATTTTAGAATAAAATCAAATTACATTAAAATATTGCATCAATATTTTATGAAAAGTAATCATATGTAAACAAACTATAGAAAATGTTTTCATATTCAAAATCTAAGAAAAAAATGAATACAGCTCTTTCATGCAGTATTAAAAACAACCAATCAGCGATGTTGTAGGCTAACTGCCAGCTGGATTTGTAAATTTCTCTGTAATCAAATGTATACAAAACCATAAAATACTGCTTTAAAAAACCATGAGTGACTTAAAGTTGAAATAGGAAATTGCATCATATAGCAACCTCCCCAATGAAATCAATTAAAATATTAACAAAATTTCTCTTAAATATACAAATTTGTGAAGTTTTATTATTCCATTTTTATTTGCAAAGTTGATATTTTATTTTTCAGATTATTTTTTAGAATCTCTTAGTAAAATTTTATATTTTTGTTTTCATTTAAAAAATAAGCGTAAAAAAAAAAAGACAAAGAGCCAAGTTTTTCCCAGATTAGTTGCAGTATAATCTATGAATCTGCATTTGGCCTTATATTATTATTTCATCACTAAAAAATTATTTCCATTGTTAAAAATGTTTTAATTATATTTTTTCAATCTTTTATTTAATACATTTTGTTGCTATAAATTCACATATTCTTTATTTGTTGTGATATAGCTACTTCTTTATCAGTCATGAATCTTAGCCAATATGCCCAGAAAAACCTGTTTAGTCACCTTTCCCTTTCCACTCACCACCGTTTTTCCCCATATTCTTCTATATCCCATTTCTACATCATCTTCATTCACTCCATGGTCTTTATATCTAAATCCCCCTCATCTTTTTTCCAAGCCCAGCATAAAGACCAAAAACTCACTTTCTGTATAATCATTTAGTTTATTCTCCCACATTATTTCTATCCTTTCTACTTATAGGCATTTACTTTCAATTAACAGATGCCTAATAATTTCCATGTCTTCCTTACATAACTTGCAGACTTGCTAACGATTTTGTTAGAGCCTTACACAGTCAACTACTTTCCTTGCTATTATCATAAATTAACTCACATCCAATAGTTTACTTCTATATACATATTTAGACTTTTTACACTCCATGCTAGTTCTCCATCTCCCTATTTTTTATTAATACATCTATTCTATCCCATTCTTTGCAACTATAGCACTAAACAATCTTCCTGCACAATCATTCCACCTTTTGTACAAGTATCCTGACAGTCTTTATCCAAATCTGCATACCAGATTAGTTTTCTCATCCATCTTGTTGCCTGTCCTTTACTCGTAGCCCAATTAAATACTATTTTGGCTATTCTCTTTCTATCCATAAATTGCATTCTACCCAACATCATTTTGCATCTCATATAAAAACTTGATCATCCGTTCCTCCTTAAATTGCCACCTTTGCCATCAATATCTAATGCATGTTTTCCTACCTCTTTGAACTTTTTCTAAGTAATTTAACATCCCTTTACTAACACATCATTACCATAATTTAATCCTGCTAAAACCTTTCCCTTCCATACAACCTTTACTACATTGAAGCACTGTTAATTTCTTTATCAGTCCCTTTCTTTTCTTTGCTTCATTTATTTTTTCCTCCAATCATCCAATCAATTCCCCTGATTACTTAAGACAATTCCCAAATAGTTATACCTATTCACTACATTTAACTTTATATTCCCCAATAAAAATTCTCTTTCCCCAGCATTTATCATTACTTTTGATTTTTCTTTACTAAATTTGATCCCAATCTCTTTATCCACCTTGCAAGTCTTCAACACTACTTCCATATCTTCCCATGCACAAGAAAAGACATTCCCTTGCCATCTATTAATGGTATCTGTACCCCTGTTCCTATTGTTCTCTCCATATCTCAAATATAACAAAATAGGTGATATAGGGCAATGTTCTTCAACCCTTGGTCCGCAGCCCGTTCTGCATGTCCGCGTGCTAGACGGGCAGTAAAAAGTTTGTAATAATAAATAATAAGTTTAAATGTTTAATTAATATAGCCAATTTTTATTTATTTTTTTCATCTCATTTTTACCCAATTAAAAAAAAATAGAAACGAAAACAAAATCTAATCAATCATTCATAAATTAATGTTTTTCTAGTTATCACAGATGTTTATTGGGGGGGGGGGGGGGGGGGGGTAGAATTAAATTTAACATTGTTGTTTTGATAAGTTATAACAATTATGCTTATCTTTAAGAAAATTTATCTATAGACTTCTGCCGGTCTGTGAAATCTTATCCTTATTTTTGCTGGTCCGTGGAACCTTATCCTTATTTTTACCGGTCCGCAGGTGTGAAAAGGTTGAAGACCACTGATATAGGGCATCCTTGCCTTAGTCCTACTCCATTTTTAACTGTGCTGCCCTGATGTGAGAATTTAAAGAACTAATTTTATTTCTAGTACTAAAAAAAACTGAAATAAGCTAAAATTGTGATGCATAACTTCAGTAATATTTTATTCCATTCGTTTCACTTTTTCTCTTTGAATTGTATTACTCTGTAAAAGCAGACATATGAAATGCGAAAAAAATAAATTGTGATAATGTATTTCCAAAGATGAAAGATGGTTACCTGCAATGTTTCTCAAATCTTATTTTACCTAGAATAAAACCCAACTTTGCACATATAAAAGGTAAGCTTTCTTTAAATAGTCTATATTTCATTAAGTTTTTTTTAAAAAACAAAAAACGCAATCTTTAAATCTAAATTTCTTTTCACTATAAACTTCCAGATTAAATTAGCCAAATTAATATTCTTACGAACATAAGAGGGAAGGGTTGCAGAATCTTTATTTACGATTTCTAATTCTTGCCATCCCAAATCTGCCTACACATTCCAGATTTCTTTGCGTTTCATTCAAATTGGGCGATATCCTGCGAGTTTTGATACAGACTGGAATCCAAGATCTATGAATAGTGGCCCTGCGCTACTTTCAATGATCAACCTTCAATAAATTCTTTTTTTTATATAATTGGGTAAAAACGATATAAACTACCTGAGTTTGACATCACTTTTATTTGTTATTTAAAAAACTTTACATTTCAAAAAAATTTTAATGACACGATTGATAATAGAGAAATTGCATGGGCCTTCATTTTCATAAGCAATAGTGGATTACAGTAAATATCCTAATTTTTTTTTTAATATTTTCATTAGTACAATACATATGAAGATTCCACAAAATTATTTTTCAAAGGTGAATCAATGTAATCTTCAAAAAAAAAAAAAAAAGTTAGTAATCTGTGCAAATCGTTTCTATATTTTTATACGAGTGTCTGTATACAAATTAGCTACAGAGGCAGTTAATATATATTTACCTTGCCAAATCAGAATTTGTCAATGTTATTTGTAATAAACAATTGAGAACAAAAAATGGCGTAATATTTATATAAGGGAAGAAATGATACTCTTCACCTGTCACTAATGGCCACGTGAGAGTAGCACAAAATATAAGGATATTTTGATATACAAGAATTTTCATTTTATGATTATTGGTTTCATAAACTATAGCGCTACATAATTTAGTACAGCAATTGTTTCTGGGTCACAGTTTCACTTCAAGTGTTCAAATATCACCCAGCAATAAATTAGTCTGTTAACTATATATGGTATTTCTGTGCATAAACCATGCACATGCATGTAACACACACCTGATTTTTCCAATAAAAATTTCAGATTATTTTTTTTAATTATTATTTTCATTCATATTGTCATTATCTTTCATATCTAGCTCATCATTTCTCTAACATCAATGGCATTAGAAATTCCAGTCTTCTGGGAAAATTTTTATTTCTTCCTTTCTTCAATGCTGTCCCATGATTTCTTCACTTGACCAAAATTTTAAAAAAATAACGTGTAGTATATGCGCAAAAATATGGTATGTGTGTGTTTCATGTAGACATTTAAAAATAACTTTATGAAAAGCATAAGCCTATTATTAAAAGGTTTACTTTTTTTTTTCTTTACGATAATAACCGAAACACACAGGCTTATTATATACCTGTATTTATATATGTAATATATAGGGTATATGAGCACAGACTTTCACATGCCCCACCACTCTCCACACTTTCTCATAACACTGATACACTTGAACACATATACGTCGAAAAGATAAATAATCGCCAATATACGTATTTCATACTAAACCAGAAATCATCAATTGGTCCAGATTACCATCTCTATACATATATGCTATAAGTGCTCAGATATATATTAAGATAGCCCAGGGGGTGGGCAAATAGTGGCCCACTAAGAGTTTTTATGCGGCCCTCCAAGACAATCAGAAAAATCCACCTTGGACTGAGATTTCCTTCCTGTTGCATGACCGAATATTCATCTCATATTTTCCACTAGAATGGCCACATCAATATACATGCGCAGTGTAGATACGATGTGCAGTGCTTTTCCAGTTGATCTGATTAATTTCAATTTTGTCTTTGCATTAGCAAATATATATATTTCCAACTTTTGTGAAACCATGAATGCTCCAAAAAAATGTAAAATTGGTAATGAATGTCATGTGTTTAATGAAGAATGGACAAACAAATATTCCTTTGGTAATACAGGGAATAAAGCAGTGTGTTTATTGTGTCATGAAAAAAAGATGCGGCCCTCCGTTAACCTTCGCTTCCACAAAGTGGCCCCCCGTTAACCTTCGCTTCCACAAAGTGCCCCCCCCCCGATGCGGCCCCCGAGCTAAAACAATTGCCCATCCCTGAGATAGCCAATCCTCATACTTTAATGGACAGGCTCCAATCTACTCCACACTCCAACTCTTCAACCATTCATCCAATTGAAAATCTGATTATGGAATGCTCAAAGGCCACCCTGAGGCCAAGATTCTTGTCACTATGATTTCTTAGTTTTATTGATTTTTATAGTATATAACTTTATAGCGATGTATTTTATCCCTGCATCATGCAAATTGAAATTAAAATGTTATCTTGAAACAAACATATAAAAATTTTATACCAAGACCCACACAGAAAAAAAAATTTCCAAAGAAAAATTCCCTGAACTTATAAAATGTTTACACAGAGGCAAAACTCTCCATACAGTAGCACCACTCAGTACATGCTAGAATAATCAATGGATATAGGAAAGTTTGTGCATAAAATCCCTATCTAGTGCCTACTCATCTAATATCCCCAGACTAGTTTCTAACTTGTGTCTTTCATCAGTGAAGAGCCTTGAATCTGAGAGCACTGCATCCATTGATTACTCTAGTTTGCATTGAGTGCCGCTACTGTATGAAGAGATTTGCATCTGTATAAACAGTTTATATAAGCATAAAGAATGATAATCATGTGATGTTTAGTGGCTTATAAAATGTTCTAAGTACTATTAAAAATATAAGAGGATTCTTATCTCGAGAATACTTTAACGTCTCCAAGAAACGAATAAAACTATAGCATTTAATAACACTCATGGGTTAACATTTATTTACAATTTTTAATGAAATATATTTCATCTATACAAAAAAAAGCATTAGATAATTATAAAATTTATTTCAAAAAAATAAAAAAATGTACATTTTATAATAACAGTAACGTTTTAGTCCTTCAAATCAAAAGTCTTTCAATTTCCAATTGAATCTGTTGAATCTGTGGTTTCAGCTGAGATCCTTCGTTAAGGGTCACACTGCAGGCAATAACAGGACGTGACACACCACAAGCACGGCCCAGAGCTACAAACAGAAAAAGATAACAATAAATAATGCATATAATTTTATATACACAAATTAATAATCATAAAAGTTTAGAAAAATTATAAATATAACTGTGAGTGAAGTATATCGTGAATTAGTAAAAATATAATCATATTTAGTATAAAAAACAATATTTAAGATACAAATCATAAAAATTTAGAAAAATTATAAATGTAACGGTGGAGGAAGTATAAAAGTAATCTTGAATTGGTAAAAATATAATCATATTTAGTTTAAAAAAAAAATATAAGATACACTCAAATAAATTAAGTCGAATAGTTACAAGATAAAATACATTACCATTTACATGCACACAGAATTGTGCATTTAAGCAATAAAATTACAAATGTATGCCTAGTTTAAATATTTGTTTGTGCATTTTTAAACGAGCGAATGATTAACGGTAAAAAAAAAAAAAGCACTTTTATGCACATAATCAACATATCTAAAATCTTTCAATATATAAAATAGAAATTCTAAAAATTTATAATAAAAATATCAAAAGCTAATACGCATGCAATGAAATCTTGATCCATCAACATGCGCAATATTGTTTTTTGGTATCCATCGTTTTTTTACTCCAATTCCGACTTTAGAGTTATGGAAATATGCATTCGTCTTTCTTGAAATGTTTTTTTTTTTTTTTGTTATTATCACTGATGCCATGGTACTGATGTAATAAAATAAATATTCACATGGATAGTTAATTTTTTTAATTTGAATCAATAATTTTATTTTTAATTAAAAAAATACCAATCGCATCTCTATTAATAGTTTAAAAGGAGTGAAAATAATATATCATCGCAAATGTTTGTAAATCTAAAATTAAATTAAAATCTGGCTACGAGTCCCGTCTAAACTATTGGCAAATTTGCCGGCTTTTTATTAGGCAACATGCCATCCTTAGTCAATAGGCAGTTTCTAAAATTAAAGGAAGATACCAACAACTATCCTCTCCAAAATCAACCGATAGCGAACTCAACATAATAATCAGGCAATAAAAATTGTCCTAAAGCATCTTTTCAAAAATTTAAAAAATACTAAAATCATATAGAAAGAAATGAACTGCAAGATGCAAATAAAATATATTTTTATTATTACATCCTCCACAAGAATAAAATATCATAAGGAGCAAAACTAGAAAGACTTCACCTTCATTAAAAGTTAGTAACTGCTTGGGTATCGCTGATCTAATTATAAATAATACAAAAATAAGATATGTATACAGTCGATCCTCAAGCACTTAAATGGCCCACTGAACAACAGATCCGGATGGCTGCACTGAACAACAGATCCGGATGGCTGCACTGAACAACAGATCCGGATGGCTGCACTGAACAACAGATCCGGATGGCTGCACTGAATGTAGATATACATACAAAATATTAATTTAATTCACTTAAAATGATCTGTACTAAGCATGTATGTCATATATTAACTTAAAAAAAATTTTCTGCAGGTTAAAATGGCAAAAACTTCCATGCTTTTTAAACAAATGCAAAAATGACCTGATAAAATTATCAAATATTATATACAAGACATATATGTATTGGGGGGGGGGGGGGGCAGTAATCCCCTCATATGGATACTTTAAATTAGAGATAAAGGCAGTTACAAAAAAGAAAAGTGCAGAAATAAATCACGAGAGCAGCTATGACCGAAATGCAAGAAAAGTAATCAATACAAGGAATTGGCTTATAGAGATGATTCGTGATAGAATTCATATAGACAGATGTGCACATAAAATTTATATCAAATTTAGAAATTTCTAATTGTTTTTGTATAATTTTTGAACTATAAATAACTTAATTCTATGGACGGTGAATCAACAGACTATATGGAGGATGCATGTACGTTAAAAAAAAAAACACAAAACATTATTCACCCATCCCCTCCAGTCATATTCATTGTAAAATATTTGTAAAATAGTGCAGCATGTCAAGTTGAAAGAGAAATCAGATATAATTTGGGTTTATAATTTAAAAAATTCACTAATGCTTCCTTCATACATACTATAAAGGCCAATCTAAAAATAGCACCTCTTTTAAAAATAAAAATAAATGCTGCGCATGAAGCCTATCACTCAACAATAGTATTGTGTCGATGTCAAGCATTTATACTATTTTTCAATTCTAAAATGCAGTATTTCTGTAGAAAAAACATTTCAGTTGCTAACTCTGGACCTAAAAGTATATACTATCTTATCCATTACATTGAGTTTTTGATCGTTAAAATTTTTATACAACTTTGCAAGCAAAAATTCCTTTGGCAACCAAATCAGAAATATTCGATGAACATATCTACACACTTCATTCCCACTGACGAAAACCTAGAGATATTGAAAAAAACTCTCGGTCTATAAACAAACGAAATCAAAAAAGTTGTTTTGATTCTTCCTTCTGGCGACTTCTCAAAATAAACTTCTTTAATATCACAATCCCGAGAATCACTGTCAGTAGAAAATTTGGCAATCCATTTCCCTAAGCAAAAGTTTTAAATACAGATCAAAAAGGATATCAAATTATCTCCCACAACCATAGTTGCAAAAAGATTCTTATTTATTTATTTTGAACATTATTAATATATATATATAAATTTCTGATGTCCGAGCATATAAATTCTGTTAACAATAAAGTACCCAGAATGCTTTAACTAAAATAGTAAATGCCAGTCTAACATCATACTGAATTTCATTATCAACCAGTTGAAGTTTCAATCTTTTCTTTCAGTGCTCAATAATATCCTCAGTTTAAAGATCATCTTCTACTATGACTTCATAAAATCGCTTCATTTTTTAAGCATTTACTATCCATAAATAGTGCCTAATTTTATATATAACCTCAATTGTCTGACAACCTTTTCCCCCCAAGAAACAGTCAAAAATCAATCCTTCCCATTTACTTAAAAAACTAGGCAAAAAAAAAAAAACATACTGTATTCCTGAAGGTTTGTGATTATGATGTTTTATTATGTTTTTATATTGGACTATTTCCATCATCTAATATGAGTATTGAATGTGTTAGCAAAATTTAACTTTATTTAAATATTTCAAATACATTCAACTGTTAGTAATAGTGCACAGGTTAGTATATGCACAGTGTTTTGAGAGGTATTATTCTCCCTTCTTCTTTAGGTGTCGCTGGTCTGACCAGTGACAGTACTAGCATGGGATTCGAACCTGGACCCTTGGAATCTTGAGTATGGGTGTTATCTTAGAATTCAATACTCAAGAATCTAAGGGTCCAGGTTCAAATCCCATGCTAGTACTGTCACTTGTCAGACCAGCATCACCTGAAGAAGAGAGGAGAATAATACCTCTCGAAACGTGCATTTACTAACCTGTTCGATGTGCTATTATATTACTAACAGCGAATGTATTTGAAATATTTAAATAACGTTAAATTTTTCTAAGACATTCAATACTCATATTAGATGATGGAAATAGTCCAATATAAAAATACATACTGTACACCTGTTGGCTGAACTTAATCGACAATTTATTCGGACTGTTGGAAAGTCTATAAAACTGCTAACACACATTCACATTATATTTCAACAAAAATATTTTAATAAAGATAAAAATAATAGAATGAATAACAGCTTTCTTTTTTCTCTTAACATAATGTAAATATATTATTTTCTTCAAACAATTTTAGTTCCTTAGTTTCAACTGTCCATTTAGAACTACAAAACATTTACATAATATGACTACATAGAATTGAAATATTTCGTTACAATTATATCTAAATATACATAATTTTGTAGCTCTGAAAAAGACTGCAGGACTGTTGAAACTATAAAGAAATACAATTATTTGAGAAAATATTTTTGCATTATTATAAAGTGGAAAAAGAAAGGTGTTATTAATTATAATTATATATGACAATAATCAATATATAAAGAAAGAATAATAGTAAAATAGACAATACTTCATATAGATCCTTTGCAGATGGTACAATAAATAAAAATATTAATTACCTTGTTTAGATCTCACAAACACATAGGGAACATTCTTATCTTCACAAAGTAAGGGCAGGTGCAGCAAAATTTCCAATGGGACAGCATCGGCAGCCATAACAATAAATTCCGAGAGTCCACGGTTTAAGGTTTTAGTAGCTGCAAAACAAAAAAATATTTTATTCTTCAAAGAAAAAATTTTTTTATTGTTAGAATTATCTATTTGACATTGGAATTAAGATACATTTTTTTTTTTTTACTATTTAAATTCATTAGTCTATTTTCTAAAATAAAATTTATTATTTAAATTTAGACTATTATGGAAAACAAATGCACATATTAAATATACATTTTTGTGTTGCATAAAATGAAACTAACTGCGATGGATAACACTAAAATATTTATGGTAGTTGTGTTTACGCATACTGTGGCTGCTAGGCGACGCTGTAGTACCATCAAGAAACATGCAAACGATAATTTTTCTATCCAAAAACCGCTGAAATCGATATAAAATTGTAACGCCTAAGGCAAGACATCCAAATTGATCAAAAGTAAGTAAAAAATTGATTAAATACGTAAAATCCCAACCCTCTTCCCCCACATAAAAATTAAAACACAAACCAGTTAAGTCAATGTAAAAGACATCCAAAAAATTGCTGAAATCTGTCAAATTAAAACCCTAAGGCAAGACAAAAAAATCATGTAAAAAAATCAGTTAAATACATAAAACTCCAACCTCCCACATAAAAATTAAATCGCAAAAATCGGTTAAATCGATATAAGACATCCAAAAAATCGCTGGAAGTCTGTAAAATTAAAATGCCTAAAGGAAGACATCAAAAGTAAATAAAAAATCAAGTAAAAAAATCGGTTAAATACATAAAACTCAACCCCCCCTCACCATAAACATTAAAACGTCACCTAGCGGCCATAGTATGCATAGGCGACAACTATTATATTTATTAATAAAACTATTTAGTGCAATAAAGTATTGTAACGGTCAGAAAACGTGTGACTCGTAAACATAGTGCAGAATTCGACCACCATACAGAACAGCAGCACCATCGAGTAGCGAAGCCACCCGTGGTACTGAGTTCGAACATAGTTTATCGGTTCCACAATACAATCCACGAAACAACGCATCTGATGCGACATTAGTAAATATTTCCTTAGGCACGGTGGTCAGGGATATGCAAGAGACTCATGATTTTATTCTCGAGTTAGCCAATAATCAAACTAATATTAATTAAACATTCATATTTACATAATTGAGGAAATATTAGATAGAATGGGTATCGAATAAATGAAACGTAATTGCAGACGTATAGTTTAAAATTATTTATTAATACATTTTAATAAAACAATCATTAATAATATTTTATGGACTAACAGCTTCAGTAGCGGGATTTGCAACATGATTATATTTTAAAGAATACATTTATTTATTTACACATCATTTTATACTGGAAACTCAGTAGCGGTATTTCCGATACTGTAATGTTTACAAAGGGAATTCACTTATTGGAAGGCGTAATCTAGCTACCTAAAATTCTCGAGTAAGTATTTCTAATGCATGCCTTGGGGAATTTATACCTTTGCAATGCAAGAGTCTAAATTAAGATTTAAGAGTAGCGGCGGACATATATTTATTTAATTAAACTATTTATTTTATGACTAAGGGCAACATTTATTTGAGAGTGAATTACGAAGATAATGCAGAGGCGGAGTGATATATAGAATAATAGAATTGAGCAAAGGAACACGTGGTACCTTTAGAAAGGCGATATGGAATGGCAGTATATTGAAACAGCAATGCCGCGAATGAGTTTATAAAACTGTCGGGCTGGTCTCTGCCGCGGCCCGACGAAGTAAGGTGTCACATAAGCATAACCAGGGACAAGCGGTACGTGTCGCAATTTGCCAGCTGGCTGCATGACAGGTCAAATCCTACGGGAGCATTTATTATGTCCGCTTGTGTAGGACGACGGGGGTTAATTTCAACCCTGAAGAATCCGGAATATTTACGGCGGAATAGATCATCGCGTCTCTAAAACGTAACATATGTATACTTATAAACGATTATGATAAGATTTAAATGGATTTCTAATTCGGCCCGACATTATCAACATTTACTAAAGAACGTTGGTGACTCTCAAAGAAATGTAATTTTCTGGAATTATTCATGATGATTTAATATATACAAAACATATCTAAACTGGGAATGATTACAACTAATATGCCAGCCATTTGCGAAGTTGTAGACCCCTGCATTACAATAAATGAAGCATTGAATGCGTGTCGATTTATATGAAAGTTAAGTTATTAAAGAAAGTAAATATTAATGAAAACTTGACACGCATTCATTGTTTTAAACGATCATAGATTTAAACTTTGAAAATAGAGACAATTGTGAGCATGCAATAATTAAATAATAAATATAGATAAAATGTAGATTTTAGAAATACGCACCCCAGATAGAGTGAGGTAAGCTAGATTATTAGAGAAATTTACATATTAAATTAATTATTCAATTTACTTATACAAATGGTAGTTTTTACATTTTATAATTTAGATAAGTAGTATGAAGAAGAGCTATAGCATATTATTAGAGTACTCTAGAGTTTGAACACAGACAGGTACCTGTTTTATAAGAAGTTTTCCCGAGTCCATTGGTTAAGTAGCAAATAGTTCATGAGTGGCCATTCTTTCTTGTATTTAGACGTTTCATTTTACTTTCACAGCAGCAGCAGCTTTTCATTTATTTCAGGCAGCAGATCTTCATGGTGAATTTATGACGGGCAATGGAAAGTTCAGCATCCGATAGGCCATCTCCCGATGGAGAATAATCTAGGTGCTTTACTCGGTCATACCTTGGCAGGAACAAATTATTTTATATTTTTGGAGACTCTCAGTGATCGAGAGCAAAGCTAAAGTTTAAGTGAATGTCTCCAGCAAGTCTAAGATGGCCTCTTTTCTTATCTTGATCTTTCACATTTTTGTTAAGATATTTTTAGGTTCTATTTAATCTGCCCTGAGGATAATCAATGCATTTAGTTGGTTTTTTTAATTAAAGAAAGCTGCCGTTCTATTGTTTACATTTTACATTTACTAATTATACTTTGGGGAATTTTTCTTTAATTAATTTATTATCTATCACTGACCGATGCTTTTCAATTTCAAAGACAAAAAGGGAACATAAGATTATTTTAACTTTTAATTAAATATTACATCAGATTTTTTTAGAATTATTATTAAATGAAATTTAAACAAAGCAATAAATACGAACTTTATAATCCAAAATAAATGATTAAAATTATACAAAATTATATAACTAAAAGAAATCTAAATTATATTATTTTATCCCTATTTATTGCGTTTAATTTGAGATCGAAATGTGTGCGTGTTTATGCTGAATTCTACATATATTTATATATTTTTAATATTGTTACACACACAATTCGATATCAAAAAGTTTAAATTTGGGCGGGATAGACCGGTCAGTGAGAGACGACAGAAAAAGGTGAAACTTAAGATTCGAATACGAATCTTACTGTTTCATTTCCCCGTACTTCCCGTGAACAATTAAGGGAAAACAAAGGAGGCAAGAAAGAGAAAAAAAAATTTTACATTACATAATTTAAAGACAAAAACATTATTATTGTTTTTACAGATATATTGAAATATAGAAAAAGCAGAGATTACATGAAGCAACAAACAAAAATATATACCCGGATCTAGAATTTAGTTTAATTAAAATGGCCTAATTTGGCCGTGTCTGGTTAAAATCATAGTAATAATTAGTTAAACTGAATGTATATATATAAAAAATTCTTAGAATAGGATTAGTTAGTATAATATAAAAAAAATTTTAAGAGTAATAGTAATTAAAACAATAATATATATATATAATAAAATTTCTATCTAAAACCCTACTTGACTAAAGTACAATCCATTCAACCAAGTTCATTATATCAAGTTCATTTTACTATTTTCATATACGCTTAATCCATCCTAATAGTCTAATATTTTTACAACCCCGGGTCCGGTGGATAATACCTACATGGTTTGAGCTTACGGGCATTATATGTCCCTTTTATGGTATCTCCATCTTTTAATAAATATGCATTTGGGCCACATGTGCGATCAATAATAAAGGGTCCCCGGTACAAAGGAAAGAACTTTTTATATACTCTTTTATCTCGGTTACTCTGTTGATAGTTCCGTAACCAAACATAGTTCCCGGCTTGGAAATGTTGGCTTCTCCGATCTGCTCGTTTTTTCCGTTCTGCCCTTTCTGTAAGGCGGCGGTGTGCCTTGCGTCTGTCAGTTTCAATATTGATTTCACGTTCATCCATGGGTAATGGCGTCTTGATCAGTAATGAGTCCGCTTTACCAAAATGCAAACGTGTTGGTGTCATGCCAGTGTCCACCTTCGTCTCTTCTTTAATGCTGACTTCCTTCTCCGGTTCTTGTGGGCCTTCATCGACTGGAATGAGGTTTCTTTGCTCATCACACTTTTTCATATTTACTACACTATCTGCTTGCCCTTCTACTATCATCGGTTTGTCAAGTATTTCTAATTCCCTTTCCTTTTCCATATCTTTAATTTCTTCCTTTTTACTAACTGGGGATATTCCATAATGTTCGTTGATCATTTCAAGATACACCAACATATCCCTATCAATTTTCTGATGCTCCCTAACTCGTATCTCCTCCTCTTCCTGACTCGTTTTTGGTTCTTCATATCTTCTCGCTTCCTCATGTATTTTCCTCCATCCTTCTTTACTCTCTCTAAATATTTCAAGTAACCTTAGACTGAAGTTCATTGATGCTATTCTATCATTTTCTGCTTCCATTTTTCTTGGATATTATTTATTTTATCCTACTAGCATTTGACTACTCCCCACCGGAATATTGGCCCTATAACACTTTCGCTGCCCTCACCTACTCTACATTGCCCTATCTCTATATTGCTGCGTTTAACATATTTAACATATATATTATAGCGAACTACTGGTTACGTGTATAATAAGCCACTGCTGTCTACGCTATATATATAACGGTGTTTTAATAAAAAAATTCAATGCTACTTGCTTTCCCATTTAACGACTGATTACTTTTTTTTTCTTGACATATATATATAAAGCAAAATATTTCATTAGATCCGAGTATTTTCGTTCCTTCTTAAATTACACACACATCCCTGCTTTCCTTAAATTTGTTATTACGCCTGCTGTCCTTTCATTCACTCGACCCACATTATTTCACTCGACTTACTTTTTTTCATTATTTTTATCAAAACAAAATCGTATATATATAGAATAATTAGCCAACTCGAGTAACGAACGCTAAAGGACATTTATATGCGTTATATTTTGCTCAGGATATATATGGGTTTTTTGTATCGAAGGCTCCACGTTGGAAAGAGCCAAACGCTAAAAAAAAAATTTAACTATGTAACGGTCAGAAAACGTGTGACTCGTAAACATAGTGCAGAATTTGACCACCATACAGATGAGCAGCACCATCGAGTAGCGAAGCCACCCGTTGTACTGAGTTCGAACATAGTTTATCGGTTCCACAATACAATCCACGAAATAACGCATCTGATGCGACATTAGTAAATATTTCCTTAGGCACGGTGGTCAGGGATATGCAAGAGACTCATGATTTTATTCTCAAGTTAGCCAATAATCAAACTAATATTAATTAAACATTCATATTTACATAATCGAGGAAATATTAGATAGAATGGGTATCGAATAAATGAAACGTAATTGCAGACGTATAGTTTAAAATTATTTATTAATACATTTTAATAAAACAATCATTAATAATATTTTATGGACTAACAGCTTCAGTAGCGGGATTTGCAACATGATTATATTTTAAAGAATACATTTATTTATTTACACATCATTTTATATTGGGAACTCAGTAGCGGTATTTCCGATACTGTAATGTTTACAAAGGGAATTCACTTATTGGAAGGCGTAATCTAGCTACCTAAAATTCTCGAGTAAGTATTTCTAATGCATGCCTTGGGGAATTTATACCTTTGCAATGCAAGAGTCTAAAGTAAGATTTAAGAGTAGCGGCGGACATATATTTATTTAATTAAACTATTTATTTTGTGACTAAGGGCAACATTTATTTGAGAGTGAATTACGAAGATAATGCAGAGGCGGAGTGATATATAGAATAATAGAATTGAGCAAAGGAACATGTGGTACGCTTTAGAAAGGCGATATGGAATGGCAGTATATTGAAACTGCAATGCCGCGAATGAGTTTATAAAACTGTCGGGCTGGTCTCTGCCGCGGCCCGACGAAGTAAGGTGTCACATAAGCATAACCAGGGACAAGCGGTACGTGTCGCAATTTGCCAGCTGGCTGCATGACAGGTCAAATCCTATGGGAGCATTTATTATGTCCGCTTGTGTAGGACGACGAGGGTTAATTTCAACCCTGAAGAATCCGGAATATTTACGGCGGAATAGATCATCGCGTCTCTAAAACGTAACACATGTATACTTATAAACGATTATGATAAGATTTAAATGGATTTCTAATTCGGCCCGACATTATCAACATTTACTAAAGAACGTTGGTGACTCTCAAAGAAATGTAATTTTCTGGAATTATTCATGATGATTTAATATATACAAAACATATCTAAACTGGGAATGATTACAACTAATATGCCAGCCATTTGCGAAGTTGTAGACCCCTGCATTACAATAAATGAAGCATTGAATGCGTGTCGATTTATATGAAAGTTAAGTTATTAAAGAAAGTAAATATTAATGAAAACTTGACACGCATTCATTGTTTTAAACGATCATAGATTTAAACTTTGAAAATAGAGACAATTGTGAGCATGCAATAATTAAATAATAAATATAGATAAAATGTAGATTTTAGAAATACGCACCCCAGATAGTGAGGTAAGCTAGATTATTAGAGAAATTTACATATTAAATTAATTATTCAATTTACTTATACAAATAGTAGTTTTTACATTTTATAATTTAGATAAGTAGTATGAAGAAGAGCTATAGCATATTATTAGAGTACTCTAGAGTTTGAACACAGACAGGTACCTGTTTTATAAGAAGTTTTCCGAGTCCATTGGTTAAGTAGCAAATAGTTCATGAGTGGCCATTCTTTCTTGTATTTAGACGTTTCATTTTACTTTCACAGCAGCAGCAGCTTTTCATTTATTTCAGGCAGCAGATCTTCATGGTGAATTTATGACGGGCAATGGAAAGTTCAGCATCCGATAGGCCATCTCCCGATGGAGAATAATCTAGGTGCTTTACTCGGTCATACCTTGGCAGGAACAAATTATTTTATATTTTTGGAGACTCTCAGTGATCGAGAGCAAAGCTAAAGTTTAAGTGAATGTCTCCAGCAAGTCTAAGATGGCCTCTTTTCTTATCTTGATCTTTCACATTTTTGATGATATTTTTAGGTTCTATTTAATCTGCCCTGAGGATAATCAATGCATTTAGTTGGTTTTTTTAATTAAAGAAAGCTGCCGTTCTATTGTTTACATTTTACATTTACTAATTATACTTTGGGGAATTTTTCTTTAATTAATCTAATATCTATCACTGACCGATGCTTTTCAATTTCAAAGACAAAAAGGGAAAATAAGATTATTTTAACTTTTAATTAAATATTACATCAGATTTTTTTAGAATTATTATTAAATGAAATTTAAACAAAGCAATAAATACGAACTTTATAATCCAAAATAAATGATTAAAATTATACAAAATTATATAACTAAAAGAAATCTAAATTATATTATTTTATCCCTATTTATTGCGTTTAATTTGAGATCGAAGTGTGTGCGTGTTTATGCTGAATTCTACATATATTTATACATTTTTAATATTGTTACACACACAATTCGATATCAAAAAGTTTAAATTTGGGCGTGATAGACCGGTCAGTGAGAGACGACAGAAAAAGGTGAAACTTAAGATTCGAATACGAATCTTACTGTTTCAGTATCCACTTTTGTCAGCTTAAAAAAATAAAATTTAGTCATCTAAAGTAAGAGATTTTCATCTAAAGTAAGAGATTTTTATCAAGTTTTATCTTCACCTCCTTATTTTAACTTCCTAAAATCATTGCTTTAGCCTCCTTTACTTAGGATTTTCATAGGTATAATTATTTACAAAGCAATTTATAAGCAATCATTTCAATGTCAAAGAACCATGGTTTCAATCATAATTAGTGTCTTCTCTTTTTGTAACAATAATTCATGGGCTAATTGCTTATATTTGTGCTACATCTTCCTCAATAGTCTTAGGACTGCATTGTTATAGCCACGATTCTTCAGACAAACAGCAGCCCAATATTCTGAAAATTTATCCTTTAACTAGAGACCCATTTACTGATCAATACTGGATATTTAACTGAAAAGTCAACCTTATTTTGAAATTCCATGACTGCTTGAAGAAAATCAACAAGCTCCAATCAAAATATAAATTTTTAACCATAGGTATGGAATGCTAATGAGTAACTACCACCTGAGGCTGCTATTTCTTTTTTATGCGTATAGATATATTTAAAATGTTTAATTTATTTATAATGAAAAGATTGATGCTACAAATGCATAACTTTATTAACTACAGAATGCTAGTTCATTATCTCAAATGGTAACATATTCTTTAGTCCCCATTCAAAATGGATAATTCATTTTTTTCTATTATCGGATTAGCATAATATGGTTCATAAATGGGGAGAGGAAAGAACTACCACAAATTATTTTCAAATTCATTAATCTTAATAAATACCATATGCAGAATTGATATTTCCTGAAGGTTTGTGATGATGGTGTTCTAGTTGTATTTTTATATTGGACTATTTCCATCATCTAATATGTGTATTGAATGTTACTGATGATGATGGTTCTCCAAATTCAATCCAGCTTCTCGAATTCATAGCCTTTCACACCAACGAATTTCCTTAATTCATACATCTCACGTGAAGTCTTTTTCTAGGTCTTTTACTATCTATTGAGATTCAGTTTAAGAATCAAATTCTGAATTCTTTTATCCATCCATATCGAACCTCTTCTCTATAAATCTTTCAATGCCTTGGGATCCAATTTAATAGCAAATTCTGAATTGTAAACTATGTCAATACAAGACTCACAGGGTCAGTTTCATTATACATATATAAATAAATTTTAAAAAGCAATAGCCCTATTGGTGAACAGGGCATTATTCACCAGGCTAATAAATTGCTGTGAGAATTTTTAATGGCTTTCACCTGGTTTATCATCTAGCTAATCTTTTATCAATGACTGCTGTTCTGCGCTTTCATTTTCAATTCGTTCGTATTAATCTCAACATATATCTTTCTATACTAGCGATAATTTGCAATTTATTGTTTTCTATTAAGGTCTAAGTCTCAAACTCGTCAGAACGCATAGATTCATGAGATTTCAAAGGTTCAGATTTCTAAAATAGTAAATGCATTGGATCCTTTATATTAATTTCCAGAAATTATATGAACATGTCATCGCTTAATTAAAACTGTGAAAAAGTATATACAAATAAAAGGACTTTAATAGTAGTAAGACCAATCTATATATTCAGAAATAGTATATATAGTTTACACTTTACAGCCTCCTGGGATTAAGGGCCATGCTTTATTTTTGTCTGTCATAATTGTATAATTGGGAAAAATCTTTATCATTTACACAAACATTCATTCTGCCTTATCAGGCACTGAGAAGAAAGACCATGGTGTTTCTTGATCTTAAACTCAGAGGTAAAAAGCCAATAAACTCACCACGCTGGCTAATGCGTGTTGGTGAGCAGCCCATCCATGTTCGTATACTATATGAATAAACATATAGTAATAACAGCTGCAACGACAAGAACGTATGGAGTGGACATTAGGAATTTGCCCTGCTCGGTTCCTTTAAGGCCTCCAAGAGGAATCAAAGGGTCTCCTTTCAGTTAATAGCGGTTGGTGGCCGAAGGCGGAGGGTGCTAAGAATATCCTGGAGGCGGACACAGGCTGCCATTTGATGACGACTTTTTATTTAGGTACTTACAACTGCAGATCACTTTCAAGTGAAGGAAGATTGCAAGAATTAGAAGAACTCTCTTATATTAAATGGGATATTATTGGACTTTGTGAAGTTAGAAGAAAAGGTGAAGAGACAATTGATTTAAAAAGTGGACATATGCTCTATTATAAAGGCACAAATATTGGAAATACAAGTGGAGTAGGATTCATTATAAATAAAAAGTGGAAGAACAATATTGTGGAGATTGATGGTGTATCAGACAGAGTGGCAAGATTAGTTATACAACTTAATAGCAGATATCAAATGCAGATAATTCAGGTTTATGCCCCAACAAGTTCTCACAGTGATGAAGTAGTAGAAGATTTTTATATGGATGTACAAAAGGCTTTTGATCAGAGTAAACAACATTTTAAAATTGTTATGGGAGATTTTAATGCTAGAATTGGTAAACAAATGAAAGATGAAAGTGTTGTAGGTAATTTTGGTTATGGTAATAGAAATGAGAGAGGACATAGACTTGTGGAGTTTGCAGAGAAGGAAAAACTTTATATTATGAATTCTTTTTTTGAGAAAAATGTTAGAAGGAAATGGACATGGAAGCATCCAAATGAAGGTACAGCAGAATTGGATTATATTTTGACTAACAGGAAATACATATTTCAAGATTGTAATGTTCTTAATAAATTTAACACAGGAAGTGATCATCGATTAGTAAGGGGTAAGATACATGTTAATGTAAAACTAGAGAGACAAAAATTATTAAGAAAAACTATATTTACAGTTGATATTCATCATCTTCAGAAACATTCTAATGAATTTAAATTAGAACTTACAAATCGGTTTCAAGTATTAGTAGATTTTGAACATGATTCAGATTTGAATGAAATTAATATGAAAATAACTGATACACTTTTAAAAACTGCAACAAAGATAGCTGGTAGAAAAAAGCAGCAATTGACTAATAAAATTTCTACTGAGACTAGAGAACTTATGAAGAAAAGGAATATGAAGATATGCAAGAATGATGCATTAAAAAGAATTGAATATCTCGAATTTTGTAAAATGGTGCGGAAAAGAGTTGAAAATGATATAAGAAAGTATAACTGTGAACTAGCAAGAAAAGCTGTAGAAGAAAATAAAAGTCTTAAGAATGTAAAACAACATTTTGGTATTGGTAGGAAATTTATATCTGCAATAAGGAAAAAAGATGGAATTATTACTAAAAAGAGGGATGACATTATGAAATTGGTAGAAGATTTTTATCAAGAATTATATAGTAATAAAGAACAAGTACCTCCTATATCTATTACATCTTCCGAATTGCCCAGAATTTTAAATGAAGAAGTGAGAAATGTAATTAAATGTATGAAAAAAGGAAAGGCTCCAGGTAATGATGGAATTATAATTGATATATTAAAAGAAGCAGGTGAAGAAACAGAAAAAATATTAGCAAAGTTATATACCAAATGTCTAAATGATAAAGATGTACCGGATGATTGGAAGAATGCAGTAATAATATTAATATTTAAAAAAGGTGATAAAGAAGATATTAGAAATTACAGACCTATCAGCCTTTTATCAGTTTTATATAAAATTTTTACCAAGATAATTACAACTCATCTACAGCGAACCTTGGATTTTCATCAACCAAGAGAACAAGCTGGATTTAAAAGTGGTTTTAGTACAGTAGATCATATTCAAGTATTGAGAGAAGTTATAGAAAGGACAAATGAATATGAGTTGTCATTATGTTTTGGATTTGTAGATTATGAAAAGGCATTTGATTCTATAAACATTTCTTCAGTGATTAAAGCATTGGATCATCAAGGTATAGATCCAGGATATTGTCATATTTTAAAGAATATTTATAAAAATGCAACAGCAACAATTAGATTACATAATGATACTGGGAAAGTCAACATTGAGAAAGGTGTAAGACAAGGTGACTCCATATCTCCAAAACTTTTTACAGCAGTGCTGCAAGAAGTATTTTGTGGATTAAAATGGGAAACTAAAGGAGTGAAAGTAAATGGAGATTATTTAAGTCATTTAGATTTCGCAGATGATGTTGTTTTTGCAAATAATGCTTCCGAGCTGCAGGAAATGTTGCAGGAGTTATCAGATGAAAGTAGGAAAGTAGGACTAAAGATAAATGTTAAAAAGACTAAAGTAATGTTTAATCGATTTGCTCAAAATATGAAAATAAAGATTGATTATGATGAATTAGAAGAAGTTAAGAGTTACAAATACCTTGGTCAGATTATTAATACAGATGGAAACATAATAGAGGAAATTAATCATAGAATTAAACTTGGTTGGAGTGCTTTTGGTAGAAATAACTTGATATTAAAAGGAAATATGCCTATGTGTTTGAAAAGAAAGGTTTTTAACAAATGTGTTTTACCAGTTCTTACTTATGGATCTGAGACTTGGACACTTAATAGAAGATCAATACAGAGACTTCAGACCACTCAAAGGAGTATGGAGAGATGTATGTTGGGAGTAACAAGAAGAGATCGAAAACGCAATGTATGGGTAAGAGAACAAACAGGTGTTACTGACCTCATTGAAAAAATTAAAAGATTGAAGTGGAGTTGGGCTGGACATATTGCTAGAAGAGATGATAATAGATGGACAATTGAAATTTTAAACTGGATTCCAAGAGATTGTAAAAGACCCAGAAGGAGACCACATGTAAGATGGATGGATGAAATAAGAAAATGTGTAGGGGTGATGTGGAGAAGAGAAGCTAAAGATCGGAGAAGATGGATTAAACTTGGAGAGACCTTCATCCTGCAGTGGATTGATAATGGTTGATAATGATGATGATGATGATATATAGTTTATTTTAAAAATAATAAAACTTGCAATAATCAAATGAGGGATTAAAAATTAATTTATTTTTTTTAACAATACATTAAAAGCATATTTGATTTTCAATTTGGAAGAGTCATTAGTTTAGATTATAATTTTTTCATTTCTTTATGCATCGACTAATTCTTATTTAACAATGGAGTTGGTATAAAGAAATTCTGAAGAAGGCTGCTGATCGGTTGAAATTGTAAGAAACTTTTGTCAAAGAATAAATTATTGCATTATACAAAGTGTATTAATTTTTTTAAAAAAGGAGTATTTGCTTAATTATTTAGTTTTGATTATACATAGGTTTGGTCATATGCTTTTTTTAGTTTTGTCTTTGACTAATGTTTATCATAAATTCTCTAAAGCAATAGTATTAATTAAAACTAGTAACTCTTAGCAAAACAATTCTAAAATTAGCGGCTAAATGGAGATAATGCATCTTGCTTTGGACTGCCATCATGAGAAAAATGATGTGCTGCAGATAATAAACCCAATTGTTGCATAAACAGAAGAATAATCCAAAAAAAATCCTGCCTAATAGTCTTAGTAAATATAAAATTTTAACTGGAAGATTTTACACTTTCCATATACAATATACACTAGCTAAGACAGTATTTTCTATTTGAGACTTGTTTCTTTCCCATTAATTTTCTGGTCTACG
Organism: Epiperipatus broadwayi; assembly: GCA_028023455.1. Classification (NCBI taxonomy): domain Eukaryota; kingdom Metazoa; phylum Onychophora; class Udeonychophora; order Euonychophora; family Peripatidae; genus Epiperipatus; species Epiperipatus broadwayi. Next base: position 1,687,939 of record JAQFVV010000081.1, on the reverse strand, counting down.
GTAAAATTATTTTAAAAAATAATATGTAAATTTAAAAAATACATTTAACTACATCAATATTTTTTACCATTTACAAAGCATCCAAATAAGATAGCTTTGCCTTAAGATTATAATTAAAGGATGAACAAGTGAAACATATACATCTATTTAAGATTCAGACTGGTTTGTTTTGTTCTTGCTCATTCTCATTATCTATTTCCTTATTTACAAGTGGCTATCCTTACATTTCTGTTTTGACAATAATAATAAAATTTGCTATTCTGAAGTATTCCTTTAAAATATATATATATAGTTACAATCTGTAAACATATGTTTGTTTGTGCAACCAAGTGGTTTCTTTCTTCTTTATAACCTCATGCTAAAAAACCATTCTGTTACATAGACGATCAAACATTTGCAAATTTGAATTACAAATACAACTGAAGGAAAAAATCAGTATTAAAATATATATTATCAAATTCACCACTTCCTTTATTTTGCTGTAATATCTTATATAAATGCAATTTAGTCAAGCGTTGATGGCCTAGTGGTTAGCATAGCTGCCTTCCAAGCAGCTGGCCCGGGTTCGCTTCCCAGTCAACGCATTTGACATAGGAAAAAAAAAATGCAATTTATCCACCCTACTTTGAACACTTTTTAGCAAAAACCTTTTAGGGTACATATATGCATACACAATCTTACGTTTCAATTGCCCTGCAGTCTTCTTCAGAGCCACTTTTGTGTACGCATATATATATATATACAATAAAAGGTTTTTGCTAAAAAGTGTCCAAAGTAAATAAATAGCATTTATATTAAAATATATATAGTTATACCAACGTAATTTTACAATCATGCTTGATATAAACAAATACGCACACACGTGCACATGAGCACTTTTCTGCATTTGAAAAGCACATACGAAGCATGTTTATATTCCTATATATTTTTAGTTACATTATTTATGAGTGTGTTTGGTAGATAGCAAATGATTTTCAGTACTTGGAAACCAAAATATAACAGAAGCCAAAACACCGGCCATTTATGACTTGTAATATTAACTTCAGATTATAAATGGTTAAAAAAAGAAACATGCAAACATAGTAGACAGTAGTATGAAGAATGATCAGAGCTTTATTGAATTTATATGTATGAAGAATGATCAGAGCTTTATTGAATTTATATCTAAATACTTATTATTATTATTATTATTATTTTGAAATATGTTCACTCATTCTTTTACTGTTGGGAGAGGTCAAAAGATTTTCCAGTATTTGGAAATCAAAATATTGTAGAGCCCAAAAGTTTGGCCATTTGGGGCTTGAAATAATATTAATGTTATGACTATAAATTACTGTAAAGAGTTGAAAATGTGACAGAAACTCTTGATATGAACATAGTTAAACATAACAGTGGCATGCTGAACAGTCATAACTCAATGTTTTTTATTTTAATAGCAGTTTGATATATGTTACCATTTATAGTAAAATCAAAAAATAAGTTTTCTTTCATTGTATATTGTTACTTCTTAACTTGATTTCATTTATATGCTCACATTATATAATTTTCTAAGAACAAATTTGATAAATCACAAAATATGATAAACCTTGTTAAACAAAATGACGCGTTTTTTGGTTATTTTATACTCGACAAAAAGAGTAGATTAAACTGAATGGCATTATTTACTTAAAAAAATGAAGATATCTCTAGATATAGAGAAATCTTTAAGACGAGCTTACTGTCAAGTTCTATTTATAGTTCTGTCAGACAATAAACTATTTTACAAAACATTTTACACATTTCTATTAAAAATAGGCAAAGGACATTTTTATTAGAATTATTTGAATGCTTGAAAAATAAAAATTTAATTTTCAAGTTAATACTCATATAATGCCATGCAATTTTATTTCAATGAGACCATATGAATAGAAAAAAAGTGGGTTGCTCCATGCTATAATACAATTGGTTATGGGTAAATACTTGATTTTCTTTTAAAAAATAAAAAATTTTAACTATGAAATAAATGTAAATCGGAAATATATTCTTTAAATTGCCTGCTATTCTTACCTTCATTGGCACCTTTACGAAGCTGTTTATAATTGGCTGCTTGTTGAACAATATTTAATATTTTACTAGTCAGTATAGCATCTGCGAGCGGGTAAGCCTTTGGGTTAATTTCTTCAGTCTAATTACAACAAACAATACAGATATATTTATATAAAATCGAACACAATAATATATAGAATAAAGCAAACACTGGAATTAATTTTCAGTATACCAACATATAAATAACAGCTGTAATTAATTTACAGCATGGTGGCCATCTTGATTAATTAATATTTATTTAATTATATATTGGTAGACTAAAACTTGTAATAACAATTCCAATATTTTTTTATATAGAAGGTGTATACATATAAAAAGAGAAAGGTCAAAATAAAATGAATTTTCATTTTAAAATTAACTGAATTAGAAAATTTATCACAGTGAAAATAAATTCATTACAGGACTATATGGTATATATATATATACACATAATACCATATTACCCAATATCAAGAATTGATTGCTCTGTGTAGGTTAGCGCAGTTGTTGAGTGGTGAAATTTGGAATTGATGATCTCTGGATCGAAGCTCAACTCTCATTTCCTGAGGTGAATCATTTATTAATTTATTTTTTAAAGAACTAATATATTGTATGAGAAATAAAACTATAACAGTGAACAGTATTTAGAAAAATATTAAGCTATTCCATATGGAGAAGTGCTTTGAGTTCTCTGAAAATGATGGTATCTTAACTTTTAAGTGCAATGAAAATGATGGGATCTCAACTTCAACAACTTTTGACTGCTCGTGAAAATGATGGGATCTCAACTTCAACAACTTTTGAGTGCTCTGAAAATGATGGGATCTCAACTTCAACAACTTTTGAGTGTTCTGAAAATAACAGGATCTCAACTTCAATAACTTTGGAGTGCGGTTAAAATGTTGAGATCTCAATTTCCAACAATTTTTGAGTGCTCTGAAAATGATAAGATCTCAACTTCAACGACTTTGGTGGAATAATCAAATTTCAAGAAATGCTTCATGTGCTCAGAGGTCAGGGAGACATCAACTTTGAGAAGTGCTTTCAATGTTCTGAGAAATGGAGAGATATCAATTTCGACAAGTACTTTTGAGTGCTCTGAATGGAGGATATCATCTTTGAGAAGAGATTCAAGTGCTCTGAGAGTTGGGAGATATCACTAGCAAAAAGAATGAGTGAAACTGAAGGAATATTAATTTCAAGAAATACTCCGAATACTCTGAGAATAGAGGCATACCAATGATGAGAAGTGCTTTAAGTGCTCTGATTTCAATTTTTCTTTAAATTTAAGATTAACCCAACATTTAAATTATACCTAATTGAAGAGAATATATGTTTGGAAATAATGATTTGCATCATGAGGAGTTTATTCGTTAAAAATATTCTAGTAGTCTTCAGCTACGATGTTTAGGTAAAATGATGATTAAACCAACAGAATATTACGTGAAAGACCAAATCAGATGCAGCCATACCATCATATTTTCCAGCTGGAAGAAGTTACTATGAACAATAATTTTTGTGGTGATTATCAAAAGCAGTAGCTGGGATGCATCTGCCCATGATATTCGTCTACTTTTTACAATCACGATACTCTGCATGACATCATTCTCATCAGAAACCCAGTTTTGAAATGGCAGCTTGAACACTAAACGTTCCACTTTTTGTAGCCGAGCTTAGATTTTGACATCGAAAAATTCATGTTTTTCAATCTTTGCAGGAATTTAATCCAATTTTATATTTTTCACTACATTCCTTCATGCCAAATTCAACACCAATTCAGGTTAATCAGGGCCTATCAATATGGAGATATTGTAAAGAATTAATGTGCACTTTTTGGGAGACATCACCTTACCATCTATTTCAGAAAAAAGTTACACAGGTATATATTTCCTTACTACATTGTTATTTTATGCAATTACTGAATATATAAGTACTTAAATTTGTATTTCTTTTTGCCCAAGCTCACACTTATTAAAATTCTTACACATAAAAGACCTAGAAAAAAAAGGCATACACTGATAGAGTTTACTTATAATTTATAAATTATTTTGTATATTATAAAATTCAATTTCATGTTTTGTTTTTTTTCCTTCAGATACTTTGCAAATGTTTAGTGCTGATTTATTGATAACCGCAATACCAAAGCTACCACATGTAGTTTAATTATAACCAGATATTTATTTTAGGAATAATCATCATTCTTCTACTAATGGTATTTTGATCGAATAAAATACAATATGAAAATGAATTCAAAATTAATGAATTTACATTCTTTGTAAAAAAAAAATTACTCCTATAACATCTTTAACAAAAAGAACAAAACTGCTTACTAAATAATATTATAACGGGTAAAGTTAATCATAATCCTAGCACCTATCGGAGTGATACCCCTATGCTACCAAGAAAGGAGCATAATAAAGTAGTATTTACTATTTATGGTTAGCAACAACCCTTGTCAGACAAACCTACATTAACTTAGGAAATCTTTAATTTCTTCCTAATCACTAAATACATAATTATCAATTACTAGTTAATAAGTTGCTAATTTGGCCGCTTGTCTGAATAAAAAAATCCTTCGCTTATTTAACATAAAAAAAAAATTTTCAAAGTTTATTTGGTGCTGATTTGAACAAGTTTAATATATTGTTTATTACGGATTCCATAGTCCTCAATGAGCAAAATAAAAATGAAAAGCTAGCCTTGCACATAATTCAAGAAAAAAAGACTCCTAGAGCAAATTAATCATTCAATTAAAGAAGGGGAAGAAGGGATAATTCTATAATAAACAATTAATACAAATTTATTAATAAATTGCTGAATACATTTAATGAAGATGGAAATGAAAGAATAAAAACAGTGAATTAATCAGAGCATTTAAATAGTAAACAAAAAATAAATTTCTCTAATAAGTAACAATCATTATCATTTTCAACCATTATTGATCCACTACAGTAACGAAAGTTTCTCCAAGTTCAATCCATCTCCAATCTCTGACCTCTCTTCTCCACATCATTCCAGCTCACTCCTTATTTCATCCATCCATCTCATCTTTGGTCTCTTTCTACGTCTTACAATCTCTTGGAATCCAGCTTAAAATTTCAACTGTCCATCTATCATCTCTTCTAACAATATGTCTAGCCCAATTCCCCTTCAGTCTCTCAATTCTTTCAATGATGTAACACCTGTTTGTTCTCTCGCCCATGTATTTATTTTAGTCTTCTTGTTACTTCTAACGTACATCTCCCCATACTTCATTGAATAGTCTGAAGTCTTATCACTCTTCTGTTATGTGTCCAAAGTAACAATAACCAAATAGATATATATTTAATGATATTAACATTTCTGATAACGATAATAATATACATAAATCACAAACAATGAAATTTGCAAGCAGTTCTTTACTTATTTAAAATTCTCTGATGATTAAAATTAAAATGAGGCAACCGCCCAATTTGAAAAAAAAAAATCTCCAAAAAGAAATACAATTTACAACAAAAGAATATGAAATAAAAAGTTAAACAAATAGCATTATTACTTCAAACAGCACCTGTTTAACGAAAGGCAAAATGCAAAAGATGAAAGAAATATATTAATGTGAAAAAAAAAAAAAAAGAATCGCAAGTTATGTAAAGGGCTTATTAAAATTTACGATGTAACTCTAAATATAGACAATACAATTTGTCTTAAATAAGGGAATAATAAGCAACAGAATACTCGCAATGAAGAAATGTTATTACTTGATTCAATACTCTCTAGACTAGCAAGTACTACGAGCTGAAAAGGCGCACACAAAATTTCACTCCAAATTTATTAAGCAGTTTAACCATCAATATTAGAAGAAAAAAAAACTGAAGGCAGAAAAAGAAAATAATATATAAAAAGAACTTAAATTCTGTACAATGAAAAAAACAGTAATATCTTAAGTTCTCAATGAAAATGTCAAATACAGAAATTGAGAATCTAACGTCAAATTATCACAAAACTATAACTATTGAAGAGTAGTAAACTGGAGTTTGAGGTCTATGAACTGTACTCAGCTGTGTAACCGCCAATGCTTGAACTTTTTACGAACTCATGCAATCAAGTCATTTGATTATCTATTTATTTTACTGAGAAAAGTGATTAACGCAAGTGTGTTATAATCTATACACTTCCATATTAATCAAATAAGTAACCGTGTGAATTATAATCATTATATTAATGTTGAAAATTGGAATGGTCCCCTTAAAATGTGCTTTGATATACTGCCTCCTTTTTAATATAATTTGGTACAAAATTCAAAGAAATGAATAGTTTTATCATTTTAAATAATGATGGCTGCATTTAATAATACATCCATCTTATTGATTCATTTAAATTTAGACATTTATCCAGTTTGATGAAGTTAAAATCACTTCTTTAAAATCTTCAAAAAAACAGAACAGAGGAAGAAAGTGGGATAGGATTTTTGGAAAAAGTTTTAAAGTATGGTAAACATATTAATTTTTAAATTTTCTAAGTTTTTAAACAATTTTTAGATCTACAAAAAAATGTCAGAAAACGCTTTTCATTTTCATGAAAAATCACTGCCATATCGATTTGATTGAAAAGATTGCTTCTGGTTACTACATTCAGAAATTCCAAGAAACGGTAGATTTTTGTTGCCAAAATAAATCAAAAAAATATGCCACGAGTAAAAGTACGGTATTTTGCTTTTATTGGTCTAGTCAAAGCATTTGCTTCAAGTTTTGTGGCAATGTTTAAGAATAGCTAGTCATCTAAAAGACTATGATATTAGTAGTGACAGAAATTTCTGAGGCGTTTAAAATAAAACTGGTACAGAAACAGAGATGCTTATTAATTTATGATTCCTAGTCTTGGGAAGAGCTTACAGGTGACTTTATGAAAGGAGCAACAATAGAGGTTTAATGGTGGACTTTTTAAAATTGAATCCATTAAAAAGTAACAAGTACTTGTAAATTTAAAATAAGCAGATAATTCTGTTATCATTTCCGAATCAGAAAATAATCTACAAAATGTTCCTTAATATTTTGAATGTAACTTCTAGTAATTAAACCCACACACACCCCACCCCAGATTCAAATACTTTAACAGTGATCAAAGAACAATATCCAGTAACTTTTGGCTTAGATGGTCAGTATTTTGAAAATATGTCTTAAGTTTAAAAATCTTCCTTAGCTTTTTAACTAGAAAAGCAATCAGCGTTAAGCACAATACAGACTTTAATGTACAGTTGCTGCATTTAACAAGTTAAAGGATATTTCATCCTAATGGCTTTACTACTGCAACTAAGTTGTGTATATTCTGAATCATGAATCTCCAATCAAACATAAAAGATTTTACTTAAGAATACTCCTTAAGATTCTAAAAATACAATGGCAAGATCAAAAAATCAAGTGGTGTGTTTGGTTTACCAGATTTGATGACAGTGAATCCACAAATGGAAGGGTGCATCTCTGTTGAAATGGATATGCAAAAACTGAATTACTGAAAAGAAAAAGTATTGTATGCCAAAAAAACTTGAGTACAGTATATGGAAGAATTGCATGATTTACATTGAGAAGATATGACGATGGACAGAATGCAATAAAATTACATTTAAGCAAGATTTTAAAGGACTTTCAAAAAATAAATACAAATGTTTGCCTTAGAAATGAAAAGCTAACATCACATAAACATGCGGATATATTTGTGGTTGACAGAAGTTTGTATAGTGAACAAAAAATTCATCATTAATGCTCTCTCCTCTTTTTTTCTTCTGAAGATGGCCATTCTCATTTATTAGCAGTTAATTGCTTATAAAGTCATGTGACATTTAATTGACAGGGTAAGTTAATTCGGGAACTTTTAGCTCTATCAAGTTAAGTTTCAGTCCAGAAACTTTTGACCCTGGAATCCTCTCTACCATTGCACTGCACCACGCAGGCTACTAGAGACTAGAGACTGTCAGTAACTAACAAAATTTACGGCAAGCCTTTCAAAATGATTATCAATGATAATAAAACACTTTTGTGAATAATTAGTTTTCCATTTTTCCATTAATACCTTTTCTAATTATATTTAGATTTTGATTCAAACGGTCTGAAATAGAATCTTTAATATTTTGATATTTTTGTAAGAAATCAACAGGATGGATTATGCAAATTTATTGTTATAAAATTTAAGTTCTTTGAACCTCGAGTTTTAGGACATAAGGGTAAACCTGTTAATTGCCTTTTTTTTTCAAGTCTACTCTAGTTTCTGTTGATTTTAGAAATGTGACTGACTTAAATATATTTGATGAAATAAATAACAGCCATTTGGATAGATATTTACTGCCAAAACCCTAACTTTCAAATTATGTTGAATTAAACTATATTTTTGAATTTATAGAGATTTGGAATGATAAAAATCAGAAAATATATAACTATTAAGTGATTTTTGCCAATTGGAATGCATTATATATTTCTGACACATTGTGTGGAACCATCTAGATTTCTACGGCAATTATAGTTATTTCCTAGAAATAAATCTTTCCTTTAAAACCTGGTTTTTGAGTTGATTTTAAAACTGATCGATGGATTCTTTGTCTACTTCAAAAACCCTTAAATTTGCATTAATTTTTCGTGTTATCGTATTCTTCATTTAATTATTTTAATATTTATCACAGTATTCCTATATATGTTTTATCTCTGTATCTTAATTAGGAAATATTAGTGAAAATCGTTAACAACCCATAGATAACAGACTAATTAGGAAATGGTGAAGATTATTGACAATCCATATTAACACACAGACATTTGATAAAATTTCAAATCATTTGCAATTGCCTATTTCTTACTTAAAGAAAATTATCCAAGTATATAAAAATTAAATTCTTAACCATATATCTTTGATATCGCCTCATTTTAAAAAAATGTATTAATGATTACTAATTATTAGGCTAGAGATTATATTCTTTCTAGCCCAAATATAAATTTTAAACATAAAGATTATTACTATTATTATAATACATAATAATTCAATTCAATTTATTTATGTATTTGTTTGCAGTCTCCTTTGCTTTGACTATCAGAAATTTAGATATGTATATTGAATTTTCAATTTACTTTTAGTGCATTTTGTTACTACAAATAATCAGTTTCTTTTCAATTATGCACTGAATAAAATTTGTATATATATTGCAAACATTGTTTAACTCTGAAAATTATTTATCAAGCGCATAGTACATATGTAATTAAATAGAAAGGATTTTCACCTTTTCACATGTGTGCTGTACTAATTTTTATATAAGCTTAATGATACCATGTTGAGTACAGAAAAACTCTCAAACCCAAACACAAGATAGAGACTGTATAAACATAAGAGTGGTTGTCTTATCGTTAACGTAAATTCTGATTTATATAGGCCAATCTGAAGCGTCTTGGTTTGAGAGAGTAAAGATGTTATTCTGTCCACTTTTACATCCATTAATTTCTTTCTTATATTAATATATGCAAAATCTTTTGATTTACTGAGTCAATTTTAAGAATAAAAACTATATAACTGAAATTTATTTATCAAGCACATATAAATTTCAGAGTTACCCAGTTTATATTAATTCTTAAAATTGACTCTTAGTAAATAGAAAAATTTTGCATATGTTAACGTATAAAAGAAATTAATAGATGTACAGAATATCTTCACTCTCTCAAATCAAGACACTTCACATTGGCCTAAAGATAAGATGGCCACTCTTATCTTTACAAAGTCTCTATCTTGTGATTGGGTTCGAGTTTTCTTGCACTCAATACAGCATCATTTAGCTTATATAAAATTTAGTAAAGTGCATATGTTAAAAGGTGAAAGACGTTTATATTTTTGATAAAAAGCTCCATCTAGAATGTGTCACTAATTATAGTACAAACTGCATTGCAAGAATATTAGATGAAAATTAGGGTACTGTTCTATTAGCTCGTGTCAGCCGCTTGATGGCATTATTTATATGCAAAAACACTAAATATCCTGTTTATGCGGCCAATGCCGGCCTTATTTCTATGTGAAAGCACAGAAAGAGGCCATTTTGAACTTATTTTAATTTTCATCATCCAACTTCTCATTTATATACATATATTCCACATCAACTAAATAACAAACCAACAAACTTGTTAATTTTGTAGATACACTAACATACATTAATATATAAAGATATTAAAAATTAATTTTTATGCTGGCCGCCCGGTAACGTTATATTTGTGTTTTGCATAGCATCAACACCTTCAAGGGCTGACACAAGCTAATAGAACAGTAAATTATATTTTCTACTTAGTGCATTTATTGCCATATTCAGAGGCATAAAATCAACTACTTGTCATTTTCCACATATATTTTCCATTATATATACTGTAAGTGATATTATAAGAACAAAGTGATTATAAAAAAAAAGAAATTATGTTTAATAGTAGATTGATAAATTGATGAAACATAGGAAAATGAAAAACATCAGTGAGGGAAATCTATCACTGTGGAATGAGTTTGGAGAGGGAAAAACCCTCAATTATTAGGAGAAAAACAAGATGTAGCCATTAAAATGTGAAAGAGATTAATCTCCAACAAACAAAATGCGAAGAGAAGGCAAACTAAGAATTAAATACCTATATCATAAGACAGTACTGAAATTTAAATCTATCACTACCTTACTAACCAAATTTTTGATATTCGACAAAATTTCAAATCTTTGTGGTTATAAACTCTGTATGCAATCTTGACATAAAGGGGATTGATTGTTTAAATATATCTATAAAAATTTCTTAACCTATCTTTTTCAATTTATCAATGATCCAGAATTAAGTATTGAAATGACAAACAAGAATGTCTATTAAGCATCACATGATCACATTTCCTATACTAGCACATTAATTGTTGATAAACAGAGCAAAACTCTCCATACAGTATTGCCACCTGTGCTAAACAGAGTAATCAGTGGATGCCAGAAGGCTTGTGCATAAAATCCCTATCTAATGCCTACTCATCCAATATCCCCAGACTAGTTTCTGACTTGTGGCCTTCATCAGTGAGGAGCTTTGGATCTGAGAGCACTGTATCTAGATCTTAGGATCTAATGCAACCCTCTAGCAACCCCTTTTTATCTCTACTTAACTACAAAACTATGAGAATGAAATTGAAAACACAAAAAATATTTTCAATCTAAGCTCAATAGCTTATATAGTCATATGGGTCTGAACTCAGTTCAGCACCCATACATTTTGGTGTCTTTGGCTCTTTTACAACCATAGCCACCACTATCCTATTAGGCAGGATTGGTGTTAAACCATTAAGCATCACATGATCACATTTCCTATACTAGCACATTAATTGTTGATAAACAGAGCAAAACTCTCCATACAGTATTGCCACCTGTGCTAAACAGAGTAATGGATGCACAGGTGGCAATACTGTATGAGAGTTTTGCTCTGTTTATCAACAATTAATGTGCTAGTATAGGAAATGTGATCATGTGATGCTTAATGGTTTAACACCAATCCTCCCTAATAGGATAGTGGTGGCTATGATTGTAAAAGAGCCAAAGACACCAAAATGTATGGGTGCTGAACTGAGTTCAGACCCATATGACTATATAAGCTATTGAGCTTAGATTGAAAATATTTTTTGTGTTTTTCATTTCATTCTCATAGTTTTGTAGTTAAGTAGAGATAAAAGGTGGTTGCTAGAGGGTTGCATTAGATCCTAAGATCTAGATGCAGTGCTCTCAGATCCAAAGCTCCTCACTGATGAAGGCCACAAGCCAGAAACTAGTCTGGGAATATTGGATGAGTAGGCATTAGATAGGGATTTTATGCACAAGCCTTCTGGCATCCATTGATTACTCTGTTTAACACAGGTGGCAATACTGTATGGAGAGTTTTGCTCTGTTTATCAAGAATGCTATTATTATTAGTCAATATGAATAACATTCTGTCCACAAAATTGCCAACACTATTCTAACTAGTTTGAAATAATTTACTGCTGATTAATAGCCATTAACATCTAGTGGTCATGGGTGTAGTAGTTTAATATCTAATATTGCAATTGCTTAATATAAATAGTTAAAAAATCAAATATTAAAAAAAAAAAAAATAAGCAAGATAAATTATAAGATAATAAAAACTGTTTAAAATACTCATTATCAAGTATTGTTATAAAAGATAATTCGAACTTACTATAGATTTTTGAGACATTTAATTAAGTATTTATTAACCTATAAACAATCCATCTACAAAAAATAGTTGCTTCCTAGATACTATTTTAAATCCTCTGTAATGACGGGCTATGATCAATTAGATACTTCCAAACATTAATATATATATAATTGCTCAATATATATAATACTAATTAAAATATTTAAGAAGAAAAAATAAACAGAAGGCTAACCATAAAACACTAAGAATGAACAAAAAGTATGCCAGGAAGCGTGGTTGCAAGTGAAATTTGATGGAAATAATTTCTAATGATTAAAACAGGCAAAACTCTTTCCATATAGTAGTGCCAACCAGAGTAATGATTACTCTGGTTGGCACTGAGTGGCACTACTATATGGAGAGTTTTGCCTGTTTTAATAACTACAACCCTAAGTACTTTAGTTTATTGGTGGTAATGGCGGACTAACGTAAGAGATTGAATGTTTAATTCAGCTATTTAGTGTTTAAGCACCACAATGACATCGTAAGCTACTAAGCACATCAATACGCCAATATCATGTACAGTTTTTACTGATTAAAAACACCCTAATTATTGTTTAAAAACAACCTAAGAAAAAAAATTGTAATTTGTAGTAAGGAAATTGATTGTACACACACTACTTATAACGTCAATCATTTCATATTCAGGCTAATTCGGTCTATAAGTTTCAAATATTTTATATTAAAGTAGGCAAAAAATTTATATAAATATTGCTAGTAAATATAACTATCACTTATAGTTCTTTTTTTTTAACTTTTTCAAAGCAAAATTTTATTAACATATTTCCTTCAAATAATCGAAGTATAAAGTTAATTTGTCAATAATAAAATAACATAATATGTTAACACAGATTACAGTACAGTATTTAAGAAAATAAATAACTTACCATAATTGAATACTTAGGTTTTAAAATATAAATAAAGCTATATTATACACGAAGTCCCCTCGGCAAGTGGCTTCACTGAGGACAAGAAACTAAATTTAAAACACGTGCTTTGTAATCTCGTTTTCATATGGAATGAATAATAACGCACAATATTTTGTGATTGGTTTTATTTATTTTTGATGATTGGATAATAAAAAAAAATTGAAAAAATAATATAGATAGTTTTTGAAAAAAAATCTCCATTAAAAAAATTATTTCTTGTTAATATTTTACTTTACTTAATTTATTATTATTATTTTTTAAAAAAATTCGCACACAAAAAAAATTGTATTTATCGTCTGCTATAAAAAATATTAATTTCAGAAGTAAGTACTGCAATTAACTTATACATTTTTTAAACTATTAAAAAAATTTCAAAATATTATTAGAAAAAATGTTAATAGATAATAAATAATATTTCGTGTAATTGTTTAAATAATGATCCTAGTAAGATGCTATTTGAAGTAGCATATCATAAATGTCAATATTTTATAGTTTCATTTGAAAACTATTATATAAATTGTACAAAGACAAATTCCATAAAACTCATTCTAACGCCTACAATTGTCTTTTTTTTTTATACTTCACCACTCTCTTTATAAGTCATACACTCCTAAATATTCTTTTATTTCATTTTTATCACATTCTTCTGATTATATATTTTCATCAACTTTCTTTTGAACATTATGACTATTAAGATTATTATTTTTCTAATTCTTCGTGTCCACGTATCAAAATATAAATGCTTCCCCCCCCCCCACTTCCATCTTGCTAGCTCCTTTGTTCTTTTTTTCTGTTTATTAATTTAACATTACGCGATTCAATGTTTCATTCCAAGACAGTGCTTTCTTAATCCTAATTTCATTTATTCACAAAATAAACATTAATAAACGTTCATTTGTCCTCAGCTGACATACATTTAATTTCTTTTATACATTGTTTTTTTTTTTTCTATCTAGTTGTCTAATTATTTAAATCTCTTAATCTGATCTAATAATTCATTGATTGTGCTTAATTCAAATAGATTCAATAATCTTCTATTTATTTCCTTCTTTATTCCATTTATTTTCATTCTTAAATTTAAAAATTCACTGTCTCATTTTTTTTTTATTATCTCTTCACAAAAAAAAAAAAAAAAGATCTGACAAAAGTGATTGATTTAAGAAAAAATTTCACTATTATAAAGACATCTGTTTACTTAAATATAATGCTTATGAATCTTTTTCTGGAATAATAATAATAATTGAAAGGGATTTTCCTGAGAAATCACCTCATGCTGAAACATTAGAAGTGCCAGGATAAATTTTAATACAGAAGTCTTTAGATCTCAAATCTTTCACACTATCACTGCACTAAAAGATGCATTGCAATCTCTTACTGCAAATCATATTAATAAATATTTATATATGTTATGTTTATGTAGGAATACATCTATACTTATACATATGTATATTAACATATTTATGTAGTGAGTCTTGAAGATCAAGTAGTTGAAGAAGGTGTTATTGAGGAAGATGAAGAAGTAAGTCATTTCTACTTAAAATTTATATATACATATAAATACTGAAATGGAAATGTATCCAGAATAAGCTATGTTGGTGCTTACACCAGATTTTATTATGACAGGTATGTATTATAATAATATGAAGAAATACTGAGAAAAAATATTATAATTATTATAAAAGGTTATAAACATTGTTATATATTATTAAAGCTTAAATATTAATTAAAATTGTAAATTGTAAAAATCTAATGTGTGCACTGTCACCATGAAAAAATATACACCACACTTAAAAGCTCTATCAACATCATACAAAATGCAAGAACTACAAGTATAAACTATAATTGAAATTACCAACTTGACACAAATTAAAATTTATGTGTTAAAATGGCCTTATTCTGTAAATATGTTAATTTTGAATATTTTTATTGCAATTTTAATATTTAAAATATCTTCATTTCAAAATCTAATAGTTATATTTTCAAATGTCACTGAAATTCACATTGATTTAATGTTTGATTTTATACATAATACACATAACTCACTACCACTTTATTTTAAACTAAAATAAAAAGTAGAGAGTTGCAAGCAGTAATAAGAATCAAGTTGTAAGGGCAATAATTAAAATAAGGAATTAAAAATCAAAAGTATTCTAAATATGCAAATTAATATAAGAAATAGTTAAGGTGCACATGAACTGAAACTGTACTGAATTTAATAAACAGCTGAAATATATATATCTCATTAAATGTGTCATCCTTGGGATTTAAGTACATAGTTGACAATTAGTATTATTGCCATAAATATTATAGAGAATTATATCAGTACATCTATTGTTATCACTAATATTATAAAGAATTATACCAGGAAGTTTCAATACTCTGAAGCTTCCCTAGAACAGAGTGAACTATATTTGATTTAGATAATATGCTTGGGATACACTTAACATACCACTATACGCTTGCTTTTTTTAGAATTTTCTGTGATTAGAGAATTATTTATTAAATTAAATGAATTAATCTTACTGTGAAAATGAAGATTTTTTTAATATTACCAATCAATGTATGTGTACATTTTAGCAAGTTGAATTGAAAAGTGAAAAATCTATCTATATAATATTAATAAAAATGAAAAAGTAATGGGAGATAATTAGAAGTTTACAGCCTATGTCAGGAAATGTATAACTTTAATTTAATAGGTCTTAATTAACAGAGGGGCTGCAGAAAGGAGTTTGCTATTAACTGAAAGGAGACCCTTTGATTCCTCTTGGAGGCCTTAAAGGAACCGAGCAGGGCAAATTCCTAATGTCCACTCCATACGTTCTTGTCGTTGCAGCTGTTATTACTATATGTTTATTCATATAGTATACGAACATGGATGGGCTGCTCACCAACACGCATTAGCCAGCGTGGTGAGTTTATTGGCTTTTTACCTCTGAGTTTAAGATCAAGAAACACCATGGTCTTTCTTCTCAGTGCCTGATAAGGCAGAATGAATGTTTGTGTAAATGATAAAGATTTTTCCCAATTATACAATTATGACAGACAAAAATAAAGCATGGCCCTTAATCCCAGGAGGCTGTAAAGTCACCAACGAAGGCAGCGGTTGGTGGCCGAAGGCGGAGGGTGCTAAGAATATCCTGGAGGCGGACCCAGGCTGCCATTTGATGACGACTTTTTATTTAGGTACTTACAACTGCAGATCACTTTCAAGTGAAGGAAGATTGCAAGAATTAGAAGAAGAACTCTCTTATATTAAATGGGATATTATTGGACTTTGTGAAGTTAGAAGAAAAGGTGAAGAGACAATTGATTTAAAAAGTGGACATATGCTCTATTATAAAGGCACAAATATTGGAAATACAAGTGGAGTAGGATTCATTATAAATAAAAAGTGGAAGAACAATATTGTGGAGATTGATGGTGTATCAGACAGAGTGGCAAGATTAGTTATACAACTTAATAGCAGATATCAAATGCAGATAATTCAGGTTTATGCCCCAACAAGTTCTCACAGTGATGAAGTAGTAGAAGATTTTTATATGGATGTACAAAAGGCTTTTGATCAGAGTAAACAACATTTTAAAATTGTTATGGGAGATTTTAATGCTAGAATTGGTAAACAAATGAAAGATGAAAGTGTTGTAGGTAATTTTGGTTATGGTAATAGAAATGAGAGAGGACATAGACTTGTGGAGTTTGCAGAGAAGGAAAAACTTTATATTATGGATTCTTTTTTTGAGAAAAATGTTAGAAGGAAATGGACATGGAAGCATCCAAATGAAGGTACAGCAGAATTGGATTATATTTTGACTAACAGGAAATACATATTTCAAGATTGTAATGTTCTTAATAAATTTAACACAGGAAGTGATCATCGATTAGTAAGGGGTAAGATACATGTTAATGTAAAACTAGAGAGACAAAAATTATTAAGAAAAACTATATTTACAGTTGATATTCCTAATCTTCAGAAACATTCTAATGAATTTAAATTAGAACTTACAAATCGGTTTCAAGTATTAGTAGATTTTGAACATGATTCAGATTTGAATGAAATTAATATGAAAATAACTGATACACTTTTAAAAACTGCAACAAAGATAGCTGGTAGAAAAAAGCAGCAATTGACTAATAAAATTTCTACTGAGACTAGAGAACTTATGAAGAAAAGAAGGAATATGAAGATATGCAAGAATGATGCATTAAAAGAATTGAATATCTCGAATTTTGTAAAATGGTGCGGAAAACAGTTGAAAATGATATAAGAAAGTATAACTGTGAACTAGCAAGAAAAGCTGTAGAAGAAAATAAAAGTCTTAAGAATGTAAAACAACATTTTGGTATTGGTAGGAAATTTATATCTGCAATAAGGAAAAAAGATGGAATTATTACTAAAAAGAGGGATGACATTATGAAATTGGTAGAAGATTTTTATCAAGAATTATATAGTAATAAAGAACAAGTACCTCCTATATCTATTACATCTTCCGAATTGCCCAGAATTTTAAATGAAGAAGTGAGAAATGCAATTAAATGTATGAAAAAAGGAAAGGCTCCAGGTAATGATGGAATTATAATTGATATATTAAAAAAAGCAGGTGAAGAAACAGAAAAAATATTAGCAAAGTTATATACCAAATATCTAAATGATAAAGATGTACCGGATGATTGGAAGAATGCAGTAATAATATTAATATTTAAAAAAGGTGATAAAGAAGATATTAGAAATTACAGACCTATCAGCCTTTTATCAGTTTTATATAAAATTTTTACCAAGATAATTACAACTCGTCTACAGAGAACCTTGGATTTCCACCAACCAAGAGAACAAGCTGGATTTAAAAGTGGTTTTAGTACAGTAGATCATATTCAAGTATTGAGAGAAGTTATAGAAAGGACAAATGAATATGAGTTGTCATTATGTTTTGGATTTGTAGATTATGAAAAGGCATTTGATTCTATAAACATTTCTTCAGTGATTAAAGCATTGGATCATCAAGGTATAGATCCAGGATATTGTCATATTTTAAAGAATATTTATAAAAATGCAACAGCAACAATTAGATTGCATAATGATACTGGGAAAGTCAACATTGAGAAAGGTGTAAGATAAGGTGACTCCATATCTCCAAAACTTTTTACAGCAGTGCTGCAAGAAGTATTTTGTGGATTAAAATGGGAAACTAAAGGAGTGAAAGTAAATGGAGATTATTTAAGTCATTTAGATTTCGCAGATGATGTAGTTGTTTTTGCAAATAATGCTTCCGAGCTGCAGGAAATGTTGCAGGAGTTATCAGATGAAAGTAGGAAAGTAGGACTAAAGATAAATGTTAAAAAGACTAAAGTAATGTTTAATCGATTTGCTCCAAATATGAAAATAAAGATTGATTATGATGAATTAGAAGAAGTTAAGAGTTACAAATACCTTGGTCAGATTATTAATACAGATGGAAACATAATAGAGGAAATTAATCATAGAATTAAACTTGGTTGGAGTGCTTTTGGTAGAAATAACTTGATATTAAAAGGAAATATGCCTATGTGTTTGAAAAGAAAGGTTTTTAACAAATGTGTTTTACCAGTTCTTACTTATGGATCTGAGACTTGGACACTTAATAGAAGATCAATACAGAGACTTCAGACCACTCAAAGAAGTATGGAGAGATGTATGTTGGGAGTAACAAGAAGAGATCGAAAACGCAATGTATGGGTAAGAGAACAAACAGGTGTTACTGACCTCATTGAAAAAATTAAAAGATTGAAGTGGAGTTGGGCTGGACATATTGCTAGAAGAGATGATAATAGATGGACAATTGAAATTTTAAACTGGATTCCAAGAGATTGTAAAAAACCCAGAAGGAGACCACATGTAAGATGGATGGATGAAATAAGAAAATGTGTAGGGGTGATGTAGAGAAGAAAAGCTAAAGATCGAAGAAGATGGATTAAACTTGGAGAGACCTTCATCCTGCAGTGGATTGATAATGGTTGATAATGATGATGATGATGAATTAACAGAGGATGGATTGATTAGCAAAATCTAATTATAATGAATGGATGGAGATGATTTCAATTTTACAATAATATAATATTAATAGATAGACCTATAAGTAAAGTAGAAGCTTAAATTAAAGCATTCAAATAGTATAAAATCTCTACAAAAAATGCATAAGAGAAAGGTAATTATAGTAAAATACCATATTTACAAATGCTTATGGTCATTAAATAGCACATTTTATTGTTACTCCTAATTATGGTATATTAAAATTAAATAATTGTTTAATGAGAAATATTGATCTTTGTACCAGAAATATTTCATATAAGTTTATGTGTAATATTAAATCATCTATGCTTTTTATTACTGTTTTACAATGTTTTTATTACAACCCATTGGCATTTTCAATTGCCCCAACAATCATCTTCAGAACTATAACAACAATACAAATATACATGAACATATAATTTTACATTATATACATAAATACTATCCCATAATCATTATCTATATACCCAAATATATCTTTATATACCTCTTTATATAATTATTACCTTTTTATATATTATACATTTCACTCTGTCTATATTCTATATTTATCAATTAATACTTCCTATAATTATATATATATTGTAACCAGTTGGATTACATAGCATACACTAGTATAGTGTGTGTGCATAAATATATATATAAAGTTGAAAGGAAAAGTAGAAATAAACACAGACAAAAATTATAGTAGATATTTTCTACATTTACTGAAATAGAAATAAATAAATAATGACTCTGACTTAAAATATTGTTTTATAAATTAAACTTTTAAAAGATCTGAATAAATATAAATATTGCATTATTATTAATTATTACTCTTAATTTTGAAATTTAAAAACACCCTATTGTATTTTTGAAATTTTAATTAATTAAACAAAGTTTTTATCTATTGGAAATCCCCTAAGTAAAAACAAGTATATGTTTTCAAAGGGATTAGAGAGCTAAAAATAAAATTCTGTTTTTAATCAAGGTGTTGTTATAACATCTCAGATGATTTTATAAAAAGAGCTGATAAAAAATATCAGCCAGTCTGGATAGTGATTTTGAAAAGAACAGTTCTGCTTGCAGTTTTGTAAAAGTTCGTCAGAAGAGTTTTTAATATTTTAAGCAGAGACCAACTAGGCCAACTGCAAAGTTTTGGATAATGATTTTGAAGAGAGCAGTATGTTATTGGCTGTAGCAGAGAGTTGGCAGAAAAGCTACCATGAACTAATGTTGCTGAAGGCAGAAGCTGCTAATATTTTCCTTCACAGGAGTTTTGATTTATTTGAAGCTACTTCTAAATCAATAGCCTGAAAAAAAAAATGAGGACAAAATAGCTAGCAGAGTTATACAAAGCTCCTATGAAGATCTAAGAACAGTCCACTGCCTTATAGTATACTGCAGAGTTTTGATGCATGAAGCCAGGGTCACTTCAAATGGATCAACTAGCTGCTTAAATATGTTCTAGAAGACAGCTTGACAATTGTTTTGGACTACAAAAGGAATCTCATGGTATGCCAACAAATTACCAGCCAGAATTATATACTTTTACCTGATGATGACAATTTCCTGGAATGACCAAAAAACAGCTTGCCCAAGAGAGCAGCTGAATAAAGAAGTAGTTATACGTATGCTGCTGTGTCTACATATGCGAAGAGAAGCACAGATTAACTTGCATACAAAAGTGAGTTGTTTTTCAATAATTTATATGATGGACATTTTTAAATCTATATTTTTTAAATTTAAAGACATTGATAACTCGTTAAGAGGTAATCTACTAAAAGCTTTCTAACCTCTGGAAAATTGACTATATATTTTTTTAAAAGAATAAAAGAACGCTATAATAGAATTTGTTAAACTGATGTGTGAAATTTATGTGTTTTCCAAATGAATTAATTATGAAAAAATATAATATTATTGTAACAAGTTGAAATAGATAAAAGTCAGTGTGTGTATATACACGCACACTCATATATGTAAAATTTTAATATTTTTTTTGATTAAATGTCAATTCATTTTTTTTTTATATTAATTGTATATACCTAAATCGCGCATCTGTGCGCATATACGTGTAAAGTTTAATTTCTGTTTTTTATAGAATCCTTTTATGTTAATTGAAATGTATTCCTTGTATATTATAAAACGCACGTCTGTGTACGGATATATATATATGCGTTTATAGAAACTAATTAAGAAATAATATAAATTGATGTAATAACGCGAATTTTGTAGTAATATTGTAAATTACAGTGTATTGACTTTTATTATTGTATACTTTTCAAAATCAGAACCCTTAAAAGACCTTAATCATTTATTTATTTATTTTGTTATTAATAAACTTGTATTTAATTGTTAAAAATGGTTTCCATCATCTCTTGGTCACATACAATAATAGATCTTGCGTTGTCTGAGCTAGATTTGGACACAGATAAATGGGGATGTGTTTAGTGCTTTGGGCATCCAAAGATGATGCACTATATTTTATTTTAGTTCAGTCTTGTTAAAAATTTAATTTTATAGTTGGTCAGTACATTAATGGTACTAAGTGGCCAGAGCATTGATGATGATCAGTATGTTTTAAATGTCCCAGCATTATTGTTTTGATTTCTGATTATTGTATATTCTAATAGATGGGCACTAAGCTGGTGCATCCAAGTTATGTTTAAGTAATTGCCCAAGCTGGCAAAGGCTCAATAGTTAGCCTGGTCTAAAAAAGACCCATTTCCAATCCAGTCACAAGGTTGACTGTTGATTCATATTTTTATTTTTCAATCCAGTCACAAGATTGACTGTTGATTTATTGTACTGATTTGTTTGTTCCCATCAATTATGATGATGGATGGTTATTTCTCTTGAGCATTTACTTATAATTACTTTTTGATAATGCTGATTGATATATGATTAATTATATTTTAGTTGCTCTTCTGAGTTAGCTGGCTGATCTCTCAATGTTGTCAGAGAATTTCTAATCTCATGTTCTTATAAATATATATTACTTATAGATAATTTTTCAAACTATTGATAT
Organism: Epiperipatus broadwayi; assembly: GCA_028023455.1. Lineage (NCBI taxonomy): Eukaryota > Metazoa > Onychophora > Udeonychophora > Euonychophora > Peripatidae > Epiperipatus > Epiperipatus broadwayi. The sequence goes on along the minus strand of JAQFVV010000081.1, from coordinate 1,665,700 downwards.
TTGTATTTCATTAAATGGACTGAGAGTGCTGATGTTTCCATCACTCCACATTCACTTTTTTATTCACTCCATGTATTACCCCCACACTCCATCCCATTACAATATATTGTAATGGATGTTTAAGACACCATTACAAAAATTATAGTTTTATAGGGGTAAAGAAAATAAAATAGATTTTTATTTAAGATTTCATTTGTAAAACTTGATTAAAAGTTTTTTTTTAATGCTTGTACTAATATATATGTATGTGCGTGGGAATTATATTTTAATACCACAGTTATATTTGGTTTTTAATTTTAATTTTGAAAAAAAAAAAAGAAAACTAAGATTATTATTTTTTGTTAAATTTATGTAAAAGTAAAGTGTACAAATAGATTGCTTTTCAGATTTGGGGATTTAGATTGATAAGGCTAATTAAAAAGAAAGAAAACAAAAAGAAAAGAATTTTTCATTAGTTAATTCCTAGATCTGTAAAGGGCAATTTATTTCATTAATTAGATAACTATTGTTATCTAGATCGAGAATTTTTAAATTTTAATTAAAAAGAAAAAGTTTGGTAATTGGTTTAAGAGATATGATTCAGATATAACAGGCTGAATCAGGCCATTGGATTTTTTTTTGGGGGACTAGCTTTCAATACTTGCATGAGCTAGTATACTTGCACCAGCGCAATGAGACAGACACCAACTCTGACAGGAGAATTGCACGATTCCTGCCAAAATACTTGGAAAGAACGATTCCTGCATATTCTGAAAGCTGATCCAGTAATTATTCTACCTAGAATGAACATTAAACCTACAGCAAGAATATTTTCTTTACCATGATGTGCTAAGCTTCTCGCCAGGACAGGTTCGGACATCCTGTGTCTCCATTAACTGCCTACAATGCCATAAGAACCGGCTCCAAAGAAACCACTAACCAACTCGCCCAAGCCTACTGTCAGTGAATCCAGAGCAATGGACTAACCTAAGAAGTCTAGTGCACTAGCATTGAAATAAATTATTAAGGTACCTTATGCTCCACAATTTAAATAATTTTGTTGTCTTAGATTTGTTTTCTTTTTTAAATATAAATGTTTTTCAAGTTGTATATTATGTAATTCGTTTTCTGTGTGCTTGATAATTCCTTTTTTTTTCTCTTTTAACGAGTGCTAGTTTCAAACCTATTACTGTCCGTCCTATTTAAGTCTTAGTAAGTAAGATAGTAGCTTATTTTAATCTCACATTCCTTGTCGTTACAGAGCGCAGTCTGGATATTACAGACTAATTTAATTGGCTTTTGGCTTGTGACCCATTTTTATTAGCCGTACTTATGTCGCGACCTTAATTATTAGTAATAGACGATTACAAAATATAATAGTCTTCAGTTTTATTTCTTCAAGCTTCCAATTCGTTTATTAGGGGCACGTACGATCGTTTTAACCCTCTCAATAGGTAGATCGTGAGCTCCTAGCCTGTCTCACTCAGAGGGAGGTCAATCGATTGAAAGTAACTTTCAACACTCTTTTTATTATTATTAATGTTTTGGAAGCTACTTTCTTATTTCTTAGACTATTAAGAAATATAATAGTTCTTAGTTTTATTTCTTCAAACTTCCAATTCGTTTATTAGGGGCATGTACAATCGTTTTAACCCTCTCAATAGGTAGATCGTGAGCTCCTAGCCTGTCTCACTCAGAGGGAGGTCAATCGATTGAAAGTAATAACTTTCAACACTCTTTTTATTATTATTATTAATGTTTTGGAAGCTACCTTCATATTTCTTCTGTTTCGACATAAATCTCTTTTCCTAACTATGGGTTATAAGCAGGAAGCTAACCTCCCTTGTCTGGTGTGAGATCACTGTATACTTACTAATACTTCTGCTACTGCCAGTATTTTGCACTCTTTCACGCACAGGAAATCGCTCTCAAAGCCATATAAATATTTTAGTTCAATTTTGACAAATGTATATGTAGTACATATTTTAAGTGTGCTTTAACGGTTATTATTTAGATTTATGTTTATTTAATCATACTTTTAATAAAATTATTTATTTATTCATTTACTTAGTTGATTTTGTTTTCTGTTGCTACCTTTCCAACTCACTGAACAAAACATAGATCTCATTTGCTTGATTGAGCTAGTCCGGCGCATTCGATTCGCATATCCTGTAACCCCTTAAAAATAAATGTCTAGTTCCAAATTTCAGACTAGTGGCGCCCTGGCGGTCAGTATATGCGAGTCTAAAGCTTTTGTCCGGTATAATATATATATATTATTTTTATATCATTTAAATTTATTCTTATTAGACTTTTAATATTTATCTCTAACATTATATATTAATACTTTAATATTTTACATTATTATTATTCATTATATTAACGTTCAATATGAATAATTTTCTTTTACCTATAATATCATTTTTTAACTTATTTTTTACCTACCAAAAAAAAAATAATAATCATAATAATATAAGTAAAAGAAAATTATATTTTGAATGTTAATATAATGAATAATAATAATGTAAAATATTAAAGTATTAATAATAAATGTTAGAGTTAAATATTAAAAGATTAATAAGAGTAAATTTAAATGAAATAAAAATAATAGATATATATATGATTATAGGAAGTATTAATTGATAAATATAAAATATGGAAAGAGTAAGTTATATAATATATAAAAAGGTAATAATTATATAGAAAGGTCTGATTATGAGATAGTATTTATGTATATAATGTAAAATTATATCGTTAATATATATTTGTATTCATGTATTTGTATTGTGTTTGCTATAGTTCTGAAGATGATTTCTGGAGCAATTGAAGCTGCCAATGGGTTGTAATAAAAGCATTATAAAACAGTAATAAAGAGCATAGATGATTTAATATTATATGGATTTGGCAATGTAATAAGAAAAAGTTATAATACTTCATAAAGAAGTTTATATGTATATTGTGTATATTTTATATATGTAATTAATATAGTTTAAATTATTCAAGCAAATTTATTTATCACTGGATTAGATATTGTGTGTCTTTGCTCTTGTTTACATATGTTCACCAGAATTGACTGCTATCTAAGAAGTTAGTCTGAACATAACAGTAATTGGAGATGTGTGGGTGGTTATTTATATAATACTCTTTAGAATTATTTAGATGGTACTAGAGCATTGAAAATTACCTTTAAAATCAACACACTTTATTATATATTTTTATGATGATGATTATTAGGTTATTTATGGCTAGTACACACATGGGACTAGATGACTCTGAGTATTGGTGATGATCAACACTGATATAGTGATTCCATTATTTTTGACATATGATTAGTTATTGTTTAGTTATTTTAATGCTTATGTATGTGCATGTAGCAAGAAATATTGATAAGTGCCTCTTTATAATGCTATGCTTCATGTTTAGGCTTAATGATGATTACCTTTAGATTTTATAGTATGCCTTTTTTATATTAAATCACAAAGAATGATTGTCAATGACTATTTGCTGCTGATAATACGATATTTGACATTTCTTTTTGATAGTGGTATATATTTGCTTATTTATACCTGCTGATGATGAATGCCAGCAGAAACTACATATATTAATTATTATTATATATTGTAGTTAGTGTTTCATGTATTTTCTGAATTCAATACAAATAATGCCCAAAATATGGGCTGATCATCAGTGGTTCATCATCATTAGCATATTATGAATCATAAAATGATTTAGTCAAAAATATATTATCCTTTCCATACCTTTATATATTATTATAGTCAGTTTTATTTCCGGTCATCATAATATTTATATATGTGCGTGTGTGTTTATTTGTGTGTGCATTCATTTATTTAGTATTAAAAATTAAATTCAAAATTTGGATCTTTTTAAAAAGTAAATATTTTTGCAATAGTCAAATATACATAAAATTCATCTTTTGTATTTAATCATCTTATTTATTTTTGTTTTATTATGTAGATCTGTTTATAGATTAAAATCATTTTATAATAAATTCTTATGGTGAATTTTTTTTTTATTGATTTTTATTCATTGTGCGTTAACTTTAATTCCAATTAAATATACATTGTATTTTAGGAAACATTTTTTCAGGATATTGATTTACTTCAAAATCATGGAATTGTAAGTATATTGTTTTTTTTTTTGTGTTTTTTTTTTATAAATAAATAAACTAATAATATCTACATAAATTATTTTATTTATTTGATATTATTTATTAAATTTTTAACATCTTAAAATAAATTTGAATGGATTGACTTTTTATTTATTTAATTAATTTTTTTAACTTCTGTTTTAAACATAATGACTGTATTTTAACTTCAAACATATGTATAATTATTTGCAGGCTGTCTGATATGTTTGCATCCTATTTTTATAATACTGATATGCATAATTTTATTCCTTTATTTGCTTTATTTATGCAACTGTTTTTGTTTGAATTATCTCTTATTTTCTTATAGCTATTCATGCTCTTCTTTTTGTATCTCAATATCGTCATTGCTACTTGAGATTATTTAAATGATCATTTATTTTCCTTCAGATTTTCTTCATTTTTTCTTGAATATTTTTGCTACATTTCTCTTTGTGTTCTCCCAATGCTTTGATATTTGCCTCTATTTTTTTTCTCCCAAATATAATTTTATTTTTTCCATCATTTTATTAATTTCAATTAATTTTTCTTCCATCTTTTAATTACATCTTGCTTTGCTTGAAACTTACTATTTTAATTAACATTTCCTTATCCTTCTGTGTTATCTTTTCTGTTTTAATAATGATTGCTTTTTTAAACATTTTGCTCACACACTTTCCTCTGCCTTCTTTTTTATTTGGTCTCTATTTTTATTTTTGTTTTCCTGCATTTTCTTTTTTTTTTTTCTTAAATATTATCTTTTGAGTTTGTCTTTCATTTCTTGTATCATTTTTTGATTCTCAGTTTTGTTTTCTTTCACTATACATTCATTTTGTGAATTATTATATCATTTTTATTCATTTATTGTATATCATCTTTTCATTACTAGTATCCATTTTTGTATAAATGTGTGGTATTTTTCTATCATTAATATTATTCATTTTCTGTATTTATTTCTTGAATCATTTTTTTCATCATCCATTTTTGTATTCATATGTTGAACAATATTTATATTATTATTATCACCCATGCCTTTCATAATTAATTACAATACTTGATGCATCTTTTTTTTAAATTGAACCTCTTCTTTTACTTGCTTTTCATTTATTTTCTGTACTTTTTTATTATTCTTGATTTCTCATTTTGGTCTATTGCTTTTCTTGAATTTCTCACTTTTCCATATTTTGTTCTCATCATGTTTCTTTTTATTTGCTGATCCATCTTTGGTTTAGATTTAGTCATCATTTATTTTATTTTATTTATTTATTTGTCACTGTATTATTTTTAAACAAAATTCTTTTCTACTTTTAAAATATTTTTTTTAAATTTAGATTGTAGTATTTTCCTTGCATGCAACTCTTTATCCTCCTCTGGACATATGATACTTTCTTTTTTAATCTCTTGCCTAATTTGATATTGTCATTTCTAACATAATTTAATCCACTAATTCCCAATTATTGCCCACTTCTTTATTCTCTCATTCAACATTTATATAACTAGTAAAAAAGAAAATCTGCTGAACTTATTTATTTGATTGCAAGTCTTCACAATGGAGCATCACTTTATGAGAAAGAAAATTTGTTGAGAGCAGTATACATATATTTATTATACAGTAGTGTGGTGAAACCCAGACTCCGAATTATATGACAAAATCCAGCTTTTGATTTTTTTAAAAAAAATTTCAATTGTTATATGATGGTACAACAATCATTTTTTAGATGAACTAGCTTCATTAGTTCTTGTCCTTTTTCCAACACCTTCCATTAACAACATTCTCTGGTGTTAAAATACAGTTTTTAAAACAGAACTATTTGATTATGATAATCAGATATTCAGGTATAGTAAGAATTGGTGAGTGTTCTAGTTTAAAAAAAAACATTCTGCTATGAGAATATTAATTTTAATATTAAAAATCTCCCTTCTTATTTTCATTTATAATTTTTAATCAGTCACTAAAGAGTTGCATAAATTGAACAAAGTAATCAAAAAGAAGCTAAATCAAAACTAATCTTAACAAAGTTATAAATAACTTTTATTTCCCTATTTTAAAAAGATCAGTCTTTTGAAATTCTTTCATTGTTTTATAACTTCATTAGTATAACCTTTCTTTTTAAGTTATAGGTTTGTTTGATTATTATAAAAAATAAAAATGCTAAAATTATTTCAAAATTTTAGTATTTTTTTTTACATAGCCTTTTTTTTTTAAGCTTAAGTAAATCCCATTATAACAATCAGACATACTTGTTATATCACATATTATTCAACAATTGTGTGATCCCAGTCAGAGTTTATTAAAAGGCTGCTTTCTTTATAGAGCAGAGAGATATACATTATGTAATATATAACATGAGAGATGGGGAAAAATTATAAATTTTCATTTTACTCGAATTTTTATTGTTATTTAATTCCACTTTAATTAATTATATACATACATATGAGGTTTATTAAAATTTATGATATAATATTTAAATGCAAGTATAATATATTGTAACGATATATAAATATGTCGTTACATTAATTTAAAATAAAAACTTAAAAGTTCGCAAATAAAAGTAAAAAACTAAACGCTAAAATTAAAATGTTTTGTTAAACATATATACATTCGCACAGATGCCAAACTTTAAAAATATTTTTTTTAAAAAAACAAATAAATAAGTATTTGAACATACTTTTTTATAAAAAATAAAAAAAGTACAAGATTTAAAAATAAAAACAGGTATTAATTAATTCTGGTAATCTGTAAATGGAAATGATTGTTTATAAATTGTTTGAAAAGCAAGCTAGCCTTGGGATCTTGTATAATTAAAATGATCTGATGAAAGATAGATAAGAAAATAAAGAAAAATTAGCTTGACCAATGGAAGCACTAAGCCTTGGCTCGGACCCTAACGAAAGTGATGGATTAGTGACGTTTTGTTGATTGAATCCGTGTGGATAATATAAAAAGGGAACTACAGTTTTTTTCTGACAGTGCCAGCATTTTGTGTTTGAGAGATGTGGTAGGACGCACATACCACACTCTCTATTTAAAAAAAAAATGAAAAGACTGTGATACCTTGAACCAGCTATTGCCATCTCCAGAACATTATCTTCCAAAGGAGACGTCATGGGAATTAAAAGCAGAAATCTGGACTCTTCTACCGTAAGCTATATTGACATGAACTCTAAACTTAAAAATAATTAAGAACTTTCGTTCAAGCTTATGAACTTCTATCTGACTTTTTTAAGTTTAAAATCAAATTAATAATGTTTAATTTTATATGTTTTCTGATTGATAAAAATCATTTCCTTTTTTTTTTTTTTTTATTGTATAAATTATTTATTGTTTAAATTTTAAATGATGAAATTTAGGTTGGGTATAGACGTTGCATAGATTCGTTAGTGGTTGATTATGTTGAAGTTTTCACATTTGATTAGAATATATAGGTCAACGATGTTAATGCGCGCATCTTACGATGAATGCCATGGGGCCTTGTGTATTCCCTTTTGCAATTGACGTCATCAATGATTTTGTATTTTGATCGATTGTGTTTAATTTGGATGTTTTTGACCGTGGAATCTGTGCAGCCGATCTATACTCAACATTTTAAAAACAAATTTATAAAAATAATCTGTGCGAACGTATTTAAATGTTAAATTTAAGTCGGGCATGAATGGCTATATAGTTTTGTAAAGTTATATTAAGGGAGGGTAATCTTAGGTTATTTATTTCGTAGTTGAATTGGTTCAATGGATTGGATATATTTGTGTAATTGTAGATGTAGTATGAGATCTGCTACGGGCAGGATTATAGATATACACCACACACCTTCTGTTTGCCTATGGATGTGTTTGTAAGATGGCAAAGGACCGCAGTCCATTCCTATGGAGTTTTATGTTTATTGTTCTACTCGCCAACAGATGTGACATTCCTGTTGGTGGAGAGACAATGTTTTCTCTAATTCTACTTGCTGGTCAGATGTACATTCCTGACAGTATAGTATTTTGTGTTGTCATATTTTCATGCTATATTGAATACATAAATGTATCAGATGGATTGGCGCTGGTTTGATTGCGAAATTTGTTGCCTAAGGTCAAATCAGGGAAAAATATTTTCTTTTCAAATGCAGATCTATGTAGTCTATTCATACTCGACTTTCTAAATAAATATTAAACTCATGGTTGTAATTTACTTAAATGTAAAACTAAAGATTACTAGAAAAATCTAAAATGTTAAATTTATTCCTCAAAATTTAAACGTTATTTTATATGTGCGTAAATAAATATTTTTATGTGTTAATTTCTGGCAGTGGCTTTTATTCTTTTATATTTAAGATATAAAATTTATATTTTATTATCTCTGCTACTCCACTGAGCTAGTGACTTGGGCTAACGATCTGAATATTTAAATAAAATGGAATCTTAACAGCGCGTATCTGCCTACTCTATAAATTTTTCTAGGTTTAAATGCCTAGATGGTGCTCTGTAGAGCAGATATCATAGTTTGCGGTTAGATTCGATCTTCACTTTCATTTCAATCATTATAACTGGTGCCCAACATGGGGCCGATCTTTAATAAACACAAGTGCCCTGAGAATTTTAAAAGTGAATCATGCCCATAGTATTTTTTCTGAAATTAGTATAAATATATTTGTTGTATTAACGTAAGGTTATACTTGGAATTTTGTCTTAAAGGTACTGCCAGTAAGAAAAATTGCGCATATGTAAAAATAAATGCGAGGAATAAAATGTAATAATAAATATAAATCATAATTTTTTTAAAAAAAAAGTCTTGTTAAATTAAAATCTAATCGTTCAACTTGCCTAAGTAATAGTTAAAGGTAGGAGAAATGAAACTTGGGAGGGGGCAGAAATTTAGCTGATAATAGGGAATCAACAGTCAACTTTTTTTTTGTAATCATTATATTTGTGTGTAATTACTGTTTTGTCTTGTAAAAAAAAGTTTTGTCCTTTTGAAATTTTCATATATAATCAATTTGTGTAACGTAATTACTAACACTAAGTAAATTCTTTTTTTTTTTAATGTTTTTGTTTTTTGAGGAAGTTTACTGATATGTAACGATATATAAATATGTCGTTACATTAATTTAAAATAAAAACTTAAAAGTTCGCAAATAAAAGTAAAAAACTAAACGCTAAAATTAAAATGTTTTGTTAAACGTATATACATTCGCACAGATGCCAAACTTTAAAAATATTTTTTTTTAAAAATCAAATAAATAAGTATTTGAACGTACTTTTTTATATAAAAAAAAAAGTACAAGATTTAAAAATAAAAACAGGTATTAATTAATTCTGGTAATCTGTAAATGGAAATGATTGTTTATAAATTGTTTGAAAAGCAAGCTAGCCTTGGGCTCTTGTATAATTAAAATGATCTGATGAAAGATAGATAAGAAAATAAAGAGAAATTAGCTTGACCAATGGAAGCACTAAGCCTTGGCTCAGACCCTAACAAAAGTGATGGATTAGTGATGTTTTGTTGATTGAATCCGTGTGGATAATATAAAAAGGGAAATACAGTTTTTTCTGACAGTGCCAGCATTTTGTGTTTGAGAGATGTGGTAGGACGCACATACCACACTCTCTATTTAAAAAAAAAATGAAAAGACTGTGATACCTTGAACCAGCTATTGCCATCTCCAGAACATTATCTTCCAAAGGAGGCGTCATGGGAATTAAAAGCAGAAATCTGGACTCTTCTACCGTAAGCTATATTGACATGAACTCTAAATTTAAAAATAATTAAGAACTTTCATGCAAGCTTATGAACTTCTATCTGACTTTTTTAAGTTTAAAATCAAATTAATGATGTTTAATTTTATATGTTTTCCGATTGATAAAAATCATTTCCATTTTTTTTTCTTATTGTATAAATTATTTATTGTTTAAATTTTAAATGATGAAATTTAGGTTGGGTATAGACGTTGCATAGATTCGTTAGCTGTTGATTATGTTGAAGTTTTCACATTTGATTAGAATATATAGGTCAACGATGTTAATGTGGGCATCTTACGATGAATGCCATGGGGCCTTGTGTATTCCCTTTTGCAATTGACGTCATCGATGATTTTGTATTTTGATCGATTGTGTTTAATTTGGATGTTTTTGACCGTGGAATCTGTGCAGCCGATCTATACTCAACATTTTAAAAACAAATTTATAAAAATAATCTGTGTGAATGTATTTAAATGTTAAATTTAAGTCGGGCGTGAATGGCTATATAGTTTTGTAAAGTTATATTAAGGGAGGGTAATCTTAGGTTATTTATTTCGTACTTGAATCGGTTCAATGGATTGGATATATTTGTGTAATTGTAGATGTAGTATGAGATCCGCTACGGGCAGGATTATAGATATACACCACACACCTTCTGTTTGCCTATGGATGTGTTTGTAAGACAGCAAAGGACCGCAGTCCATTCCTATGGAGTTTTATGTTTATTGTTCTACTCGCTAACAGATGTGACATTCCTGTTGGTGGAGAGACAATGTTTTCTCTAATTCTACTTGCTGTTCAGATGTACATTCCTGACAGTATAGTATTTTGTGTTGTCGTATTTTCATGCTATATTGAATACATAAATGTATCAGATGGATTGGCGCCAGTTTGATTGCGAAATTTGTTGCCTAAGGTCAAATCAGGGAAGAATATTTTCTTTTCAAATGCAGATCTATGTAGTCTATTCATACTCGACTCTCTAAATAAATATTAAACTCATGGTTGTAATTTACTTAAATGTAAAACTAAAGATTAATAGAAAAATCTAAAATGTTGAATTTATTCCTCAAAATTTAAACGTTATTTTATATGTGCGTAAATAAATATTTTTATGTGTTAATTTCTGGCAGTGGCTTTTATTCTTTTATATTTAAGATATAAAATTTATATTTTATTATCTCTGCTACTCCACTGAGCTAGTGACTTGGGCTAACGATCTGAATATTTAAATAAAGTGGAATCTTAACAGCGCGTATCTGCCTACTCTATAAATTTTTCTAGGTTTAAATGCCTAGATGGCGCTCTGTAGAGCAGATATCGTAGTTTGCGGTTAGATTCGATCTTCACTTTCATTTCGATCATTATAATATATATAGTTTAAGCTAGATATAATTAGAGAGGATTTGAACCAAACTTTCAAACTCCCTTTAGTCATCCAATCCATGGTGTAACTCGAAAATTAAAATGGAAGAATAAGTTTATATAAAGGGTATAGCAAGCAATGGCAAATTTATTAATCAACTGTTTTTATTTTATCATAGTATTCTATTACCTAGTTATTTTTTTACAGGAAAACTTATATTCATATACATATATTAAATGAAATATCTATATATACACATTCCAAATTTTTTTAATGTATTAGATTTTGCACATGAATGAATTTTAAAAAAATAATCATGCTTATAAAAACGATTTATTTGAATTTTAATAAAAATGAATTAATGTCTACTTCTAGGGTTAAAAGAGATATAATTTCTAATCTAATAAAAATGACTGGAGATCGTTTTTGTACTTTCTTTATATTTGTGTACAAAACCGTAATTGCCAATAATTGTGCATTAATATTGACATATAATTTTTGATTATTTGCAATTAATAAGTAAGAAAATCAGGAAACAAAAATTATCACACTGATATTATTAGAAATGAATGGATTAGTAAATTTATTAAATTATAAGTGAATTTGTGTTATAGATAAACAATTTAAAAAATAAATGGATATACTAATCAAAATAACTAAATAGATGTATGTTAATTATGAAAGTGGAATAGTAATTTAAATAAATAGATTTGAAAATGGTCAAATGCATTAAAAAGTAATTTATTCATGTTAATTTTTTTTTTTTTTTTTAAATAGAATGTAGCAGACATTAAAAAGCTGAAGACTTCTGGAATTTGTACAATTAAGGTAAAATTATTTTTTACTTTATTATTATTATTATTATCTGCATTCATTTTTAAACGTAAATTCTTATATATTTTTGTAGCAAATATTAATATATTTATTTTAGTATTCATATTTTTAATAAAAACTTTTTTTGTTTGTTATTGAAGTGAAACGTTTTTAGTAAGAATTATATTTATAGAAATTTTATATTTTTTTTAAACTTATTATATAAGTCATATTTTTAGTTCTCTTAAGTTAGCAAGTTACCTCAAATTTATTTATGTTTTTATTACTTCAGAGTCATCTAAGGTACGTTTGAGCAATAGTAGATACCAAATGGCAGTACTTTTATATCCATATGTCCAGACTAATTTCTGATGGATTATGTCCTTGATAATTGAGGAGATTTGGATCTAATACACTTACATATTCAGCACTATTTTTAATAAAGCCATCTTTAATACTTTTATACTATCCAACTAATAATTTAAAATTTAAAAACATTCTAGTGTTTTGAATTTAAATCATCTTATTTGTATTGTTATATATATTAGACAGTGTGACAAATAACTATATATAGTAGTGGCATCAATTTTATATTAATTGTAAACAACTTTCATCCTTTGGATAAGCCTATACATGACTTCCTCTGTTTACATTTAAGATATGCTATTACTCTCTATTTACTCTATTCAAAGTCTAATGTCTTATTTATGTAACTATACAACAAGTTGGCTTAGATTCAAGCTTTAAGATATTTTTGAAATTTTAGATTTTTAGTTTGCTGGTATAAAAGAATTAAATGTAGCTGCTAAATATTTTAGCAGTATTAGATCCAAAACTTAGCCAAAAACTAGTTTAGGATGTGGACATTACAGCACTATATTCAATCTCTACTGATTACTCGATATTACAATATATGAACTCTAAAACTTTTTAAAGTAAAATGCCTTTTTTATATAAGAAAGGTGATTTTTTAAATATAAACAGTTACTTCATGCATCAACTAGTTTAGGTTAGCTACCTGAAAATTCTCTACTTTCTGGAATTGTTTTCTTCTACTTGAAAAAACAAACAAACTTCTAAGAATACTCTACATATTTCATCTTAATATACAAACCATACCACAATCAGTAATATATCAACAGAAAATTACATCCAAAGACAACAATTTTAAAAGAACTCTGATTTCAAAATACTAAATTTCTGTTTTCATTAAGTAATATTTTTAATGTTTTTATCATATAAAGAAAATTAATAAACTCATCTGCTTTCTCACTAAATTTTCAGAGTCATTATTTTTTTCAGGTCCATTTTGTATGACTTTTTTATGCTTAGTAGCTAGCATTGCAGAGTTTTTAAGCTGTTTTGGTTTGTTTAATTTCTTTTGAAAGTTATTAAAAGATTTTTCAATGTTGGCCAAAGTTAGACAATGTGAAAACAATAATATAGTTGTATACATTTCATAAAATTCTTTCCAAACAATGTTATTAATAATTAATAATTCTCAAAATTATTTTAATTGATATTTTTTCAGTAAAATCTTTTCTTCAATATTAAAATTGTTATGTTTTGACTATAAACAAATTTATATACTAATAATATATAAAGATAAATAATGTAGTATGAGTATGTCACAGATATAATTAGAAATAAAAGTGCATTAATCCAACTCTAGGAAGTTAATATGCATGATACTTAAATTATGTAAAGAGAAACATTTAAATTAATATGTTAATTTGCAGAGAAGCAATAATATAATTTATTATGCAAATTTAAAAAAGCATTGAAAACTTCTGAACTAGATATGAGTGCAAGCAAATCAGTGTCATGCATAAGCAGTAAACAAGGCAGGAGAACAAAATGAATTGTTAGTTATACATGCAAACCAGTTTGCAAAGGAGTTAACTTTGAAAAATCAGTAGACCTTAAAAAGTGCAGTAAAATAGAGTATAGCATTGTAATTAACACTAGGAAGTACATCGCTTGCATAGAATTATATTGAGCAATGTACCATTTAGCATGGTTTGTTGGAGACTGCTAAAAAATTCCCTACTTATAGTTGCAACTTCATTTGCAAAGGCAATTAGCAAAACACTACTTGAAGTTATTAATACTTTTTATAATTCAAAGTAAGAAACTCTTTCTTAAGTTTAAATTTATTGTGTATTTATTTTCTAAAAATAAATTAATGTGCTTATAGTTGGCTTAGGTGAATCTTGCTCCTGTATAGATCACCCAATGTGATGAAACAAGAACAAGTAATCAATGATTATTCAAGATTGATGCAGATGTCAGAAGAGTGGGAGTTATTTTGTTTTATTACATATTGTATGAATTTTAAAAAATTAAGTGGATTTGTTATTCACATTTCTTCTTAAGATTAAAAATAATTACTTTGGAAAAAAACTGAGATTATCAAAATATATAGTTTTGACCCAGGTCAGATCTATGTAGCTATTCATGCAGATTGACTTTATTTCAAAATTTTAGGGATGGCTTAATTTCAGGATCTTAACTTGAGTAATAAAATAATGTTGAAGATGTTTGTTTGATGATTATTTGCATTAATTTAAATCTCAAATCTTATTGATAATTCTCTCCTAACCTTCTCCAATCATTCCATAATCAAGAAATTCAAGCACTGGAATTTGGAACCGAAATATCTAGACTTCCTAATAAAAATAAACTTAAACGCTCTCTCAATATGCCATTTTCTGGTCACCCATAGGGGTTTCTCACACTTGGACCAAGTCTGCTCTTGTGTCATAGGGAAGATGATACCCTGCTTCACATTTTTAGCCACTGTTCTTTGCTGCATGATTACAGGGATCAGATAGCCTCCATCCATACAAGTAAGAAGCTATTACTCACAACCCTAATTACCAGTATTACCAATGGAGAGTTTATTGCAATTAGGAGCTCTATCTTTTTGCTTTTCACCTATTGATCAATCAGATGTATGATGATTTACAATCCCATAAACAACAAGTCGTGACAAATACTTATGTCTAAGCTTAAGTCAATATGGAAGATAGACAAAAGATTAACAGCAATATTCATTTACAAAATCACATGGGACTTGACATCCATGGATAATTGAGGTGTGTGAAGCATGAATTGCACATTCTGCTGCCCCATCAATAGAGATGGTCACAGACCTCCCTCTTAACTCTGTAATAAACTTAGAACCTTGCATCATGTAATCAATGTAGTTTTCTTATCTATATATAATAAAGCATTTCTGATAAAAGAAAATCTTATTGATAAAAGTAAAAACCATAAATGAATTTCGGATAGAGAATGTAAATGCATTACCATTCGATAACGACTGGTAATTCAATCAACTATAAATGACAAAAAAATAGTGAGATGCTCTTGTTTTATCTATATGCAGTCTGCATATATCATTTGCTTATTTTACTGTAAATACGTACTTTCTCTCCTCCATTGCAAATGAAATAAGGAAGTTTACTGGTGTGTTTTTGAGAAAGAGGTTAGAGATCAAAGAAATCATATTAAACTTGGACAGGTTTTAACCTGCAATAAGATTGCTAATGGCTAAAAGGGATGGTGATGACTTTGTCTTTATTTAATAATTATATTAAAAAATATTCTTATATAAATTCAAACAGAAAATCAAAGTACAGAACATATTTATATAAAAAACCAACTATACATTTTCATATAAAACTATTGATGTTTCCCATTTTGAAGGTATACATATTTTCTAAGCAGTAGTGATAGAGAAGGCAAGCAAATAAATGCCTAGAGAGCTGAATTATGGCGCAGAACAGAAATACATAATGCTTCACATTATGTCATTGTGAATTTGATTCTATTATTTTGAATTTATTTGAAATTTATTTTATCAGTGGGCATGCAAAATTTATCTTTTTGTAGTTTTTGAGAGCTTATTTGTTTAGTAATGTATTATAATGGTCGGGAAGAATAAGTATGGTGGAGTCTTACCGTACAGGGTGCCACCAGGCTATTCAAACCTGGAAAATTTATATAGTAGGCAAATACTTAAGTTAAAATCCAATTTTATTTTATTATAGACTGTTAGCCCCAGTCACTAGCTCATGGAGCAGCAGAGATAATGTATACTTGAATAAAAAATAAGAATAAGCCACTGCCAGATTAACAATACACAGAAACATTTATTTTGCACATCTATAAAATTTAGAATTATTTTAGTATAATGTTTACTTTATAATTTGATTTACATTTTAACTTTTGATTTTATAAATTCGCACAGATGAATTTATTTTTATTTTATTAGAGTGTTGAGTATGGATAGACTACATAGATTGCACTCAAAAAAGAAAATATTGTATATCCCTTATTTAACACTAAGCCAAAAGTTCGCAATCAAACTAACACCAATCTACCCGATATATCAATGTATTCAGTGCAGCATGAATACAACAGAACAATATTGCACTGTCAAAAATACACATCTGAACAGCACAGTTAATGAGAAGGAATGTCTTTTGTCCAGTACAGGAATACTTCATCTGTTTGACGAGAAGAACAATAAAAAAGAAAACTCCATAGGAAGGGATTGTGGTTCCTTTTGCCACCTTACTATCCCATTCCATAGGCTAAAGGGGTGATCCAAGGAGCAGAGAATACCATCTGCTTCCGATGATCAGTAAGAAATGGGTCTTATTTTTCCCAAGGGTAGCATATAATGTGATCCTGCACATAGTGGATCTTCATGCTACATTTACTAATTACCAATACATCCAATCCATTGACCCAATTTAACTGCGAAACAAATAACCTAAGATTTACCCTCCTTTAAACTAATATAACTTTACGAATCTATGCAGCCATTCACACCCGACTTAAATTTAACATTTATTAAAAGTTTAGCTTAACAGAAAAAAAAAATCATAACAAACCCTTAAAAGAACAGAAAAAATAAATTAATGGAAATGATTTAAAAAAAAAAAAAATACATTCAATAAAAATAATTATCAATAAATGATTTAGTTTGATCAGATAGGAATTTCTATTTCTATTTAAATACTGGGAAAGTTTTATAGTTAAAGTTCATTTGTTATAGAGTTCTTACAGTTTTAAAGAGAAAAAGTCCATACTTTCTAGTTACTTGTAATTTGAATCCAGCATTAATTCCCATGAAGTCCTGAAGAGACCGTTATTCGGTTGCCGTTCTGTTTGTATTTATCCAGAGGTCCTTTGCTCTACTTGGTATTGCTTTGCAGGATCTTTTATTGCAGGACCCTGATGTTCTGAGGTCCACAATATAAAATGAGATTTCATTTATACTTTTAGAAAAACTGAAGGGATTGAAAATGCATCTTTTCAATCCCTTCTCCTTCAACTCTCCCGGAGCTAACACATCTTAACCATTTATTTCCAATCTTTTCCTTTTTATATTAAAATGTCGGATTGACTGGACTTGACATCATGATGATGATGATCCTTTTGCTGTGGTCCTTTTCCTGAGGGATTTTTTTATTGGCTATTCAGTTCTTATTGTTATCTCCTATCTGACCTTTAATTTTAAATTTTGAGATGCCCAATGGTTAGTTTTCTTTGACTAATGAAAAAATAATCATTTCCATTTTTAGCCTTTTTACACAATAGAATTAATTATTTTACATTCTTAAAGATATATTTTTATCTTTAAATCTTTTAAGTTTTTTCTTAAAATTTAGTTTTAAAATACTTTTTTCTTTTTTAATAAAGTTTTCTTTTAATAATTTTCCATCTGTGCGATTTTATATATATACGAATTTAGATGACTTTTAATTTTCAATTTTTAATTCTTAAAAAAGAAGTTTTTATTTGCGAACTTTTTATTTTTAATTTGTAATTTTACTTATTATAATAATGTAACAGCATGTAATGCCCATTACAGTATGGAGAGGGACAAGTGTCAAAAGTTTGACTTGTCCTTCATATTCAAGTATTCAATTTTCCAGATATCTTAATTTTGTTGAAAATTACAATTTATATTATAGGGAATTCAAATGACTACTAGAAAACGTCTTTGTGCAATAAAAGGTCTTTCTGAAGCCAAAGTAGATAAAATTAAAGAAGCTGCTGGTAAATTAGTGGTAAGAATCACTTATGTTAAGTAATAATTTAAAAAAGAAAATTACTATAATTGATAATTTAACTTTTATTGTAAAATACAATATTAAGAGAATGGATGTGCAGACATATGAGTATGGTTTATGCACACAATAGATGGGATGATGAATGAATAAAATGATATTTATAATTGACCATACATATTCTCATGCTTATTATAAAATTAAAATTAACAATTGACACACGACTGGATTATCAGAACAAAAATTATTCCTTAATGTGGTTGCAGTAAAATTATTAAGAACACAAATTTATATCAAAAATACAATATCATAATAAAACTAATCTGAAAAAAAACAGGTGTAAAAGTGTGTGGTCATACAATCGAAAAGGTTTCAAAAATGTGACTGTTTTTTATTATTTTCTGCAACTATGAAGACTAATCTAGTCTTACATTGCTAATGTATCATTTATTATAATAAACTATGATATAAACATTATATCTAGTGTTGCACAATATATACACAATAAAATTATTTGTGTTTTCCAGAAGGTTTGTGATGATGGTGTTCTAGCTGTATTTTTATATTGGACTATTTCCAAAAATAGCAGACAAATTAAGAAAAATCTGCAATCAGTATAACATCAGAACAGCTTTCCACATTATAAGGAATTCTAACATCTACAAAGCCTAAACTTGAAATGCTGAAAAGAAAAAACTGTATCTATGACATATCATGTGAACGTGGAAGAACATGTATTGGTGAGACTAGCCATCCTATTGAAAAGTGCTTGCAAGAACATAAACTGGTGATTAGAAGAGAGAAAACATATGTGTCTAAGGTAGCAGACCATGTATGTACCAATGAACATATGTTCAATTGGGAAAATATAAAAATATTGGATAGAGAAGAAAAGGTACAAAGAAGAAAATTTAAAGAAGCTGCTCACATGACAATGGCAAAAAATTCCATAAGCCAACCTAGTGTGACTATACATAATGTATGGAAACCACTAATCAACTTTGCTCTTAGGAAAAAGTGAAGAGATCAGGAGGAATGTCATAGATAAGTATATGAAATTACTACATACTGTTGCCTTTGGCAGAATGGCTCAGTTGGTTAGAGCATTACCTTAAAATTCAATAATCAAGAATCTAAGGACCCAGGTTCAAATCCTATGCTAGTACTGTCATTAGTCAGGTCAGCAACACCTGAAGAAGAGGGGAGAAAAATATCTCTTGAAACGTTGTGCAAATACTAACCTGTTTGCTGTGATATTACTAACAGTTGAATGTATTTGGAATATTTAAGTAAAATTAAACTTTTCTAAAGACATTCAACACACATATTAGATGATGGAAATAGTCCAATATAAAAATACAGTCATTATTTGTTTATGCATGTTTTTGCTCTGTGATAAAGAATATAAATCTTAAAAGGCATTTTTTATGACTATGTTGACTGAATAAATGTAGAGAGATAGTCAGATAGAAAATTCATTATTATTGTGACAAAGTAGCTGCCCAATGCTAGAGTATGAGAATCATGTACAAGTGGCAATTATTACAAAATGCCAATTTAGATTAGATTGATCATCTTCCCAGCATCATCTTTTTTTATCATGTTACAATATGTATATTAATATAAACCAGAAGTTTTAGATTGACTGAAATTTCAACTCATAATTTTGCGTACTGGCACATAAGATGTATCATCCCCTTTAGACATATTTTGAGGGGGGGAAGTGTTTCCTATAGATCAGAAAATATAGTATTTATCAATGCAGTCTAGCATTCTTAAACATAGGATGGTAAAATTTTGGTAATAAATAAACATTGAATCTTTCACAGGAAAATCATGAATAGAAGTGGTAGATTTTTTGAGAAGCTCCTGCATTCTTCTCTCCTACATTATTTCAACACCAGCCAATGAGCTAACATATGTAATCTTATCTACTCTTGTGGATGACTAACTTTTTTAAATATTAACGTAAAAAGTTTTAATAAATGTGTGTTTTAAGAAAAAATAGAGAAATCAGAAGTAAAAATTCTACTGACTTCTTAAATTGACTGAATAGCCTAGTTAACAAAATCATCAGCTTAAATTCATTGTTCATTAGTCTAAAGATTATAAATTTCACTCCCATGTTAGTACTGTCACTGATCAGACTGTAGAACCTGAAGAGGTGAGGAGGATAATACCACTAGAAACATTATGTCATATGCTAACCTATCTGTTATTACTAATAGCTTAATTTATTTAGAAAGTATAAATAACATTTGAATTTTTTGAAAAATATTTACCAATTAGATTAGATGGTGGAAATAATTCAACATATAATTAGAATTATAGTAAATATTAATAATTTTTAATTCATATCAATCAATTCTTTTATGGGAGTCAGAAAACTGTTTTAACACCAAAAACATTACCTGGCCTCTGTTTTTATATTACTTTTAAATAGCAAATCTATTTCTTCTAATAATTAATAAATGTCCATCAATTGGCATACATTCATAACATTAAAATGTTTTTGAATTTTAGACTAATAATTTGATAATGCATTAATTCCCCCCCCCCCAAAAAAAAAAATCTAGGTGCACTTGATTTCAATCTCAAATTTCTCATTGATAAAAAACCATAAATTAGAAAAGAATTTGGGGGTGTGAATAGGAAAGCATTAGTTAAATATTTATTTTATTCTGACATCTGGTATCTATGGATTATTTATTTTTAAACAATTTGGCAGAACTGGAGTAAAAGAAATAGATTTGCTATTTAAAACATTGTTTTCTGTGATTCACAATACATACACAATATTTTTAATTTTGTTTATAATGTTTTTTTTTTACTTATGTTTGTAATAATTTTTTTTTTTGCATGTTATATATGTCATTAATTTTTTATTTTTTTTTTCAAAAACATTTAGGCATGTTTTGTTAAACATAGTTACAAAAAAAGTCATAGCTTTCATTATTAGGGTATTGTTTATTGAATACTTACCACTTCAGCTTTAATATTTACATTATCACAAACAACAGTAGATAAATACATAATTAATACAAAAAGAACCCAATAGACAAGAAACAATAACAAGCTTAACTATTATATGTTAGGTAGAGAATTGAAGACTATCAGAAGAGATTGCATGGTAATAAAAATTGAACATCACCAAGTCTTCAAATAATGCTTGTAAGGAATTTAATGCTTACTTTTCAATTAACAATCTCTGAAATTCTTATTCATAAGGCATGAATGTGATCTTATTAAACAATTACTGCATATATCTCTTTAAATAGCCTATAGCGTCACCAAATTATAGAATACAGTACTGTAAACATTATAAGAATATTAGAAAAGGTTTGTGTCAATTTCAAGCACACCATATATTTGATAATTTTTCATATTGATCTAGTTATATAAAGTATTAACTTATAATATGTTTCTGTCTTATACATTCCTAGTTAATTACTGTTTTGGAAATTAAATTATCTTGCAAATTTTATATAATTCTTTCTGAATGAGATAATTTTCAGTATCAAATAGTATACTAGTGTCCCTAAGGTCAGTCAATGGGTGTATGACTGGGGGCTAGCAGGTTTTGCACTGAGAGCTACCTTGTTTTAATCAACAACACAATATATCTCATGCATTAATAAAATATACTGAAAGATTTGATGCAAGTTCTTATACATAAAGCTAAAGCTTACTTTTGAAATGAAGCACACCAAATTTCCAAGCGTCTCACTCTTTTATTTTCTGAGGCCCCCACTTGATATTTATGCCCGGGACCTCACAATCCAAAGGACGGCACTGAAAACTGCTATAAAAATACAAAAGCAAAAAGGTCTCAACTAATGATACATTTGTAAAACTAAAATTTCTTTAGTTATAAATAGCTTAAAAATTAGTTTATGCATGTCTTCAATTTAGAAAACAGGCTTCTTTTGGAAGTCTCCCCAGTTGTAATGTGAAACAGTTTTGCTAGGAGTAAAAATGTTATGGATAAAATTAATCAAGATTGTGCAAGATTTCTCACTTGAAGGGAGAGGGGACTAGACCACACCGTTTTAGTTTTATTGTTTTAATATATAATAAAAATCTCAAATGTATAATTTAATAAATAATTATATTTAAAAAGAATTATTATATTATCTATTCCAAAATAATGTTAGTTTTATACTTTTTTAATTAAAAAGAAGTAAGATAAATTCTTCAAAATATATATTGATTAGAAAATATGTCGAATTTTCATTAGTAAAAATGTAATTCTTTTTTAATAAGAACGTGTTTAATACAAAATTTGCATACAAGGTTAGTGTCATTTAATTAATTATTAATTATATAATTTCTAAATCAATTCATTTAAGTATTTTAGTAATTATATAATACAGAAGAGAGGGGTAGTGAGAAAAACATTTAATAACAAAAAAAATTCTAAAATCTCAACTGACTGCTTTTATAAATAATTAAGTGCATTGTATTTTATTTCCTCAAATATTTCTAGTACAACATGCTAGTAAGTCATCATCATTATGGTCATTCATTATCAGAATATTGCAGGGTAAAGATCTCTCAAAGTTTACTCCGATTTTTCTAATCCAGAGCTTCTATTCACCACATAACTTCATCAGTTTAATTATTTCAGCCATCTATCTAACTTATGGTCTTTTTTTTTTTTATTTTAGCATTCACTTTAAAAAATTTTAACTGTCCATCGATTATTATCTTTTCTACCAATAGGTCTAATCTATCCATTCCAATCTCTTAAGAATTCTTTTTGTGATATTAATAATATATATATATTCTCACCCATGTATTTCACTTTTGAGTTTTCTATGAAAATTTCAACATAAATCTGTCTGTATTGCATTATGTAGTCTGAAGTTTTGATATTGCTTTTCTTGTTAATCATCCAAGTCTAGGATTGATATGTAAGAACTGGTAAAATAAATCTATCAAAAACTTTTCACATGTATAGGATTATTTTCCTTGAATATTAAACTATCTCTATCAAAATCACTTCATCCAATTTAATTTTATGATTAATTCTGTTTCCATTTATATTAATAATCTGAACAAGATATTTGTTATTCTAACTGTTAATCCATTGCTATCATCTTTATTTTTCCTTTTTGTGAAAAACTATTGAACATTTTTTCAATCTTTTTAGAATTTATATTAGTCCAACTTTCTAGCCTTCATCTGATAGCTTTTATAACATATCCTGAAACTCGGAAGTATTATTTTCAAAAATAATCAGATCATCAAAATCTAAATGACTTCAATAAGATTCTTGTAAAACTGCAATAAATTTTTTTAGGAAATATGGAACTGCTTTGTCATAGACTTTTATCAATGTTAATTTTAATGTGATCATGTAATTTAATTACTACTGTTGCATTTTGATAAATATCCTTCAAAATTTGACAATATCCTTATTTACATCATCATATTCTAATGCTTTGATCATCTTAGAAATATGTATAGAATCAAATGCCTTTTTTCAACCTATAAATCCAAAGCATAACAGCAACTCAGTAGTTCTCTCTATAACTATATTAGTAGTATTTAAATTATGAGAAGATATATATAATCATTTTATTTTACATATGCCTATATGGTAATTGCACTTTTTAACACCAGATATCTTACAACTCTTTCTTGAAATTTCAGTGTTTTTGTATTGATCTGATAGATATTATTTCTATTCTTATGCTTCAAAGTTGGATGATAATCAAATTTTAGTATTTTCACAATGAATTTGCACTGACATTGGTGATAACTCTGATATTGAGCAAAGTATTAGATTCATAAGAACATTGAGTGTGTGACTTCAGCTTTCATTGGAAATTTTCTTTAGAGTATTTTATTTCTTTGATAGCTTTTAATTTGAACAATCTGTATTGTTTATTAATATAGTTAATATATTTAAATGTTTTGGGGTTTTTGTTTTGTGGAGTTATGGTTTTCTTTAGCAGAATTCTTTTTGTATATCTTTTGAATATATAATTTATAAATTTCTAATTCTTGAGAAAATATTTTTTAAAGCAGGAAGTCAGCAAATATATTAAGCAAAACTAACTTTCCAGATTAATTATAGTCAGATATTGATGAGATTTATCTTGAGATTCATTTACTTAACTAAATATTATTAAAATGTGGAAATTTGGGGAAATGATGGTAAACGTTTGGTATGAATGGAAAAGTAAAAAACAATTGCTTTTCTTTTTTAGAAGTAGCTATGTTTTATTTTTCAATATTTAATACATATATTTATACCAATATATGTTGATAATATAGGTATAAATTATATTACAGGATCCAGGATTCCTTACTGCTCTAGAAGTCAGTGATAGAAGAAAACACATTTTTAAAGTTTCTACCGGAAGTCAAGAATTTGAGTAAATATTTTTATTAATTTATATAATTAATATTTATGAGACTATTCATACAAGTGTTTTTGAATTAAGAAAAATACTATAAATGCAAAAAATTATTTTATAAAAGAATTTAAGAACATCATTTAAAAATGTATTGCAAATAATAATAATAATAACTATCACATAATTAGAGCATAGTTAAAACTCAAAAGTTTTATTTGTGGTTTATTTTCTAGGTAATTAAAATAAAACAACTCATTTTTGTCAATTGAATGGAGACTGCTTTACCCAGCAAGATACTTTGATGATCAGATATTAATTGACATTTTTAATAATTTCTATAAGATTAGAAGTTTGTAAAAAAAAAAAAAATATGGAATGTATAAAATAAAAAGCAAAACTGTTATTGTACATATATAAATATATATTGAAATAGGTAATGTATCTATTTTACGGTCATCCATGTGATCTAATGCATGAAGGAGAGCCAGTTAACAATACTTGTGAGGCTAAATAATAAAAGTAGCAGTGTAATTTTTTAAAATAAAATTATGACATGTATTTAAAAATAGTAATACTGTAATAGTTTAGTTATATTATTAATGAAATAATTATAGTGTGTATATATATATCATTTTTTAGTTAAATTAATGTTTTTTAAAACAGATGAAGTCACAGAGTATATATAAAAAAATGAATTTCTTTAGAAACTTTCTATTTCTTTGAAATTGAACTCTAGATAAGGTGACATAAGTTTAATGGCTAAAAAGTAGTAAAAGCCATCAACTGCCTGAAGTCTATTTTGAACCAATACTTGTCAACTTGAATGTACTATTCTAAAGAATTGTTAATTCACAATGCAACCGCAAATATGATGATGAGCCAGCAAGAATTTTATAACAAATTTCAATAATAAAAAAATTGTAACTAGAGAAAGGAAAGTTCAAATCTATCAGGAAAACTTGTAAGTGGCATTCTAATTTTGTCGTCAGACAAAAGTATTTGTAAAATTTAAAAATAATCACTTTAATCATGTGATTTTGAAAACAGAAACATCTTGATAAAGTTTCAATAAGAAAAGAAAGCTGGGTTAATATATTAAATAATTTGTATTTATACTGAATTGTCTGTATCAATTTTGTTTTATAAACTGATTATTTTTAAATTTTATATATAAAAGGCAACATTATGGACAAATTTTAAAATTGAAATTTGATCAAAAAAGTATATGTACATGTCAATGAGGGAAACGTAATGCATAAACTATAGATACTACCCATGAAACTATTGAAAGAATTCTTGCAAAGAACTACTTGACTATGGTTATACATACATAAGTTATATGAATTATTTTTGGGATTCGAACTCAGACATTCACACGACCCAACACTCTCAGTGCCATCTCATATTGCTGACCTACCTGATCACACACATGTTGAAATGATAAATAATCTCCAATATACGTATTTCATGCTAAACCAGCAATCATCAGTTGGTCTAGATTACTATCCTCTGGTTGGCACTGAGTGGCACTACTGTATGGAGAGTTTTGCCTGTTTTAATAACAATAATGTGCTAGCATAAGAAATAGTGATCATGTGATGTTTAGTTGTTTAACACCAATGCTGCCTAATAGTATAGTGGTGGCTATGGTTGTTAAAGAGCCAAAGATAGCAAAATGTATGGGGACTGAACTGGGTTCAGATCCATATGACTATATAAGCTATTAAGCTTAGATTGAAAATATTGTGTTTTCAATTTTATTCTCATAGTTATGTAGTTAAGTAGAGATAAAAGGTGGCTGCTGGAGGATTGCATTAGATACTAAGATCTAGGTGCAGTGCTCTCAGATCCAAAGCTCCTCACTGATGAAGGCCACAAGCCAGAAACTAGTCTGGGGATATTGGATGAGTAGGCACTAGATAGTGATTTTATGCACAAGCCTTCTGGCATCCATTGATTACTCTGGTTGGCACTGAGTGGCACTACTATATGGAGAGTTTTGCCTGTTTTAATATTAATTTTTTAAAATAAAATCCATACTCTCAAGTATATATATAGCAATGATAGGATTGAGTTCGCTATTAATTATTATTTTTAAATGATTTTGATTTTTTTTTTTTTTTGCTAGCACTGATGTATTATTGTGCACTTATATTTTCAAATGACATTTTTGTACTACATGAATATTTATTTTTATTAAGGCTTATACTTTTGATATTAAGGCAAAGCAATCATTTAAAATCCCATATGTGGTTTGCAAGAAAGACTTTTTCTGTTAAAGTATTTAGAAGACATCCACTCCAGCATGTATATGCCAAGATGTCAATATCACATATTTGTACACTAGCATTAATATATTTGTCAAATGCAGTCATCTATGTTCTGCATTGTCATGTGTACATCAACACATAAATTTACACACACCCACACTTTAATATATAGAATTCTTAGATTTTTTTGTGAAAAGAGAAAGATAAATTTCAGAATGATTAATAAAAAATATAGCATATAAATTTTATTATTTTTATAATAGGTAACTAGAAAATTCTTTGTCATTATATCCTTTTTAATTAACCAAGTATCTGTTGTAATGTGAATAAAGGTTTACAAAATTATGTATAAATATTTTTCTCATTGGTTTTCCATTTGTTTTTATTTGTTTTGAGTTTGAATTCATATTTTTTATTATATCATTAATAAATAATTTTTTTTTTTTGCATGACTACGTTTTCTTTTGCAAACTTGTTGAATTCAATTATGTTAATATTTATGCCCCATGATAACAATATCCCAATTGCTTCTTTTAGTGATTATGGATAAAAATGTATAATAGTATTATATTATCATGATTAGATTTAGCTCTGATGCCCTAGTCTATTTTTTGTGATATGTAAATGACATCCCATAGGTAGATTCAAATCATGACCCTAGATAAAGTATGTGTATATGATGACATATTAAAAAGTTAACTACTCTTGAAATTATTTTCTTTAAGTAAAACAACTATTTTGATAATTTAACATTTGGTTAATAAATAAGGGTTGGTTCATATCTTTACTAGCCAGGTTAAACTAAATAATAATGTATTCCCTTTCTCATTTCATTAGCATATAAGAACATTTCTTAATACACAGAGGCAAACTCTCCATGCAGTAGTGCCACTCAGTGCAAGCCAGAGTAATTGATGGATGCAGGAAGGTTTGTGCATAAAATCCCTATCTAGTGTCTATTCATCCAATATTCCCAGACTAGTTTTTAGCTTGTGGCTTTTCTCAGTAAGGAGCCTTGGATCTGAAAGCACTGCACCTAGATCTTAGAATCTAATGCATAAAAAATGGTGATCATAAGATGTTTAATGATTTAACATTTCTTAATGTACTATCTTAAAATATATAAATTTATTTCTCTCTCTAACCTTCAAATTAAATAATATTCATCATCATTATTATTACTGTATGACATATGCTGTTGTAAATTTAGTTAGTCAAAATTGGTGTCTATTCTATTTTTAGATTTAAAGTTACTGTTAATTTAGCTGTATTGTCATATCGAAGACCAGAATTAAACTTATCATATTTGTCCTCATATCTGTTGTTACAATTAATTTATGCAATCATCATGAGTTTTGGTGCTTCACCACCATATGAAATTTGTGTGACCTATATAAGATTAAATGCTTATATTATTTTTATCATCTTTCTTTACAATATATAACTGTATTGAATAAATGTAAAAATCAAATTGCAGTTACCAAATATTACTAATAAATAATTTAATTGCCCTCTGGTTGCCATGTTTATAACATTTACAGGTAGAGAAAACTGCCTGTTATTTACTGCCATCCACAATTTTATATAAAAATTAATTGTGAACTACAAAAAAAAAAAAAAAAAATGTAAAAATGGATGGAAATTTTTGGCTGTTGTAGTTCAAGATAAGATTCCATATAATATTGTGGATTACTTTGACACAAAAAAGTGCCACTTTTGTATTGTAAGCACAATTGAACATGGAGGCTAGGTGACAGTTCAATTATTTATTAATAATTTTTGGAAATCATCATTTGACTTTTACAACAACAATGAGAAGAGCTGTTAATCTGGCTACTTCTATATATAAAAATCTAAAGTGTAGTAGGTAATGGCCATTTCCTATTGTAAAATGTCATTGAACATAATAGCTACATATAGTCTTTAAATGCTTTCTCAACAATGATTTAAATTTATTTTTTTTGACGAATGAATTTTAACTTATAATATTATTAGTAAACTTTTAGGAGGTGGGGTTGAAAGTATGGCAATCACAGAAGCTTTTGGTGAATTCAGAACAGGAAAGACTCAGTTGTCTCATACACTTTGTGGTAAATAATGCATTTACTATTTATATCTTCATTTTTATTTACTTAGTATTGTTTTATAGTGAATATTCATTTTTTATACTCTTTGTCTCTCAAGTTACCTGTCAGATACCTAATTCTAATGGCTATTCAGGAGGAAAAGTAATTTTCATTGATACAGAAAATACATTGTATCCTTTTTAAAATAATTTTACCATAATAATAAAATATTAATTCAAGTTCTATTTTTTAAAAAACCTCTCTTACATAATAAAGAAAGAATAAAATTAGTTAACCTTATTTAATAAAGAATAGAACTAGAGAGAAATCAAATACATTAAATTACTCTGAATTATAGCATTTAGTTATCTTTTACTTAGTCAGAATGTAATTATATATGCTTATTTACTAGAAAAGATATTACATTTGTTGCACATTTTATCTTTCACATTATCAAATAAAGCACATAAATCTATTTAATATAAATATAGGGGATTTGAACTCAGACTTTCAAGCAATTGTCAACTATCCACACTATCTCATACAACTGATACACCTTACCATACACATGTAGAAAAGATCAATAATCACCAATATATGTATTTTGTGCTGAACTAGCACTCATCAGTTGGACCAGATTATTAACTCCCACACATATATATAATCAGTGCTCAGTTTATATTAAGATAGCAAATCTTCACACCTTAATGGACTGGATTCTATCTATTCCAATCTCCAACTTTTCAGCCATCCATATCATTGAAAATCTGGAAATGAAAAGCTCAAATCCCATACTGATGCCAATATTACTGCCATGCCCATGTTGACGAAAAGTCACTCTGACCCCTCATGTATAGGACCTTATCCATTTAAATACATAGAAGAGGGATAATATTCAAGCATATTCTGATTGGTTAATGATGTTTTAGGGTTTAGAAAATTGATGAAAGATTTCCTCTGAAACCAATCCTGTGAGACTTATATTGTTATGGTGTATAGTTCAGAATTTGTCTATCAGGTATTATATATTATATCTCTTTTTCACATTGATCTGATCCAAAGTGCTTAAATTCTCAGTTATAGTATATAACTTATAGCTCTTCAATGCATTAAATTACATAATTGGTTTTATTTAAATTAATTATTTACTCTATGTCTATAAAATGATAAGTTAAATGGAAATAGAATCAAATAATAGGTCCTGGATGTAATCTGTTAATAAGTGAGTAAATTTTTTTAAAAAAAAATTGTTGTTAAAATGTCTCAGTAACAGAGAGCAACTAAAGATCAAAGTAGTATTTAAAAAATGTGTTGTAAGTAGATAAGTAGGATATTTTTATCTAATTTGAATTTTATATATCTATGATTTTGATTGTGTTGCAATGCTTTCAATATTATTAAAAATAAATTTAAATGTATATACTTTGTATACTCCTCTATTGACGTATGTGTACATATGCATATACATAAATGCTGAAAATGATTAAGCTACATACATATATCTTGTTAAATATTTGTAAATTTATATATATTCTTAATTCTCTGAAGTCGTCCAGATCGTTTAAGATTGATTGCTGATCGGTTTAACCTTGACCATGATGCTATGCTGGATAATGTACTTTATGCTAGGGCATATACAAGTAAGTCACTACAAATATAAGCATTCAAATTTTATTTCTGGTATTTATTTTTTATAAAAATTATTAAGCATTTTATTACTAGGTGAGCATCAACATGAACTTTTAGACTATGTTGCAGCAAAATTTCACGAAGAAGCTGGAGTTTTTAAACTGTTGGTTCGTATGATAGTTAACTTATGATGGTATTGATTTTTATACTTTATAAATGTGTGCATATGTGTGTTAGTGTAGCAATAGATTTGATGATAATTTCATGCCTTCATTTATTTTAAAGAAGTCATTAATCTTGCAGTTGAATAGTTTTAAGAAGTTTGAATGCTGGAAGGACCAGAACTGGAATTGTTTCAAGGGTCTTATCCTCCAATATCTAATACTCTATCAACTACACTAAACCCTTCAAGATAAAATATTCAAATGGCCTTATTGCTTAAGGGTTATAATATCAACACTGGAGTCAACTTTAGGATCCCATATTTCAGAATCTGTTACTCTACCGCTATGCTAAACTGCACTAGGCACAACAGTAATAAAAGAACATTCTAAGTCCATCTTTGTTTAAAAACTTTCTTGAAAACATTTACATTAGTCCTTGCTTTATCTAATAAACATTGGTATATTTTATTGATTAAGAATACCATTAAACATCACATTATCACCATTCTTTATGTTTATACAAGCTGATAACACAGGCAAAATTCTCCATACAGTAACGACACTCATTTTAAGTCAGGGTAATCAATTGATGCTAGAAGATTTGTGAAGATATTGGATGAGTAGGCACTAGATAAGGATTTTATGCACAAACTTTCTAGCATTTATTAATTACTCTGGATTGCATGAGTGGTGCTACTGTATGGAGAATGTTGCCTTTATGATTAAGAATAACAGAATATTGTATGTTGTATTTAGTTGTATTTGTATGGTGGATTATTTCCATCATCTAATATGAGTATTGAATATCTTTAGAAAAATTTAACTTTATTTAAATAGTCCAAATACATTAAATTGTTAGTAATAGTGCACAGGCAGTATATGCATATACTAACCTGTGTGTATTTGGAATATTTAAATAATGTTAAATTTTTCTAAAGTCATTCAATAATCATATTAGATGACGGAAAATAAAAATATCCAATATATAAATACAACTAAAATACTGTCATCACAAATCTTCAGGAAAATACTAAATACTATGTGTTATTTATTTATTAGAAGTAACAGTGCTTGACCAGAATTTGGAAGACAAAAATCCTTAGAAATCTAAATATATTTCAAAACTTTTTCTTTTCAATTATGGGGAGATTGCTTTTCTTATTGCAGGCATAAAATAAATGAAACATTTTGACAAATGGAATCCTTGAAATTTGAATTTACTTCTCCCAATTTTCTTTCCATCTGTAGGAATATAATTTTGATTTACAAGACTAAAAATATTAAGATATATTAATGAAGAAATCTATTCAAGTTAACAAATTAACTTTTACTTAAAATTAAATCATAATTAATGGTGTATTTATTATTATACACATTTCCAAATTGTAAATTCCTAATGCAGTGGTAAAATATATTTCATTTTCATTTAAAATAAACTCTTACAGAAAGAATTAATGGAAATTATTATATAATATTAATTGAAATAGGCTTTTTTAAAAAAAAACACAGTTTATATATATATTCTTAAGAAATTAAACACATATTTTCCCCCCAAATTTTAAAAAAGTAAAATTTATTATGCAGAAACAATTATAGGAATTGTTTGAAGTAAAACTCTTTAAATTTTATATATAAATGTGTTTAAGTCTCTTATTTTTATTTAAAACTAATTTCATGCAGAATTATAATTTTGTTTATTGGGATAATTACTGCCAAAATATGTTTGAGAATAACAATTTTTTAAAATTAACTATTACGTTAGTGTGATTTTATTTTACTATAAGTACAAATAGGTATGCATTTTTAGAATACTTTACCAATTTGAGTTATACTTTCTATTGTTTTTGTTTTGTAGGTTTTTTTTTTCAATTTTATTAATAAGAATTTTATGCATTATTTAATGATTTGCATATTTCAAATTTCAAAAACATAATCAAAAGAGTTTCCACACTTTTGACATATTACTTTTAGTATATGAAAACATGACAACAGCATTTAAATTATTTGAGCAATTGAAATAATAAGTCATTAAATTTTTATCTTTATTTCTATTCTTCAAGTTGAAATTTTGTTTTCAGAAAATGCTAACAAAATATAAACTTTGCAACATAAGAGGCATTTATAAAATTTATCAATTCATTTATTTTAGTAGCTAAACTATCTTGCTTGAAAATTTTTAGAAAAAATAATGTAATATTAAACTTCTGGGGGTGGGGGTATCTTTTAATGAATGATAATGAATACCATGCAATGAAAGAATATGGAAAGCTCACATATTAACTGTAGTTTTTATACTTGATTCTAAATACTAATTGAATGTGTTGACTTTCAGAAATTAGCTCCTGCTTAGTAAATTACTTCACAATTCTACATAACATCTTTTTAAATTATATTTAATTATTTTAATTTTTAAAGAAATTATTTCAACAAATATCATCTATTATATAATTTTTTTGGATTTCATATATTGAAATCCATGCACATTTACACACATTACAATTACAGATGTTTATTGTAGTAAATATAATACTAATTTACAAATACTATTTCAGGAAGCAAATGTATAAATATTTTTATAAATAATATTTTACATCAATTGTAAGTAAATGAAACATTGATATTTATAATATCCTATTCAATTCTAGTTACTTGATAGTCAAAAACTAATTGGGTACTGCAGAATCTATTTGAATGAATTACTTATTCCTCTGTCTTTCTCTACCAATTTTCTTATGGATTTATTTTATTTGTTTTCCTATATTTAAATAACAATTATTATTTTTTTACTAGTATCCATTAAGTAACAATTATTACATTTTGACTTTATTATTTTTTTATTTGATATTGTTTAGTAAAAAACCATTTACAATGTTTAATTAACAGTTAATCCATTGCCAATATTATTCTCTTACAATTTTTAATATTAAAGTAATCAACCAATCAGCATCCCTAAGACAAATATTTTGTGATTTCAGCATTACTTATCAAGTCGCAATGAACTGACTTGTAGTATATTTCAACATAATGATCAAAGGCTTTTTATATAAATATCAAATTCAAGACTATGATCTTAAAGAATGAAATAATCATGATGCAGTCTTGCAAACTTAAATATTTAATAACAAATCAAAAATTTTAGTTCCCTAAATATTTATTAATATCAAATAATTCACTTAGTTATATTCCAAATATTTATAATACTAAAGTGGAATAAGTATATAAATTAATTTATTAATAGAATTTAGCTAAGTAATCAATATCCACTTACAATCTTTGACATCACATGGATTAATTAATATTAATTAGTATTGAAGGTATAGTTGGTTTCATTTCTTCCTTAAGATATTTCATTATAATATATTTAAGTTTCTAAGATTACATTATGATTATTTTATGCTTTAAGATTAAGGCATTTTTGGATTTGGTATTTATGTGACTAAGCTTGCACATTATGCTAAAATGTACTAGCAGAAAGATTATTGCTAAATGATGAGCAATCCTTAAGTTCATGAAATAGTTGATTTAGGAGAAATAATTAGCTAATTATTTCTTTGTGATTTCAAAGATTGTAAGTGGATATTCCAATAATTTTATTGATTGGATCGTCAGTTAAATTTTGTTAGTAGTTAATTTATATATTTATTCCAGTTTAATTAATTAACAGTATGCATATTTGTATTAGAAAATATTTGGCTTTCTGAAAAAAATGTGCATTGTATACAATATCTCTCATTTTTATTATTATGATGATAAAAATATAAAATATTTAATTGGCATCATTTAATAATAATTTACTTAATAATGTCTTCTTTACTCAACATACAATAAAATATTATTTTATTTATTTAAATTTTGATTAAATGGAATGTCATTATGTTTGAATTATTCATATAGATTATTGACTCTATTATGGCTTTATTTCGAGTTGATTTTTCTGGCAGAGGGGAACTGGCTGACAGACAACAAAAACTAGCTCAAATGTTGTCAAGACTACAAAAAATATCAGAAGGTAAACTTATTTTTGTCTTTATAAAGAATATCTTGCTTTTTTTATTGTTTATCTATTTATTAAAACAATTGTTTTGTTGTTGGTTTTTTCAGTCTTTTTTTCAAACACACATTTACATCCATGCATATATATATATGGGTGTGTGCGTATATATATATACTGTTTAATATAACTGTAGTGTTTTGTAAAATAGCTGACATGTTTGTGCACTCCAGAAAAAACTAGAATTTATTCGTAAGACTGTTTTTAGATCGCGCTCTGATAGCTGAGGAATTTAATTAGTGCATTGACGTAATGGCGATCGACAATTCCTAGAAATATTTGCTAATTACAAATGTTTCTAGATAAGAGACGTTACCTTATTGGTCAGTGCATTGATTGATCGTTGCAGTTGTCAGAGAGCAATAAGAAGACTGGGTAACATCAAGCAGTGTAACATAGAGAGGACAACTCCAGTAGAGAGCAGTCACACAGTAGTTGAGTAGCAGTATTGAAGTAGACATCTGTTTAACACCAGTAGAGATATCTCGCGTCAGTGCTGGCGGTTAATGACCAGCGCCCAGTGGAAATGTAATTCACGGGTATAGCAGAAGGAGACCACAACGGAGATATGGAGAGCATTAGTTGCAGAGTAGCATTCGTTGCAGAGCAGAGCAGTAGTTGCAGAGTAGAAGCATTCGTTGCAGAGCAGAGCATTAGTTGCAGGAATAGACATTTGTTGGAGAACATTAGCGAATGTTATTGGATAGCCGCACAGTATGACTTGCAGATATAACATTGGCACAGTTGTAAGTCCGGATATAACAATAACAATCTATTCAGAAGAAAACGATGAAATTGCACTTCTATCGGAAGTTGCAAGAAAGATATATTAGCCATAATAAAATTAGTTTAGATGCATATATCTCAAATTCTTGTTGTAATTATTATGAACGATATCTGTATTTAAGAACAATAGAATTTAAATACCTTTATACAGACAAATAAATAGCATTTTGAAGTCAATTCCAAATATTCAGTTATATAATTTAACAAATTAATCTATTTTATCATTATAAAATATTGTGCTAAAAAAGAATGATCATTTTATATTATGTGAGTAGATTGTATATATGAATAACCTTTATAAGTGAAATTGAAATTGGTAACTATATCATCTAACGTCATGATGTTACAATTAGCTGTTGTTCTTATGTAGAAATCTAAAAGGAGCTATGGCTTTAAAAATATTATACGAGTTATTTTTGTTTTACTTGTTGGTCATTACAAAAATATATATGAAAAGCATTTGCCTTTTTTTTTTTTTAAATCCAATAATAGATTTGCATAATTCATTTACACATGGGTTTTAAGGAGTGATTTATTTAAGACAATCAAGTCATTTTGGCAAATATTATTAAATCCAGTTAAATGTAAATATTCTTGGGATTTGTTAACAATTTTATTGTTTTCTTTATGACTTTCTAATATTTTGACAGCCAAAATTTTGTAAATATTTTGAAAGTAATCCTTGAATATGGATTATTCAAAAACTTCTAATATTCAAGCAAAATTCCAAAGGTAATCTTTAATCTTCTGCTATAAATAACTTAATTTGTCTATATATTTATAGTCACTATTGAGTTAATTGCCTGTTTCTTTTTTATCTTAATCCAATTACTTGATTTAACTTAGATCAATGCTATAATTAATATTTAAAAAAAGAGTGCATCCAGCTGTGAAGTTATACTTCTGACTGTGTTTGATTTTAATAAAGCACTAATCTCTATTGTCAAACTTTTTCTGCCCAAAATCCTTAATGATAATGCAGAGATATCATTTCTATCTCTGTACACAAAAGGCTGGGGAAAATGAAATATTTTGTTGCTTAGCTCAGGAAGCTTGCATTTAACTGTAATTTTGGGGATTTCTTTAATAAAGTAATAAGAAATCATTACATTTGTGCAATACATAATCATGGGCTCAGGATCAAATTATTAATGAATACTAATACCATCCTTGAGTCCACAATCTTGCAAGCAACTCTAATTGAATCTAAGATGATCTTAGACTATTCCATTAAATAAAAGTAATTCCAGAATTAAAGTAGTGGATTGGAAAATTCAGTCTAAAAACTTTTCCAATCAAAACAAGCTTAAGGGATTCTTACTAATGATAAAATTGAGAAAGATTGTTCAAGATATGGAAGATTCTATTCCAAAAATCTGGAAGTCACACATAAAGTCAATGCTGTATTGAAGCTATATACACACTTACATATATATGTTTCATGTTAATTTATATTTAAATCTTTGTTAACCCTGTCAGAGGAAAATTTTATTTTATTAAAAATTTTATTTTTAGTAAAAGCTTATAAGAATACAAATATTTTATTAAATATGCTAAAGGCATATATATATATGAGGGGGGGGGCGAGTTTGGAATCATGATGAACTTCATGAATTGCTGCATATCTGAAATCTGCTGTCCTGTGTACCTATGCTGATGTTCCTATCTTCATAAATGAAGCAGCCTGCTGACCTGTCATTCCAGAAATAAGAAGCCACCTATTCAATTATGCCACCTTCAGTCATATGCTATTCTGAAGAAACAAGCCTGTCTCAAATTAATTATCCATATCTGAGAAAAGGGACATCTAGGACCATGTGAATTGCACCATGAAAGCTACACAAAATCTTTAGTAAAAGTAATAATGCAGAAACATTTGATCCCTATGAAGAGATCTGCAATCCTACTGGTAAAACAATTTATATGTTTTGATATTTTTTATATTGTTTTTCATTAATATATATATACATTGAACTAATCTGTATTTGTTAAGAATAATCGAATATATTGCTAGATGTGGTCATTCTTAAGTTTATATATATGCTAGAGGTTCATGTGATTGAGGGCTATTTTGTTTACACATTTTCATTTCTTAAAAGTTATGAGAATCATATTTCTCTCCTTTCTTCTCTTAAAAAAGCTAATTAATCAAAAATGCAGACATTTTAATCCCCTGTTCCTCATCTGGCTGGAAGATTTTTGTTTTTCTAGAATACAGTCAGTCATGAATGTCAATTTAAACTTTACTTTTGCAATTATAAAATCAAGTTTTTTAAACAAAAATAAAAAATCAATTGAATAAATTTTAAAAACAATGTTAAAAATACGATTATTTTTTTAAGAGACAAATATACATGTCATTTATTTAAATGCATTAGCCTCACAAATGTTTCCTTATAATGATATATATATAAGAGACAAATATACATGTCATTTATTTAAATATACTAGCCTTACAAATGTTTCTTTACAATGATATATATTCACAAATCTCAAGCTAATGAATAATGTATTTAATATATGTATGTGTACAATCTCTATATTGAACCTTCAATTAAGCAGGGGCTATTTGAATCTTAATTTTTTTTTAGGTATTTACATATGATAAACCATTATGCCTTAATTTAGCCAAGGAAAATTAATATATGGCCAATTATTTAAACTTATAATGTGGCTACTCACACTTGTTTCTTTGTAATAACCATCGTAAAAATTCAGGCCTTTATAATGAATTAATTATTATGTGTTCCTTTATTTATATTCCAT
This sequence comes from Epiperipatus broadwayi, assembly GCA_028023455.1. Taxonomy (NCBI): domain Eukaryota; kingdom Metazoa; phylum Onychophora; class Udeonychophora; order Euonychophora; family Peripatidae; genus Epiperipatus; species Epiperipatus broadwayi. The sequence goes on along the minus strand of JAQFVV010000081.1, from coordinate 1,627,497 downwards.
TGCTTGGTTATTTATATATTTTTTGATTGATTTGTATTTCTGTTCCTAAAGTAGACATTCATTTCTGCTTTTGTCAGGTATTCTTTGGATATGTTCATGCTAGGGCAGACATATCTCTTATTTTTAGATTTTGACAATCGTCACTATTGTTATTTGTGTTATTATCAATGCAGATGAATTTCTTGCTTAATGGTAATAAATTTTTACTGACTGTAGGAGCAGATGTTCACTCCTGCTTCATATGATCCTCTGATATGATTAAATTCCTGTGTGTGACCTCACCAAGGTGAGCAAACATCATCTCTATTTCATCATTGGATATACTTTTTTGTTTGTTGATAATTTAGCACCATGTTCAATGTTTTCTTTTATATATTTTAAAGCCTGATTTTGCAAGCATTCAGGCAGTCATAAGTTTAAGTCCATTGGAGTCATTTATTAATGATTGTCCTTTTAATATAGTTACGTATTCCTATATTAATCCTGCTTGATTATTCATTAATTACTAGTTAAATCATCAGAATGTCCACCCTAGAGGTTATTAAAACATATAAAGTCTATATTTGTGTTTTTATATTGGACTATTTCCATCATCTAATATATGTATTGAGTGTTTTTAGAAAATTTTTAACTTTATTTAAATATTCCAAATTCATTCAACTGTTGGTAATAGCACATCAAACAGGTTAGTATAGTCTCTATATTGTATGCTAAAAATAATTAAGGCACTTAGTTGCTAATTAATTTTTATTTTAATCTGTAAGAAAAATAATATAATCTTAGGTTCAAATCTAGATATATGAACTTTTATTTTGCTTTTGCTTTTTATTATTTTTATACTAAATCTATATTCACATGACCTCTCACATTTGGGTCTTGTTTTTTTGTATAGTTTTAAGTGTCTCTTGTATCTCCCTGACTTCAGCAGGATATAAGAAAAAGGGCATATATGCTAACATCAGATGCAATAGTGTACCAGTCAGTTTTGTCTGTTCATATAACAAGATCTAGCATCTAGGCAAAAGTACCTAGAGTCCAATCATGCGCAAGATACATAAGTCAGGAACCCTCATGAACTCTGCCCTATTTGCCTATTTTCCAGATCTACCAATTTATGAACAACAATCCTGATGATACCGATCTAATTTATCTCTCTCCGCCGGCATCGCAAAGCGGAGACTTTTTCAAAAAGACTCTAATTTGAAATTATCTAACGGAATATTTTAGCAAAAAATATAAATTTGACCCATTTAGAGGTCGTGTCCTTTCACATTAATTATATATAGAGAGGATTAGTGGGAGATCATCTACTCAGAGCGAGCCTAATTTAATAACTAAAATATTAATATTTAAATAAAAGAAAACAATGATTCTGCAAGTTTATATATATAAGATTTATTAATTTAAAAAAGTATGCATAAATACTTGGTTTATTATTTAATTAATCATCATTGGCCTCTTAACATACATATAAGTTGATCGACATTTATACAATAACGGGAAATCACATGAAATTTGTCTATAACTTAGATAATGACAACTTTAATTATTATTCTATTTTATAGTGGTTAGCTCATATGGCAATAATTTATAAATATACTGATGAACAGTTGATGTAGCACTATGAGGAAATATATTTGTGAGATACCAATCCACCCCCAGAAAGAACAAAATGTAGCACTTACCAATTTAGCTTACAAAGATTATTTTATGATTGAAATATTAACTTTATTACAAAAATACATTTTTATTAATAGGCGAAAGGATCTCAGTTTTTACTGAGTGAGAAACATGTGTGGGATAGCTCATTAACATATATATAATGGTGTCACAAAAAGACGCGCATATGAAAATATTAATAAATAAAATAAATAGATCTATTTAGTAGAATCATAACATTATGGTTTATGGACATTCATAGGTTTGAGTTATGATGAAAACTTTAAGAGAGCGGTAAATGCATGGTGGCAGAATTAGATGATCCAATTTCAGATCCGAAAAATGTGCTTCCAAATTTAAGGACGAAAAATGGTGACCGAATTCCTTCTGCTACTTTGGCAGGTATGGTTCACAGAATGAAGGTGTTGGCTATTAATAACAATAGGCCAGGTATTTCCTGGAGTGACCCTATGTCAATAGCTAATATGACAAAATAAGTCCCCAGGGGTTTGCCAGCCATGTTCTTGGACTTGGAATGAATATATGGGATCCAGATTACCGAAAATCCCGGGGAACGAAGCACAAAGACACACATAGGTGTATTTGAACATGGAGGCCTGTTTGCATACAATGCTTGGAATGAAAAACATATAATATTTTAACTCTAAGGTTGAATGAATTATAACCTATATATATATTGGGAATGTCTAATGTAATAATATGACTTAAATACTAAACAGTAATGGATTATTTTAACTTATTACTAAATACATAATTATTAGAATAGAGATTCCCCTTCCCCATCACTTTAATTTATCTATAAACTTCCCACAATGTTAAATAAATATGAGAATTCAGTCATAAGTGCTTTTATTAGAATAAACATATGTAAACAAGACATTTATTTTTTATATAGCGCAATGTTTTTATAATCTATAATAATAATAAGCCAATAAGCTAATTGGCTTATTAATATTAGAATAAACATAATTATTTTCATCTAAGCTCAATAGCTTATATAGTCATATGGGTCTGAACTCAATTCAGCACCCATACATTTTGGTGTCTTTGGCTCTTAAACAACCATAGCCACAACTATCATATTAGGCAGGATTGGTGTTAAACCACTAAACATCACATGATCACCATCTCTATACTAGCACATAATTGCTGTAAACAAAGGCAAAATTCACCATACAGTAGTGCCACCCCATGCTAAACAGAGTAATCAATGGATGTCAGAAGGCTTATGCATAAATCCCTATCTAGTGCCTACTCATCCAATATCCCCAGACTAGTTTCTGGCTTGTGGCCATCATCAGTGAGGAGCCTTGGATCTGAGAGCACTGCGCCTAGATCCTAGGATCTAATGCAACTCTCCAGCAGCCACCTTTTAACTCTACTTTACTACAAAACCATGAGAATGAAATTGAAAACACAATAATATTTTTAATCTAAGCTCAATAGCTTATATAGTCATGGTTTTGTAGTAAAGTAGAGTTAAAAAGTGGCTGCTGGAGGGTTGCATTAGATTCAAAGATCTAAGTGCAGTGCTCTCAGATCCAAGGCTCCTCACTGATGATGGCCACAAGCCAGAAACTAGTCTGGGGATATTGGATGAGTGATTACTCTGTTTGGCACAGGGTGGCACTACTGTATGGAGAGTTTTGCCTTTGTTTACAACAATTATGTGCTAGTATAGAGATGGTGATCATGTGATACTTTTTTTATAATATGGTACCCTGTGTGGAGCTGTTGAATTAACCAGATATCCATGAGATATGATTTTTTATAATATATATGAGAAAGTCATTTTTAATAATACATCTTAATTAATAAATATAGAATTTTTTATGATATTTTGGGCAGAAATGCTTCTTAATGATTTATGAGAGTATATGTATATAATCTGTAAGCATGTATGTATATCAATAGAAAATCACAAAAAAGTTTCTCTTTGTTTATCAGGCTTGATATAAGAGTCAACCATTGAGTTGTTATTATAGTTTTTAAGTTTATTCCCAGATTGAAAAAATGTGATTAATCTATAATAAAACCCAGATTTTTTTTCTTTTTCCCAATGGGCATGAATTTTGTTTTATGTATGAATATTTTTCTTTAGTTTTATATAAGCAACTAGCAGTGTAGGACTTCACAGACAACATATGATCAGATTGGGATTTAACTGAAGAATGCAAGGAGTTTAGTAGAGATTAAAGAAATAAAGAAATTTTGATAATTTTAAATGACAGATCAAAACATGAATAACAACATGGAGTTGGATAATAATACAGACATAATTTCAAACAACGTGGAGTCAGACAATACTATCATGAAATCGGAAGATTAGTCATTTGACATGCAAAGCCTGGAAATCACATTTGAGCCACATAAATTCATCTTTACCCATGAGCAGGTTATAGAAAAATAAGAAAGTTCAGAGCAAAGGGTGTTGTTCCAAATAATGAGAGCAATAAAAAAGGTCTCTGAACAAATGGAACAAAGATAACTACAATCTGTTCAGAAATATGGCCAAATAATAGGAAAATGGACCAAAGATTCATAAGTAATTACAAACATTAATCTATATTATAACAATCGAAATGAAAGTGAAGATTGAATCTAACCGCAAAAACAATATCTGCAACTACCAGGGCGCCATCTAGGCATTTGAGCCTAGAAAAATTTATAGAGTAGGCAGATACGTGCTGTTAAGATTCCACTTTATTTAAATATTCCGATCGTTAGCCCAAGTCACTACTAGCTCAGTGGAGACGCAGAGATAAAAATCTATATCTTAATTTATATCTCAAATATCAATAAATAAAAGCCACTGCCAGAAATTAACACGTAAAAATATTTATTTACGCACATATAAAATAACATTTAAATTTTGAGGAATAAGTTTAACATTTTAGATTTTTATATTAACTTTTAATTTTACATTTAACTAAGTTTCAATGAGTTTAATATTTTATTTAGATAGTCAAGTATGAATAGACTACATAGGTCTGCATTTGAAAAGAAAATATTCTTCCCTGATTTAACCTTAGGCAACAAATTTCGCAATCAATTGGCGCCAATCCATCTGATACATTCATATATTCAATGTAGCATGATACGACAACACAAAATACTATACTGTCGGGAATGGACATCTGAACAGTAAGTAGAATTAGAGAAGACATTGACTCTCCACCAACAGGGATGTTACATCTGTTGGCAAGTAGAACAATAAACAAAAAAACTCCATAGGAATGGACTGCGGTCTTCTGCCAACTTACAAACCCATCCATAGGCAAACAGAAGGTGTGTGGTGTATATATGCAATCCTGCCCGTAGCGGACCTCATACTACATCTACTAATTACACAAATATATCCAATCCATTGAACCAATTCAACCACGAAACGAATAACCTAAGATTACCCTCCCTTAATATAACTTTACAAAACTATATAGCCATTCACGCCCGACTTAAATTTAACATTTAAATACGTTCGCACAGATTATTTTTATAAATTTGCTTTAAAATGTTGAGTACAGATCAGCTGCACAGATTCCATGGTCAAAAACATTCCAAATTAAACACAACCGATCAAAATACAAAGTCATCGATAAATGTCACTTGCATAGGGAATATACAAATCCCATTAGCATTCATGCTTGCAGTGATATTGTTGACCCATATATTCTAATCGAATGTGAAAACCACAACATAATCAACCGCTAACGAATCTATGCAACGTCTATACCCAACTTAAATGTAATGCATTTAATAATTTCTACAATAAATATTACTACAAATAAAAATAATAAAATGGAAATGATTTTAGCAAAACTTAACTATATAAATTTAAACAATCAATTATTAATTTGAAAATCAAATAAGAGTTCATTTTAAAATTTAAATTAGCTGAATCTTTAAAAAAAAATCACTGACGAAAGTTCTTAATTACTTTTTTTGGTTGTTGTTAATTTGTAAAGTTAATAGCTCACGGTAGAAGAGTCCAGGTTTCTGCTTTTAATTCCCGCGACGCCTCCATTGGAAGATAATGTTCTGGAGATGGCAATAGCTGATTCAAGGTATCCCAGTCTTTTCATATTTTCCTTTTTAAATAGAGAGTGTGGTATGTGGGTCCTACCACCTCTCAAACACACAACGCTGGAACTCAATATTTCTCTTTTTATAGTAAATCTCCAGATTGAATGAACAAAGACGTCACTAATCCAAATTTTCATTCGGGTCCGGGCTGAGGCTTGGTGCTTCCATTGGTCAAGCTAAAATCTCTTTATTCTCTTATCTAATTTACTCTCTGACTTTTTAATTAGACAGCTTTTGGATAATTAATAAACAATCATTTCCATTTACAGATTACAGGAATTAATTAATACCTGTTTTTATTTTTACTTACGTTATTTCTTTTTTAAACTATTTTTATATTTAAATCTTTTTTTTTATAAAAAAAATACATTCAAATACCTTTTTTTATTTATTAAAAAAAAAATATTTTTAAAGTTTAGCATCTGTGCGAATATATACGTTTAACAAACATTTTAATTTTAGCGTTTAGTTTTTTTTCTTTTTAATACACTTATTTTTATATGCGAACTTAAAAGTTTTTATTTCAATTTAATGTAACGACATATTTATATATCGTTGCAATATATATATAAAAGATTAAATAGCATTGAAATTATAGGAGTCTGCAAAAATAATTACATTACTATCCTAAATTCTTGATATTATCTAACCATAGTCACTATGATAAATGAGTATTATTGCTTGATCTACCGCCATGCAGAAAATTTTACACATATATAGTATATAAATATTTATATTAAAAATTTTCTTTTTCTTTTTTTCAGAATATAATGTTGCAGTTTTTATAACCAATCAAATGACTTCAGATCCTGGTGCTACAATGACGTAAGTGAACTAAAACTATTATTACAATCAATATACTTTTGTATTAATGGATTCAATCATTGGTTCTCAGAACCCAAATCATTTGAATTTTTCTTATAAAAATTAATTTTGAAGTTCTTCCTACTGTTATCTTTTTTATCAGCTAGGAAAGACCTCTCATTTTTCTATATCTCTTATATAATCACGATGAAATAACTAAATTATTTCGTGTCATTGCATTGCATTACACAAATACACGTATATAATTTGCAAGCACTGTCATTAAATATATTAATCGATAATTCTGAAAATGTGCTTTCTATGTTGCCATTTTATTTTTAATCTTATTTCATTTAAACTAATCCTTATGGTTCAATAAAATGAATAAAAATAAAACTTAGGTATCAGGTCTTTGATCTGCCTGATATTAATTGCAGTCTTTTTTATTATTTGAAAATTAGCAGGCATAAAAAAATATAGAAACTTTAGTATTTAATTTATTTTTTTAAACGTTTTTTTTCTTCTGATTTCTCTATATTAGCAACACTGATACTAACCATTTCAGATAAATACATTAATGATTACTATTAATCAGTTATTAAAAGAGATTATCTCTAATCTGAATGTAAATTTTAAACTTCAGTTATGATTTTTAAAAATGAATTCAATTTTCTCTTTTACTTCTGTAATTAATTTTAAACTAAAGTCTTTTTGTATTTTTATCCAAGTAAATATATGTGTTTGTTATTTGTAAGGTGTTTTTTTTTTTTTTTCTAAAAAAGTCTTATTATCATTGTTTTTCTTTCTTCATTAATAACTAAATGTTTATCTCATATATATATCTTACATATAATCTATATGATTAATCATGTCAAAAGTATTTTTGTTTTTCTTTGTTTCATTTTATATAACCTATGTCAAATATCTATACTAACATTTATAAATTATGTAAAAAATTTGTGTGTAAATAATTTTGTCTTAAAACTAGGAGCAATACAAAAAATATTAATAATAATTGATACTATGCATATTAACAATATAATAAGTTTATTAAAGTTTAGATTGTAATTTAAATATCAAATTGCTAGAATAAATTGTATTGAGTGGGAACAAGCAATAGAAATACACTATTGATGATGATCAAATAGAGTCATCTTGATATTAGTATTATTTTGTTTAGTTGCTTCAACCTGCATTTGGACCAAATAAGCCTAAAGATAAAGACTGTTACTTTTAAAAATATGGAATAATGCCATCTTCAGAAATATGTATTGGATTAAATATAACAAGCAAAATATGTTTTATATAAAGAAAAAAAAATTGAATATATGATAGAACATGAGAAATATGGACTTTAATAGAAAACATTAACGAATGTGCAACATACTATTATTTAACAGAAATGTTTTTTTTTTTCAAGATTAAAAAAAATTGAAAATTTTTGTTATTTATACTTTAGTTAGAAAAGATAAATACAAAAGCAATATATTGATGAATAGAATAATTTATTAATTTTTTGAATAAATAGAATAAATATGGGCATTTGAGATATGAGTGGCTTCAAAGCAATACATTTCAAAAGCTTGTTCAGATAAAAAACAATGTTGGAAAAATTATTAGAATTATCAGTATTATAAAGATGGAAAAAAATCAAGAAGTATTTTTTCTAATTTATAAAACTTCTAAATTCTAGTGTATATATAATTATGGGATTTAAATAAGACCATAATTAATCTGGAAAGTATAATTTTTCAGTTGCAATTTGTTTCTTTTTCTATAAATATTTTGTAAAGTTGTATAGCAATTATATTACGCAATATGGTTATTTCCATAGAGATAGTAATTCTAGCAGAAAAATTATCATCTATTTATTTTAACAGACTAAAAAAAACTTAATGTTCACATTTTTCAGAGCAAAGATGAAGAGACTTTTCATATAACATTACACTACAGAGATAACATCATATTTTCTATTTTATTTATTCCAATACTTTTTTTTTTAAAAAAGAAATATTTCATAGCAACCATTGTCATATTGCAAAGATTTAGATCTAGTTGATTTTCATCAAGTTTATTTAATTTACTTTTATTATTTTTTGTCATTTTATAAACTGATAAGTTTTAATTTATGCGCTTAATAAAATTATTAAATTTATTTGTGAATGATCATTTATTTCCATTTAAACATTTTCTAAAAATAGAAAATTTATATATGGTTTACCATAAAGATCATCACGTATAAATTTAGTTTTTAGAATTATTTTTCAAAAAGTTTTATACAGTTATTGAAAACACTGTTTTCTTTATCAGCCAGATATAAATTAAATTATAGTTTTAGATTTTTACTAGCACTCACATTGCCATTTCAAATATATATGCAAGGTGATTTAAGTTTTCCTTTAGTGAGTATTGCATTTTATATCACTATATTTATCATGATGTTAAATTTTATAGTAGTATGTCTGCCATTAATAAGTTTAAGTCACAAAGAAATCACGACCAAAAATTAGTCTCCATTGGATAATATAATCAGACTTGGAAGCAGAATAAGAATATAAATAGTTCACTCTTTTTCAAACACTATGAAACAATGCCTGAATTTTTTGCCCCAAGAAAAGATTTTCCTTTTTTGCCAATGTATTCTTATTGTATCCATTGAATATATGTAAAAGTTATTACTTTTTTTTTTTGTTACTCACTATATATAAACCGTTATAATGTTCAATAAAGTTATTTTTAAAAAATAAAATTAAAAATATCATTTTCAATATTATTGATTTTTTTTGTCTTTTTTTCATGTTTTAATTTATCATCATGGTGCATTCCATTGTTTTTAAATTTTTTTATAAAAATATATATATATACAGTATATGTAAAGTTATTCCAAAGTATATTTTTTGAAAAACTATTTTTTAGATAAAATAATAAAATTTATTTTTTATGTTGTATAGATTTCAGGCTGATCCTAAAAAACCAATAGGAGGTCATATATTAGCTCATGCATCAACTACAAGAATCAGTCTTAGAAAAGGTCGTGGTGAAATAAGAATTGCCAAAATTTATGATAGGTAATAAGATAGTTAGTTATATATTTTATATTAAATGTATCAAACAATAAATTAATTGTTTAAATTCAGCTAATTAATTTATTGTTTGATATATGCATTTTATGTAAAATCAGCGTAATGGAAAGTTTTAAAAAAAATTGTTATAAACTATAGCATAATTGACAATTTCATTTCTTTTTCTATTATATAAAAATGAAATGCATTTTAAATAATATGTAAACTCTTTGTTAATTCAGTACTTGATTTATCTTTAATAATAATAATAATAATAATAATAATAATAATAATCAATAACATCATCATCATCATCATCATCTGCGGACCTGCTGTCTAAAAAATGGAAAAACCCGATTAACGTTGTTACCTAAAAATTTTAAAAGACAAAAGAAAATCAACTAAAACATTAGAGAAAAAAGTTTCCTCAACCTAGATAACAATCGTAAATGATTTTGAAGTGCTTTTAAAATAAAAAAGGTAAGAAATTCATCGTTTTTTTAAATAATATTTAATCACCATCAAAAGATAAACAAGGCGTCAAGATTTAAAATTGACACTTCAAATAGTTCCAAAACTCTCAACTCAATGAAAAATATAATATCGAATCAAAAAACCTATGCAAATGCTACAAAATTAAATATACAATACCAAGAGAATAAGCAAAATACCAATTTAAGTCAATCTCCTAGATTTAGAAAATTAAATCAAGCAGACATAAATTATATATACATCGATGATGAATATGAGCTAGAACCATCAATGATCAACTGGACGAATGAAGAAATAAAAGATTAATTCTAGATTTAATAATACCACCCACCCCCCTAAAATTATTTAATAGTTTTAAGACATTTTTTTCTGACAAATCGTTAATACTAGCAGTTACAGATAAAAATCTCTATAAATTCCCAAGAGAACTCCTATTTAAAGAATTAATAACACAATTATTATGGGATAGCGTCATGACTATTGGAGAACATCCCAACTCCAGATATTTAGCTATAGAATTTTACAACAAAAATCAGTGTGAAGCATTTCAAATAAAAGTTCAGACAGAAAATTATGCCTTAGTGGTGATTGACAAAAATATGCAAAACTACTATACAGGCATTTTAAAAAATACATATTTTGGATATAGCATACAAGACTTTACCAAACTAATTCACCCCTGTGGTCAGCCAATCTATATCAAGCCTATCTACTGTAGCAATACTACAATCCCTATACACACCAACAGCTTCTATTTCAAATTTAAACTAAATGAAAATATCAATCCTGAAGAAATCCCTAACCAGATTATTGATCAAGAAGCAGTCCTCACCCTTCATATAAAAAGACTCGGGCCACAGTGCTACGCATGTGGAGAAAGAGGCCATCTGGCAGAAGACTGCCATACAAGGAAAGACCGCAGGAGTGACCAGCAAGCAAAGGAAACCCCAGAACAAAACCAAACAATAAATAATGCAGAAAGTAGCGAGATACACACAAGTCTTCTACAACAAGAAAATCAGGAAAAAAAGAATCATATCAGTACAAGATAAGAATGAACCACTAAACTTGACAACTAAAAGGATTAATAAAAATTAAGAGTGGGAAAACAGCACAACAAAACCTATCAATAGTAATCAATCATAAGAAAAAATTGAAAATCAAAATATAATCACAAAAGAAAATATAAAACTGTCAAAGTAAAATAAAAATAAAAGACCAAACAAATAATGATCTGCAAATATACATGGAAGAACAAATAAAGGAATATGAAAATATCACAGACGTAGAAACTCATATGGAAGACGATTCTACAAACAAAAATGAAAACATCAACAATTATTCCAACTTATCACTAAAACAAACAATTGGAAATAATACAGCAACAGAAATCTTAGAAAAAATAACACTAGATATACCACAAAACATAGTAATAGAAAAAGAGCAAAAAAGAAAGCCAGGCCGACCACCAAAAAAAAATATAAAAAAATTAAAGTAAGATCAGAAGAAGACGTAATCACCAGCTCTGAGCACATATATCAGACTACTGAAACCTCCAATGAAGAAACTAATCAAGACTATGAAGATGAATCAGAAGCACAACCCAATCCAAAAACAAGTAAAAAAATACTGACTGATCAAAGCCAAATTACCATTTAAAATAATATATAATTGAATTAGATACACAATCCAAAACAAACAAAAAAAACCACTAACCGATCAAAGTCAAATTACCAAAAAAATAATATAATCAGAATGAAAAAAAAATTGCTGCAATCAATATCAGGGGTTTAAATTCAACCCAGAAAATATACAAAATAAAATACTGGATATAACAAATCAAACCACACATTACAGGTCTACTAGAAACCAAAATCTATGCAGGGTCACAAGTAGACCCATCCAAATACTTTGGAACTGAAGGATGCTATGCAGGTTCCACAGATGCAACATTACCATCAGCAGGATCTGCTCTTATAATTGCAAATCATTGTCTGTTTCAAAATCACTTACATTGATTCAAATCTCCTAATCACTACATTCTGTCACAGAATAATGACAATCAATGTAAATTTTTGTATATATGCCAATAAATAAACAAAGAATTGAAACAATAATCATGTCAATAAATTCAAGATTGGCCACTATGGAAAATCCCACCATCTTGCTTGGTGACTGCAACACATCGCATCGGGAATTTACTAAAAAATGGCTCCACAAAATACAAGTTCCGCTAATGAGTGGACAAGGTTTCCTTCCTCATGTTGCTGTCTCATTCCATAATGGGAGGTTTAAATCATTGATAGACTAATGCTTTTATTCACAACTCTACATCATTTAATAAAAATAAACCTCATCCCATCGGGCTTCTCCGATCACTCTGCACAAATAATAACTACTAATCTAAACCAAATGCAAACTAACATTTCGCCACTAACAAAAACAATCAGAATCCTTCTCCCCAAGTCCACCCCAGAATTTATCTTCTCTGAAACCTATATAATACTAGAAAAACTAAAACAAATAAAACTAGACCCTATACAACAATACCAAATTTTATCAATATTTTGTCTTTTAATATAAACCACATAGTAATGAATAGACCATTGCCATCCAAGCTACTAGAATATGCTGATAAAATACATGAAAAACTTACAGCAGTCACACCTACACACCTAAAATTATATAAGAAACTTAACACAAGAAGATAATAAGGCATGTCAGTCCCTAAAAGAGTATCTAAAAATTAAAAAAACAAAATTATGTATCACCCAGCAACATACATGGTCACAATGGGCCCTTGGAAGTGCACCTGAAATTAAAGTACCAATGGCCATACAAACCCAAAGAGGAATCTTTGCTGGCCAAAATATAATAATGCCTAGGTTTGGACATTTTAGAGACAAACTGCAATCAGCACCACCAATACAGTGGGCAGCACACATATTTGGACCACCAAAAAATGAAAAATTATTCACAGCAGATGATTTCATTAAAAAAATGAATGAAATGAACAATAACTGTCACCCTGGAAGCCCAGGAATACTACTTTTCGTCTTAAAACACTTTAGCCAATTCACTTCAAAATATCTTTGTAATCTGGCAAACCATCTAGCTCAAGAAATTAGGAGTATACAGGGAGTGTACCCCATAGCGATAGTACCTCACAATAAAAAGAACAAAAAAATTCCTGCACTTGAAGACAAGACTTATATCCATGGGACCACTTCCAATGAAGATACTGGAGAAGGTTATAAAAGAAAAAATAGAGCCATTTTTGATGCCTTCCATCTCAGATACTCAGTTTGCTAAGAAAAAATCTTCAACCACACAAGCAGCTTTACTTTTCAAAACTATAATGGTAACTGTAAGAAATAAGAAAAAATATAGCCCTCTGGTCATACAACTGGATATAGCATCAGCCTTTGACACTGTCAACATATTTGTACTACTAAGGATGCTTGAAATCACAGACACCCCCAGATCCATGCTATATATAATAGAAAACATATTAATAAACCATGAGCTACACATAACACTTAATGGTAGAAATTCTCCCTCTTTCTACCCCACTCAGTCACTATCACAGGGTTCACCCTTAAGTGCCTTACTCTTTATTTTTTATATTAACCCCTTAATTAAAGAAATAAATAAATCCTTTGAAGGCATATAAATACCAGGATCAACACAAATAATAGCATGTTTGGCATATATGGATGATGTCATGATCTTTCTAACTTCTAAAAAGCAGATACCACGATTGAACAAGATAGTGAAAGAATATTCAGTCAATTATGGACTGAAGATAAATCCAGCAAAATCTGCATCTTGGCATATATTCTCAGGCAAACCATGTGAGTCCATATTTCAGGGAAAGCCAAATCCATTTCTGGATTTTCCATTTTATATGGGCACTACCAGAATGCGCTGTCACATACAAAACAAACTCAAAGTAGATGTTGAAAAAATAGAAAATTCATTATCTAAAGCATATCTATCAATATATGCAAAGACCCAACTAATCAACAGGCTAATCATGATGAGAATAACATACTACATGCCAGTAATTGTTTTTTCTAAAGTTTTCATCCAGAAAATTAACTCCATATGCTGTAAACTTATGTGGGTTAGTAAAACAATGGCCATATCAATTAAAAACCTTAGCCAACCACTAATAAAAAATGGCCTTGACCTACACAGCCTCAACATTTTCCACATGCAAAAACAAAAAAATACAATAATTGCTTTAATTAATCAATTTACAAAATTAAAACATCTAATAAAAATAACACCTACTGATCGACCACCTCCAAAAGACTCACTCATTCAATCAGCAATATACCACTGCAATGCAATAGAAAAAATCCCCAACCAATGGACAGAAAAATATAAATATTGGGAAATGTATGAACTAATGCAGAACCACATCATAAACAATGAAATATTACCGCTATTAAAAATAAAGTATTAATCAAAAAATACAAGAAATGGGAGTTAGAGCCAAAAATTTTTAATTTCATCCTTAAAATAAATTTAGATGCCCTCCCAACCACATACTTTCTAATCCACAGAAGACTACATAGAGACATGGATCCTTTATGCGGCTTATGCCATCAGAATGAAGAAACTGTCCAGCACTTACTTTATCACTGCAAAGGTCTGGAACAAGTAAGAGTTATACTTTGCAACACATATAGGAAAAATAAAACCACAATGGAACAAGTAATGATGGCTTTCCAAAGTAAAACAATACTACTGATTAGGGCAGCAACTTTTGTTCTATATTCACTATGGTGCACAAGATGTACATTCCTAATTGGAAATAACACAAGGCGACATCCATCAACTTTTGAACATAAGTTAATGCAAATACAAATCCGGGACAAATTGATAACAAGTCCAGACATCTATGCGGCTACCTGGTCTCTGCTTACACACAGAGCAAGGTTATAACATAATCAAGTAAATGATACACTAAGTAATATAAAACTCCAACAAAAGAAAAAACTAAAAAAATAGCTAAATAATAAGGCAAAAATAAAACAGAAAAGAGCAGAGCCCATCCCTATCCAGTAATAGCTACAGTAACATCTGTGCTCCTAATAACTATTCAAATGCAAATGTTTATAATATTCTGAACACTTTATTTGATAATGAATAACTCTAACATTCAACTAGGACAATAGAATATAAAGATGTTATCTTGATTCTTGTAATAACAATTGTAACTGGAAAACAATAAAGTACCTTTTGAAATAACAACAACAACAATTTAATTTAGTACATTTAACAGATTTTACATCCAAACAAAAATGCACAACTAATCTAGTTCACAAAGCATTTGCAGAGTTTTTTGCACAGTAGTCCTAAATGTTCTATCATCTGTTTCAAATATATTAACAGCATTAAAATATTTATTGTACAATTTTTTAATGTTTCACTTTTAAATTTTGGAATATTATACAAATTTTTTGATCTCGTATCCTTTATAATAATAATAATGATGATGATGATGAGGGGGAGACGAATGTAATTAGTTCCTCAAGAGGTGAATGGTGTTCAACAAACATTTAATGAATAATATTTCTGTAGTGTAATTTTCACTACACCATTCTCATGCAAGATAGAGACTGGTTTCTATCTGCTTTTAACATCTTCTGGAGGTGTGTAATTATAACCAAAGACATGTCAAAAGATCTGATTTCCAAGATGCATATTCCATGCTGAACCAGCACTTATCAGTTGATTAGATCACATTCTCTTACACATATCTTTATCATTATTGAATATATATAAATAGGAAATTACTAGCATTTATTATCATTAAATTGGTAATCCAACAATTTCTTTCATTTTAAACTTTTTTATTGAAAAAATATTAGTAAAAAAATTATTTAATTTACTCTAAATGAAATCTAATATTTATAAAATTCTATTAATTATACTGTTCGTGTGCCTCCCATAATAAGAGTAATAGATTAATTTATTAATCACACTTATTAAAATTATAAATGGAGTAAGCTACAGATAATACTTTAATATTTGAGACACTTTTTATATGAAATTGTCTTTTATTTAGAAAAAAAAAAATACAAATCTTAACATGTAAATCTGTTTAATTGTGTGAATGCAGTCCTGATTATACTAATCAAAACTGCTGTTAATAGCTAATAATAAAATAATTGAATTGTTTATCATTTTAGAAGTCACATGATATTTAAGCACTGGAATTCTTTAATAGCCAATCTCTCGTTTAGTTAGTGGTAATCAAATGAAACAGATTGACTTTATAAATGCTAAAAGATATATGTATAATTTATTAAAACTATAATAATAAAGTCTTATATTAAAGTTTTCAATTATATAATTAATAATCAAAATAATGCCTTTTATATGTATACACACATTTCTCTACTAATGGAAACCAGTTAATAGCAAATAAAATAGTATATGTTATAGAATATAACCCTTATGAAATGTGTGTGACCTAGAATATTTTGAATTTTTATAGGTTTTAAAATTTGTGACATAATAATATTGAAAAAAAAAATTAAAAATCAAACTTTCATAAAAAATTATTTTTATTCAACATAAAAAATAAGCATTTAAATACAATAATAAAAATTTAAATGTATTTATTTACATCTTGGGATGAATCAAAAGGAGTGATGGAATAAAATCTGGAACACCCATGAATGAAGAAGAGACATTGTGTTGGATAATCTTTTTAAATATTTTCTATAATGTCATTTATTTCACTACCATTTTTTTTTTGTTTAAAAATCTTCCTTTTATTTTGTATACAATTATTATTTATTATTCTATAATTGAAATTATGTTGCACCACCCAGTTTTACTATATCATTTATAGCCATTTTATTGCATATTTTTAAGAGTTTTATATTCATCATTAGTATCTCCATGATCTTATTTGAAAATCATTTCAGCCATTTTGTCATAATGGAATTATATTCCTATGGATTTTAAAATATTCCAGATTGGGGATACTCGATCTGTACAACAAATATTATTAATTGTTATATGGTCAACCTGAATTAAAAATATACACCCCGAAATTCAATCATGGTTATAATTAGAAACCCAGTTCATTCATCTATGAAAAATTTAGAAAATATGTAATTCGATGAATTGTTGACTCATACTAATATCAAATTTATTTATATTTTCCCAATAATAACATTTCTCAACAAGGTTCATAGATAGTCCATTGACACAGTTTATAAATTATATAGATCAGTGAAAAAAACTTTATTATGACATAATGGGCCAGTCATTGTCACAAGAAAGATGGAGTGCATCTAACTAGTCAGACCTGGAGTCTTTGGGTAGGATTCTGGCAATAGCATGATGAAATGCTTAGCCTATGACCCCATCTTCCTTCAATGGGCTAGCTCAATATTTACTCATTAGATCTAGATGTAATTTGTACTAGTTCATTCGCATCTAGCCCCCCCCCCACCTTTTGGCTCTATTATGCCTCGGTATTTGAACTCAGAGAGAATTCGCACTCGGCTCTCTTCAGGGATGGACTTACTCAGGTTAACAATTACTGCATCTCTATAAGCAAGGATCAATTAAGGCACTTTCCCAGAATGTTTCTAATATCAGTATACACATAAGGAGAAATGTGTGGATATTAATGTTTAAACATATATATTTATTGATGTGAATGCATAATGATGATGACAAGGCAGAGACCAAATTGATTAAAATAACTTAATAACATTTATTCAATAACAAATCTAATTTAACAATATTAACATATATAATTGTATGAATCAAGGATGGCTTTCTACTTTAAGAGCTAAATATAATGGATATCCAAATCCCATGATAGATGTCAATCTTTATTTATAAAGGTTAAAATAATATTAAAAAAAATTCAAAAGATTGTATCATAGAATAATACTTGCTGTCTAATTCTCGATAATTATGATCATCCTTCTTGGAGGAGAGGACCCCCCTATACTTGTGTGTGATTCCTTAGTGTTGATAGGAAAGATCACCCACTCCAGAAAGTTGTCATATACACAGAAAAACAAATACATAACAAATTTTAGTAAAACATTTAATGACTAATGAAAACTGTACTGTCTCTACGATATGATCTTAATGTGGAACATCATCAAAATCTTACCTTATTCCACATTCAGGTGGGTGATGTCAAGCTACTGGAAGTGTATGTAGACCTAAATTTTATTTAATACCATAAAACATTTATTCAGTCTAACTTTTCCTCCCTTTTACACTTAAAATAAATATTTTCATATTCAATAATCAACATATTAAAATTGTAATGAGCTTGAGTTATTAAAAAACATTATAAATAATTTAAAAAGAAAAGGTTGAAGAGTCAGTTAAAAAGATTTCCAATAAACATTAACTTTTGACATTTTTTTAAGCTTTAAGAAATTATATTTATATTCTAATGATAATTTCTAAACTCTGGATGACAGGATTTAAACTCTTCACCATTTTACCTGGACTTCCCCGGGATGAGTTCGCGGGTGAACATTGATGGCTGGTGGCATTTGAAGGCACATTTTGGAAGCAGCATATTAGAAGATTTCATGTCTCAGGAGGGGACGGGCAGTGATTTTCCCTTTTTACTACTCGCTCAACATTTCAACTGGCATGGAGACATTCTCAAACTTTTTCTCTTCTGTTTGTCTTTTTTTTATTTAAAAAAAAATTACCACTATTTATACCTTAGCATTGGTATTCGAATTATCTGCTGCCTGAAGTGATTTGCCTTTAGATCTTCTATGAAACATAAGAAATCATACTTTTGTTCTAATTTAAAAAGTTTGTACCTCGATAAGGATCGATAGAGATTTTAGTATAATTTTTATCTAACAATGTAGAATCTTAATTAATGAATAGAAATTCCAAAGTAATGGATTTTGGTAATTTCTAAGTGTTTTAATTTAACATTTATTTTAAACTTCTTATCGAGGTACAAATCTTTCAAAAAAAGGCCATTTTGGATTCTTAAAGAAAAAAAAATAAGACATTTCAAATATATATAAAAAAAACATATCAAAAAAATTCAAAACTTATATTTGAACCTTTTTTCTTTTCCATAAATGAAATAACTTAATGAGTTAGTGATTAGTACTGTCCAAAATAAATTTTTGTAATTTATTCAGGATAGTTGTGTTAAAAAAAATGTTTTAAGAATAATAAAAAAACAAACATTGAAAAAATACATTTCTCTACATAGGTGGGCTTTAATTAAACCCCCTTAATAAGTGATTAGGTGGGTCAGATAGTGAAACAGCAAATCTGAATCGGATTTACCATTTCAATATATAGTAATGGAAATACTGGAATATAAAAAGTGCCTCATACATATAACTAGATGCAACAAAAATTATGTTATCATTATAAATCTTGTTTTAATTTAACATTACAGCTACCAATTCATTTCAAAGTCATAACTTTTTCCCTTTCAATATTTTTTTAACATGCATAAAAACATGATTGTTTTTTTCTTACTTACGTCCATATACTTTCTATAAAAGTGTTTTTTACAAAATATGATTTAATGATTATTAGTAATTTTTTGTTATTGTTCTAAATTCAACTGATTTATTGCTTTGATTTCAGTAATTTTCTTTATTAATACAATAAAGAGAATGTAGTACGTTTCTATAGATGTACTCATAAATGATTCTCACACCTTTCTCACCAATGGTATGGTTAGTCATGTTGTTTTGTTTTTTCTCTTAGTAAATACTTGATAATCATTTAACTAGCTTATATCATCCTAGGATTCATTCCCTATCTGAAAACAACCAGATATCAAAATCTCTCAATGTTATTTTTAGATTTAATTTTTAGGTCATTGATATAACATGCTATTGCAATGATCAAAAAAAAAAACATTGTAATCGTGTGTGTGTGTGTATATATATATTTGGGGGGAAAAAATTCTTGTATTTTAAAAAAAAAATTCTTCTATTTTAATAACATTTTATTAAAATATTTCATTTTAAAAACCAGCATTTTACCCAACCTATGGACTGCCGGAATTAATTGGTTGCTTTAATAAATTTCAATCATACATTGTGTTACTGTGGAGCTGCGAATTATGCGATATCAAACTACCAAAACTAAATGTAAATATGGTACTTATACCATCTATTTTTTCCCTTTCACTAAATATCTCATTTCAAACATGAATTTATATACTGTAATTACATTTTGTTCATGATTTAAACACTATATCTATTCAGTTCTGTACTGTAGTCAAAAGTACATTTTTTTCTTGAAAAAGTTTTATTCCATACCATATTCTTTTAGAATCCACAAATGTACCCAACCTATGGAATGGCTGTTGCTTTAACAAATTACTTCCTTTGAATAAAATGCTTCATAAAAAAAATGTATGGTTTACTAATGGTTGAACAAATAATATTTTTTTGCCTTGAAAAATATAGTTATGGGCATTTATATTAAAAAATGGAAGCTTAAACAAATATTGCTAAAATATTAGCTGAATAATAGAATGACAAAAATTAAACCGTAAAATTTTACTTCAACTTTTTTTTAATCTTAAGGTATATATATATTTTATTACTAGAGAGGATTTGAACCCAGACTTTTGAGCTGCCTTTAATCATCCACTCCATCTTATACAACCTGTATTTAAATATTACATATTATTTTGTTATAAAAAAATTTTTAGCTCATATTTGTAATTGTTTTTTTTTTTCATTAATATTATACATATACTTGTAGCCCAGATATGCCAGAAAATGAATCCACTTTTGCAATCACCCCAGGAGGAATTGCAGATGCCAAAGAGTAAAATAAAAATTATTGGAAAGCAGCTTAACTAATTACAATTTATGGATGAATCATTCTAAATTTAATCAAGCGTTTGTTCGTGTATTATAAATTACAAATATGTTTATTTTTTTTAATTTAAAATTTCAACTCCATTATAGTTAAAAAAAAATTTTTATAATAAAAAATAAATTGAGATTTCACCCCAGTTTTACAATTTTAATAAATCAAGCCATTTTTACAATAATTTTGTGATATCATAAAATGACTTTGAATACTGTAGAATTTTAAAAGCATTTTGCACTTGAATAATCTTTTATGTAATTAGTATTTTACCAGCTGATGCGATATGATGCACCATGGCTTCTCTTTTCTCGAAATCAAGAAACTCTCACCACTATGCCCAGCGAAACCTGTTCGCCACCTTACCTTCCTTTTTCATTCCCCACCTTAAGTTTTTCCCATATTCTTCTCTATCTTGCTCTATCCCATTATCATTGTCAACTCTATAGGCTTTATATCTAAATCCCCCTTATCTTTTCCCAAACCCAGCATAAAAACCGAGAACCACTTTCTGTATAATCACTTTTGTTTACATTTATTCTCCCACAACTTCATACATTCAATTAACATATGCCTAATATTTACTATCCTTTCCTTACATAACTTGCACCCATATTTTTCCATTTATGTGTATATTCCTTTGTTGCTAATGATTCTGTTCGAGCCTTAAACAGTAAACTACTTTCCTTACTATTAGCATAAATTAACTTGCACCCAATATTGTTTACTTCTATATATATTTAACCTCTCTTTACTCTCCATACTAGTTCTCCAACTCCCTATTTTTTATTAATGTATCTATTCTTTTATCCCATTCCTTGCCACTATAACACTCAACAATTCTTTTAATGCAATCATCCCATCTTTTGTATAAGTATACTGACATAAAGTCTTTATCCAAATCTTCTACATATGATACTACCATCCTCACCCATCTTGTTGCCTGTCCTTTATTCGTAATTCAATTAAATACTATTTTGGCTATTCTCTTATTATTCATAGATTGCAATCAACCGAACATTTTTATTTTGCACTTCTCATATAAAAACTTGACCATCCCATTTCTCCTTGAATTGTCCCCTTTGCCATCCACACATCTGCATCTGTGTTTTTCTACTTCTCTTTGTACTTTTTCTAAATAATCTAGCATCCCTTTACTAACACATTATTACTATAAGTTAACCCTGCCACTGCCATTCCCTTTCATACAATTTCTAGATACATCATATTTATTATATGAAAACACTGTAAATTTCTTTATCAGTCCCTTTCTTTTCTTTGCTTCATTTATCAAATTTTTCTCCCATTGATCCAAGCAATTTTTTTTTGATTACTTAAGACAATTCCCAAATAGTTACACTTCTTCACCCTTTTAATTTTTTATCCCCCAATAAAAATTCTCTCCTCTTCCCCAGCATCTACCATCATTACTTTTGATTTTTCTTCACTAAATTTAATCCCCATCTAACTTTACCCACCCCTGTGCATGTCTTCAACATAACTTCCATATCTTCCCTACTTTCTGTGCACAAGAAGATATCATCGGAAAATAAAAGCGCCATCTATTAGCTTAATATTATGTTAAACCTTAGATAAATAATGAGTTAATAGTGTGTTTAAATGTTCTAATTCAGGGGTGTCCAATCTTTTGGCATCTCTGGGCCACATTAAGAAAAGTTGTCTTGAGCCACAGATAGAATATACAAACATTAATAAAAGCTATAAGCAAAAAAAAATATGTGCATTATTTTAATAATATCCACTACCACAGATAAAAAGTCCTTAAATAATAATTTTAATTATGCAGCAGTTTATTCAGTCTTTTAAAATCGTCAAACAGTTTCAAAGTTGTGATTACTAATTTAGAAAAAGTACATAACTAAGCAATAAAACATCATTGATGTTTTTTTTAATATTTTTTTAATATAAAAAAGGAGGAAATAAAACTGGATATTAGACATTGTATTTAAGTGTGTATGTTTATTTTAATCACATTTCCACAATCACACAAAAATCTCGTTTTAAAGAATTTTATGAGTTTGCATTGGGCCACATTTATCACCATCTTGGGCTGCATGTTGGAAATCCCTGCTCATATTCGTATTAATTTTATACTAACTATATTACCTTGTGTGGTTTGGTGCACTGATAGTGGCAGACTGGAAATCAAGGTCCATTTACGTAGGACACTTATGCCACTTCTGTTTATCAAACTTCTCATAAACTCCCGAGCAATAAACAATTTGATTACTTATTTAATAACTATATATTTTTGTGATAAAATAAAATGTTGATTATATATTGTGCTAACTGGAGAGAAATTAATCCATATTTATTAATTAAATGGCAAAAAAATATAGATAAAAGGTAAACCAATTTAAAGAACATAGCAATGAAAAACAATATTTGCCCATTAGTTAAAGTGAGTTTGTGGTTCTCGTTTCATTTTTTCCTCCTCTAGTTAAGAATATTTAGACATCATTTACTAACCAATAATTTAATGCATTCAGTCAGCAATATAAATAAAACTATCTCTTTAGTGAAAGGTACAAAATAATTATCAGATAGCAAGGTATATTTTACTAAAAATAAAGGATGAAAAATGAGTTTGGTTAATAAGAAAGAAACTGAAACTTCAGTGGGAAGGAAATCGCAGATGTATTTATTTTGTTTACGACCATAATCACCAATCATAAATATTCCATACTAATATCCATAGTATGAAATATATTAAACTCTTGATGTAGAAGATGCAGATTGAACAAAAATATGTGGTAATATGAAATTTACATTAAGCTAGAGAACTGCTACTTCCATCAATTATTTATTATATATATATATATTGTAACGGGATGGGGGGTAGGAAGTGGAAGGAATCGGAGAGGTGATCATAGTCATACCTGAGTGATGGCAAAATCACCATCAACCCCAAATCAATACAAAAATATTTCAAATAATGAAAATTAAAGATATTAATGTTTAATATCAAAAAATATATAATAAATGTTATATCTTCCAAAGAGAGTATGAGATCAAGAAATCTCTGAGAGATCATTGAGTCACTCCTTAGAGTAACTAAAATAACTACACATCAATTGTATATCAAACAGCATTATCAAAAAGTAAAAATCAGTAATAAAATAACTATCCTGAATGATCAATCAATCAAACTACATCAGAATAAAATCAACAGTTCATCTTGTGGCTGGATTTGAACAATAAAAAATATAAATCAACAATCAACCTTGTGATTGGATTGGAAATGGGTCTCCTGTAGACCAGGCTAACTATTGAGCCTTTGCCAGCTTGGGGCAATTATTTAACCATTAATTTGGAGGTACAAACTAAGTGCTCATCCATCAGAATACATAAATTTAAAAAATCAAAAATCTAAACAATAATGTTGGGATATTAAAACATGCTGATCATTATCAATGCTCAGGCCACTTGTACTGGCCAACTATAAACTTAACTTCTAATAAGACTAAATTAAAATATAGTGCATGGGCTTTAAAGAATATAATCTTATGCGCCAACCAGGATGATGATTAATCATTGATGGATGCCCCAAAGCACTAAATACACATCCCCATTCATATAGTCATCCCATGCATGAATCTAGCTCAGAGAACATAAGCTCTATTACTGTATGTGACCAAGAGACGATGGAAACAATTTTTAACAATTGAATAAGTTTATTAATAACAATAAAAAACGAATTTAAGGTCTTATAAAAATAAAATTACACACATATAAGCTTTCTGATTTTGATTACAATACAAAATTTCAAATGATCACATTTCGATTTAAATAATTACTATTCAACATTCAAATTGTTACATTGATTTACATATATGTGCGCACAAACGCACGATTTCTAATATACATTAATATATTCAATAATTATAAAAAATGATTAAATTTTACATATATGCCCTATTTTAATTTGTTACAATAATATATTTTTCTAATTAATTCCATTTCGAAAACATACAGAAAATTTCACACATATACGTGTGCATAAACAACATATAGATATAATTTCAAAATCAGTTATCAAATTCTATTACAGCTTTCTTTTATTCCTTTTTAAAAAAAGTATAGTCAATTTTGGAGAGGTTAGAAAGCTTTTTATCAGGTTACCCCTTAAATGATTACAAATGTCTTTAAATTTAAAAATATAGATGAATTATTTAAAAACAACTCACTTTATATGTTTATCTGTACTTCTCTGCATATGGACACAGCAGCATACAAAATTTTATTCAGCTGGTGTTTCTCTTGGGCAAGCTGGAAGATTTTTCTTGGTAAGTTTGGTTTTAGTAAGTCATCATCAGGAAAAATATCCATGTAAAATGTTGATCTGTAGTTGGTTTCTTTCTGTCTAGGATTATTCCAGGCAAGCAGCTGTCTTTGTTTGATAGATTTCAGGCAAGCAGCTGTCCTCTCCATGTTTAAGGCTATGAATTTCAGCACAAAGTGGGTCATTTTCTCCATGTGAATTCGAACTCCTGCGAAGGAACAGTAGCAGTTCCTGAATCTACTGTCATGCTTTCAGCTACATCAGATCATGACACCTATTCTGCCAACTCTGGTCAAACTAAAGTCATCTGCTGAAAACTTCAAGCTGCAACAAAATATTGTAACCAACTTTGCAACTGACCTGTTCTTACAAAAACTACTATCCAGACTGCAGCTGATATTTCTATCAGCCCTTTTATAGAATCATCTGAGGTGATAACAATACTAAATTTAAAAACGGCAGGGTTTTTTTCTCTCTAATCCCTTTTGAAAACAGGCTTGAAATTTTATAAAGGTGTAATATATGTTTTCACTTAGATAATAGAAATTTACAAATTAATTTAAAAATTTCAAAAATACCATACTTGTTTTTAAATTTCAAAATCAGAATAATACTCGTACAATATTTATATATATTCAGACTTAAAAATTTAATTTATAAAACAATTTTTATTTTAAATCAGAGTTATTATTTAATCCTTTATTTATTTTATTTTAGGAAATATAGAAAAATATCGACAAAAATTTATGTGTTTATTTCTACTTTTCCTTTACTTTATACATAGATGTGAACACACTCTATATATTATTTTGTGTTATGTAACCCAACTGATTACAATATAAATGGCATAGAATTAATCATTTTTACAATATCTAGGATAAAAAAAAACCCTCATGATCTTTAATATATGATTATAAAGAATTTTGATTTACACTCATTATATAGGAATTACCCAAGGGAGTTAAATATTTAAATTAGGATGTTGGAGAGATTATTGAAGATTGTAGTACCATTAAACCTCACATGATCACTTTTTTATGCTTGCTCTTAACTGTTATTAAAACGGGCAAAACTCTATATGTATTACCACTCAGTGCAAGCCAGAGTAATCAATGGATGCCAGAAGGCTTGTGCATAAAATCCCCATCTAGGGTCTACTCATCCAATATCCCCAGACTAGTTTCTGGCTTGTGGCCTTAATGAGGAGCCTTGGATCTGAGAGCACTGCATCTAGATCTTAGGATCTAATGTAACCATCCAGCAGCCACCTTTTATCTCTACTTAACTACAAAACTATGAGACAAATTGAAAACACTATATTTTCATTCCAAGCTAATCGGGTTATATTGTCATATAGGTCTGAACTCAGTTCAGTACCTATACATTTTGGGTATCTGGTTCTTTAATAACTATAACCACCACTATTCTATTAGGCAGGATTGGTTTTCCTGCCTAATAAAAGTGGTGGCTATGGTTATTAAAGACACCAAAATATATAGGTACTAAACTGAATTCAGACCTATATGACTATATAAGCTAATGAGCTTGGATTGAAAATATAGGGTTTTCAACTAAGTCTCATAGTTTTATAGTTAAGTAGAGATAAAAGGTGGCTGCTGGAGGGTTGCATTAAATCCTAAAATCTAGGTGCAGTGCTCTCAGATCCAAGGCTCCTCACTGATGAAGGCCACAAGCCAGAAACTAGACTGGGGATATTGGATGAGCAGGCACTAGATGGGGATTTTATGCAAAAGCCTTCTGGCATCCATTGATTACTCTGGCTTGCACTGAGTGGCAATATGTAGAGTTTTGCCTGTTTTAATATTGTAATACCATCTTAAAATTCCTGAAACCAGTATCTAATTTTATGAGAATCAACTTAGAATATGACAGCATTATCTGGGAACAATATTTGACAATGAAATAAAAATAATATTTTAGTTCTTATATGCTTATTCACTTTGATATCTCCAGCTTTGAAATGTTTCTACTTGTGAAGTTCATTTTGAGTGTATAGAGAATTCATCCTAATTCAATAGTTCATCCTCAAATAGTGGACTTATCTTTACTACAACCTATTCTAAATTGGATTCAAGTTATAATAAAACTGACCAATAAATTGTCAATAAAAGAAAGTAAACAGTCAACAGCATAACCATTTGCTTATTGGAAAACTGGTCAGTGAATCCAATAATTTTCATTATAGTCAGAGATCTTACTATATATAGATCCATTTGAGAGGAAAATCAGATAAAGCAAGACAAATAGATGTTACAAAACAAAATTAGACAAATATCAATCAAATGGCAGTATGCAAGTTTTCAATATTGTACAAGCAAGCTCAACAGTAGAACAGGAAACTGGTAGCAATTATCATCACCATACCTGCACATGAAGCAAGATCCCAGAAGTCTGGAAGTCTCAGAATCTCAACAGGGAAGTTACTGCATTCCTCTCAAACATTAGATGTTTGTTATAACTAAACTTGTATAATTTGTTAATGGTAGAAGTGAAATATTATATATAAAAGCTTATATATACTCTGTATATAAAATACTGTCTGCATTTATATTATTACATATAATAAATATTTTAATATTTATTTCTCAAGTTATGTGTTACCTTAAAAAGCCAGGAATATTACACTGGTCATATGACAATATAAACACAACAGATATTGACTTGGTCAATAAGCTGTTCTGCATATGTCTTTTAGCTACAATACATAATTCATGTCAATGGTACTCAGTAATCATTCATTTTTGACTGCAGTGGATTGCAATAAGTTAGTTTCCCATTTTCAGTGAAGATTCTGAGATTTGCAATGTTAAATGTTCAGAAATTTAAATAATGCTTCTCCTGCTAATTTGACATCCAAAATTTGTCCTAGAGATCCATCTATTTCTTTTTCTCAGCTTGTCAAAAATATGGTGCTATGGCAGGGTTCCAGATATTTGTCTGAACTCCTATAACAAAGTTAAACTAGTTCTCAATATGATTAAGATAGGCCATGTGTGTGTAAATTCAGATATTTAATGTTGTCTTTTTATGTATAGCCATACTGTGTGCTTATGTGAGATTGACTTTTTTTCAATTACAAAATAAGCATATAATTATCAGACATAATTAATAGAACATATTCTTTTTGAATTAATACAAATTTATTATATTATTTTAACCAACGTGCTATCATAACTTGAGTTTGAATAGTCTCCATTATAGCATATTGTTAAATAATTTCATTATGATCCAATGTTTATTAATAGATTAACAATGCATTTCAAAATGGTGATGCCTTTTAAAAGCCCTTAGAGAGCAAAGGCCATTCCAACACTCTTCAATGAGAAACAATGAAAGAGAAGATTCATGAAGAATCACAATGACGAACAATCAAAGAGAAGACTTGTGAATTGTTCAGAGAAAAGGGCAATTTCTGTTTATTTGCTGTATCTTAAAATAAATTTATCAAATTTTGAACATTTTTAATATAATCTCAATTAACTCTATCCACATTTTCTATCAGTCCATAAGATTCCTTAATTTATCAAGGAAAACTTTTTGATTACCTCTAAAACCACATGCATACCATAATATATTCAAGATATAAAGTTAAGAAAGATTTTCACGATTGCTTTCAGTTGTGGTTGCAATTTTATTAATAAATTACTTTCACTTTTTTTTTATTATTCCTTTCACATATATATATATATTCACAACTTTAAGCACTCGCATTATTTCTTTTAAATATATAGTTAAAAACACACACAAAAATGTAAATGACTCTCAAGATACATTTCAAGATAAATTCCAAAGTGTCATTGGTCTACTGCCTTTGCTTTCTTATCAATTTATAAACATCATTTTATTACAAAGTATTAGATAACTGCTTTTTTAAACAAATTTACTATTATTCATCAGTAACCATTTTTTAAATTATAACTCTATCAATTTATAAGCATCATTTTATTATATAGGTAAGCGCTCTATAACATGGCATTTCTAGAAAATGGTTTCATTCTAACAGTTCGAGAATTAGGAAAAAAAAAAAAACTATAACACAGCATTTCTACACTCTAACATGGTTTGAGAATTGGAGAAATTCCCTATAATACAGTATTCATATGTTTTAACTATTAGGGAAATTCTTATATAACAAGGGATAAATTGTTTTTTCTCTTCAACAATAAAAATTGTAATTATAAATATGCGATTTTTTCACATGCATAGTGAAGCTGTAATTATAATATGCCCGCTTAGCGCTTTCAAGATTTAGTATTCAAATCTCATACTCAAAGCTTTACGAATGAAGACTGTTGTGATTTATTGTACACATGCAAATGAGTTTGAATTTTTAATTAGCGGGCATATTAAACATCATATTATAATTACAGCTTCACTAACGCATGCGAAGAAAAAAATCGCATATTTGTAATTATAACAAGGGATGTGATGAGTTTTTAAGAACAAACACTGTCTCTATTGATATTTGTCATTCTAGCATGTATGAGAATGCTCATTTAATGTTTATTACCAAGAAAACATTTTGATCAATTATTGTTTTAATAAGCATATTTTTCTTAGTAACTTTTGGAACCTAAATGTTTTTTAGGAACATATTAACTGTGTTATACGAGGGTTATTTATATCTATAAATTTGTTTAATACACATAAGAAATGTGTAAGACTTAGTGTTTGAGTAGAAAGTGTTGATATTTAGGTGTTAATAAATTAATAGATAAATTTAATATAAAGTACATTTTTGACTTTAAAAAAAAATACAATAATTTTTAATCTTAAAAATGAATATCAGTATTTAATAATGTAGTTGTTTAAAGATAGGAATTATTTATGAATATGTATTAGCACTTGTAAATTGAACTAATTTTGTATATAAAGTTATTCTTATCTAAAGAACAAAAAAAAAAAAAAAGCTTTAAGCCTTCATCATCTAGTGAATAATGGCTGCTTCTTCACTGTTCCTTTTTAGAGAGCAGTTAGAAACCACTCCCACTTTACAGTGGACGTTTTGAAGGTTGTTTATATTTTATGTTGCACAATACATACACATAATGAAAGTCATAAAAAAAAAAAAGAGTAATAAAAAATGTACTTTTTAAAAACACTTTTATTCACAAAGTATTGGAATAAAAAAATAATTACAAAGCACTATATTTTAAATATCACAATTCTTTTTATAGAAATACATTTATTATTTACAAAATAAAAAGACATATATGTGTTAGAAACAATGTATATAAAAAGCCTTTTTCTTTCTCTTTTGTCCATACAGATAAAATACTTATATAGTATTAAAATATAATCTGTTTTCAGCTTTGTTGAAAAACAAAATCTGTTCATAATTCTACAGAATGTACATTTAATATTAGCGAAATAATACTCTTATTGTACATAATATACAAACAACCAAACTAGCTTTATTCATTTTAATATTTGATGTGCTACTACTTGATGCCTTTTAGGACAATGTAAAAGTTATTATCTGATAATTAACTTGAACATTATGGTCATAATTTTAAGATTTACAGTTCCAATTTTTTCATGATTTACTTAACAAAAGAAATTGTCTTTAATATATATATTAAGACTAAGACGATTTGTATCAAATATTATAAATACAAAAGCAGTTTGGTTTTGAAGGTTAAAGAATAATCTAGTTTTATTGTAAAACTCCATGCACTCTAAACCGATACAAGCATGTATATTCAGGATTGCCATGATTACTATGAACCCTAAGCTCTACTATAGGAAAGGCACCAGCATTTGTATTCTGAAAAAAAAAAAAATGAATATTACCATCACATTATTTTATAATATTAAAATATAAAAACTCAATTTTGATATTATTATATCATTGTAAAGTTTAAGCAAGCATTAATGTTATTCAGTGTTTATCAACCCATAAATCTTCATGATAAACTTCAGAAAGATAATCCTATATATTTAGATAGATTATTATAGTTAATTATTAACAATTCATGTTTTGAAATTTAATAAAACGTTAGGAAATGTTTGTATATTTATTTTAAATGCAATGTCAATAATGATGCTTTAGACTAATTTGAAGTATAATATTTGTCCATTTTTAACAAAGATTATACATTTTCTTCTATTGCCCAGTTTATTGATTTTCATGAAGCAATACTTAAATAAGACTGACTGACCATTATATAATCTAAATTTCATATAAATTCTTTAGTAAGTTGGGGGAGATGTGGTACTTCAGAATAAACTTAAACTTATTTCAAAAATATACTGTACCTACAGTATGAGAATAATTTTATAAAAAATATTATCATAAAGGATAGCAGATAAAATATCTATTAGTCATTTAGGAATAGTAATGAATAATGTAGAATGCTGCCTACACATCTGGTCAAGGCAAAAACTTCTGGAGTTTATAAAGAAAACAATAATAAAAAAAAAAAGCAATATACTAAAATTTACAACAGTAACTGCTTTAAAGGCAATGATTTAAATTATTTATTGATCTTATTGATATGGTAAAATTATGAACTAAGATAAAATTAATTTTAGATTTTTATTTTACCGAGTGTATATATTTTGCAATCACTGCCATGACATTTAAATCATCCACTACTTTTAGTATGGGCAATGACATTGTTACAAAATAGTGATTTACTGAAACATTGTACTATGTGTTATAAAAAAAAATAATTGCAATTGTAAGAATGTGGAAACAAAAGTAATACAATTACAATAAATTTAATACTAAATAAAAATGTACAATTTTTGCAATGATAAATTACTTATTAAATTAATCTGGCTTCAAGATTTTTTAAAAAAATCACAAGAGTTAAAAAAAGAAAGTATTATCTCACAGAAGCCAAATCTTTTAGCTACTACTACTTAATTGCAATTTATATAATAGAAAATTTCAAAGATTTAATTTCAATCTTTACAAGTGTTTGGAACATTTCCATATACAATAAATAAAACAAATATTAATAATAAAAATTGACAGTAACAACTATAAAATTCAAAAGTACTTGGCCGATTTATTTATCCATCCGGAGGTTTTTGCTTTAACTGGTTCTCAATGTAGAAAAACGATAGT
This sequence comes from Epiperipatus broadwayi, assembly GCA_028023455.1. NCBI lineage: Eukaryota > Metazoa > Onychophora > Udeonychophora > Euonychophora > Peripatidae > Epiperipatus > Epiperipatus broadwayi. The sequence continues at coordinate 1,595,102 of JAQFVV010000081.1, read as the reverse complement.
TCATTTCTCTTTCTTTCCTAGCAAAACTGAAGGGATTGAATCGTGCGTCTTTTTCAATCCCTTCTCCTTCACTTCCGCACTAACACATATCTCTCTCATCGTAATTAATCATAATCACTCCCTAGTAATTTCCAAACTTATCCTTTTATATTACTTTGAAAGATTGACTTAACATTACGTCATCGATGTGATGATCCTTTTCGTTGAGGTCTGATTTCCCAATGGATTTATTTCATTTGCTAAAAGTTTCTATTGTTTTCCTATCTGACCGATGTTTTTACATTTAAATGCCCAAGGCTGGTTTACATTTGACTAATTAAATTTATCATTTCCATTTCTGATTAATTAACCTGTTTTCCAAATCAAAGATCTATTTAAAGATATAATTTTATCTCCAAATCTTTTTAAAATTTAGTTTTAAAATACTTTTTCTTTAATAAAGTTTTATTTTAATAATTTTTCATTATCTGTGTGATTTAATATATATGAGTTTAAGATGATATTTAATTTCAATTTTTAATTCTTAAAGAAAATTTTTAAATGCGAACTTTTTAATTTACTTTCATGTTTAATAAATAAAAAAATAAAAAACAATGTAACGAACGTCTGTGCTCGTTACATATCAGTAACGTTGCTTAAAAAAAAAATGATCAAAAAAAAATATTTTACTTAGGGTTAGTAATTACGTTACACAAATTGATTATATATGAAAATTTCAAAAGGACAAAACTTTTTTTTACAGGACAAAACAGTAATTACACACAAATATAATGATTAAAAAAAAAATGTTGACTGTTGATTCCCTATTACCAGCTAAATTTCTGCCCCCTCTCTTCTAAGTTTCATTTCTCCTACCTTTAACTATTACTTAGGCAAGTTGAACGATTAGATTTTAATTTAACAAGACTTTTAAAAAAAAAAAATGATTTAGATTTATTATTATGTTTTATTTATTAGTTTTTATTCCTCGAATTTATCTCTACATATGCGCAATTTTTCTTACTGGCAGCACTTTTTAAACAAAGCTGCAACTCCACGTCAATACAACAAATATATTTATACTAATTTCAGAAAAAATACTACGGGCATGATTTATTTTCAAAAGTACTAATGGTTTATTAAACATCTGGCTATAACTTTACGTTAGTACAAAAATGTACTTATTTCAGAAAAAACAACAAATGTTATTTGCATGATTTACTTTTAAAATTCTCAGGGCACTCGTGTTTATTAGGGTTAGTAATTACGGTACACGATTGACGAAGATCCGGAGAATACCACTTAACATATCTGCACTACGGGCGCCATCTAGGCATTTGAACCTAGAAAAATTTATAGAGTAGGCAGATACGTAAGTCAAAAAAAAAAGTTTTTTTTTTTTTTTAAAATATTTGGGTTCCAGTCGTTAGCCCATGTCACTAGCTCAGTGGAATAGCAGAGATTAAATAATATAATATCTAATTATATTTCAATATTAAAAAAATAAATAAAATAAGCCACTGCCAGTAATTAACGTACAAACATTTATTTATGCACCTATATATAAGATTTAAAATTATTTTAGTATTAGTTTTACATTTTAACATTGAATATTATTTTTAACTTTACCTTAGATTTTAATTTACATTTTAATTTCTATTATATTATAAGTTTACATTTTAATTAAGTTCGCACAGATGGGATTATAAAAGCTTGTTTTAATATGTTGCTATAGATCGGTTACATAGATTTCAACGGTCAAAAACATTTCAAAATAAACATAAACGATCAAAATACAAAATTATTGATTACTGACAATTGCATAGGGAAATATAAGAAACCCTCTAGTATTCAGCATAAGATACTTGCATTGTCACCAATAACTTAAAAAACATCCGAATAAATACATTATAGATACTCACCGTAAGCTATCATTATTTATCGAATGTCTATATATTTTGATCAAATATGAAAACCCAAAACATACTTAACCGATAACCAATCCATGCAAGCGTCTATAAACAACTTAAATTTAATACATTTTTATTTAGGGTCGAATATGAATAGACTACATAGATTTGCATTTGAAAATAAAATATTCTATCCTTATTTAACCCTAGGCTAAAATTCGCAGTCAAACTGGCCTCAATTCATCTGATATATCGATGTATTCAATGTAATACGGAATACGGCAGCACCAAAAAGATTAAGAGAAGACATTGACTCTCATCAGATAGGAATATTACATCTATCTAACGAGAAGAACAATAAAAAAAAAACTCCATAGAAAGGAACTGCATTCTCCGTCTTATAATTCCTTCCATAGGCAAACGGGTGAGTGCGGCGTATATATAAATGATTCTGCCAGTAGCGAATCTCCGACTACATCTACTAACTACATCAATATATCCAATCCATTGACCCAATTTAACAATGACACAAATAACCTAAGATTACCCTCCCCTAATATAACTTTACAAATCTATACAGCCATTCATGCCCGACTTAAGTTTAACATTTATATAATTAATTTAACGAAAAACAAAAATCATGATAAAACTTAAAGAACAAAAAATAAATAAATAAATGGAAATGATTTTAAATATATATATATAAAAAAGAAATACATCAAATAACATTAATAAATTAAGTTGGTCAGATAGGATAATATTGCAATCATTTAAATCTGGAAAGTTTTAATTTAATGTTCATTATTTATAAAGTTCTTATGGTTTAAAACAGTTCCTCTTTATCCGTTGCTTGTCATGAACGTGAATTCCCACGCCGTCCTAAGATTGGTCTTCTGTTGGCCGATTTATAAGATATTTTTGGAACCATTTTCAATGGTTAAATTTTTTTAAACCTTCCAAAAGTACACATCATCACATAGCGCAAAACAAAGGAGACAAAATACTATTGAGAAAGGCAATATTCCTAACTTTCAAAAGCGCTCCAACTAATTTAAATTAGAACTTGCAAATCATTGTATAATAATAAGAGACTTTGAAGATGGTTCAGACAATATTGAAATTAATAATAAAAAAATCACTGGAAATTCTACTAAGAAGTGAACAAATTTACCAGTAAATCTTTTATTAAGACAATGTATAAAGAAATGAAAGAATATGGATATTTTTTGAACTGATTCATTAATAAGATGTGAATATCTAGAATTTTATAAAATCGCATGAAAAATTTAATTACTATATAAAAATATATAGCTGTGAATTGGCAAGGAAAACTACAGAAGAGAATACAAATTTCAAAAGTGTAAAACAAGTTGTTTCAGCAGCTAAGAGCTATAATATCATGAAATATATGTATGAGTTTTACAAAAAATTATAATAAAGAATAATAACAATTTTTATTTCACCTTCACTTTGTAATTAATAATACACTGATGCATTGCGGTGAAACTTTTTTATGTAATAATTTGTAGTCTTTTTTTTATATATTCAATTTGCAGACTTAGCGCTTTCAGAGTCCTTGTAGCTCTGAAAGCGCTAAGTCTGCAAATTGAGTATATAAAAAAAAGCCTACAAACTATTACATAAAAAAATTTCACCGCAACACATCAGTGTATTATTAATAAAGAATACGAAAATAAATTCCCCTTCAATTACTAATCTGAATTGCCAAATATTTTAAATAATGCAATGAGACATGCAATTAAATGTATGAAAAAAGAAAAAGCACCATAAAATGATGGAATTAAATAGATGACGAATAAAAAAATTGTTGGCAAAACTATATATCAAATGAAATTGATTAAGATGTACTATGATTAGAATAGTGAAATTGATATTTTAAGAAAGATGATGAAAAAGCCATTAGAAATTATCAGATCTTATCACTCTTATATCAGTTCTAACTTGTCTACAGTGAATTATGAATTCAAACCAACCTAAAGTACAATCTGGATTTTAAAATGGTTTTAGCAAAATAGATCATAACCAAATATTGAAAAAAATTATAGAATGGACTGATGAATATATGAGTTGCCATTATGCTTTGGATTTGTAGATTATGAAAAGCACTTGATTCTGTAAGCATTTTTAGTGGTTAAAGCTTTGGATCAAGATATAAATACAGAATATTGTCATATGAAGAATATTTACAAAATACAATTAGATTATATGGTGAACTAAGAAGATGAACACTGAAAAAAGTGTACAAGAGAGAGATTATATATTTTCAAAACTTTTTACAACAGTTCTGCAAGAAGTATTTTATGAATTAAAATAAGAAGCTAAGGGAATAAAAATATATGGACATTATTTAAATCATATGAAATTTTGCAGATGATATGGTTATTTTTGAAATATTGCAAGAGTTATCGGATGAAAATAATATAGGATTAAAGATAAATTAAAGTAATGTTCAATGGATTTTCTCAAAAGAACAATAAAGATTGATAATCATGAATTGGAAGAAGTTAGGAAAGTCTACAAATATCTTAATCAGATTATTAATATTGATGGAAACATAATGGAAGAAATTAATCATAGAATTAAACTTGATTGAAATGCTTTTGGTAGAAATAACTTAATATTAAAAGAGACTTAATATATGTGTTTTACCAGTTTTTACTTATAGATTTGACATAATAGCTCTAAAATCACTCTACGAAGTATGGAGAGATGTAAGTTGGAAGTAGCAAGAAGGGATCAAAAGCAAAATATTTGGGTGAAAGAACAAACATATTGAAGGAATTAAAAAACTGAAATGGGAACTGGACTGGATATATTGCTAAAAGAGATGATAATAAATAGGTAATTGAAGTTTTAAAATGGATTCTAAGAAATTATAAATTATCTAGAAAGAGACAATGTGAAATGGATAGATAAAATAAAATTTAAATTGCTATGTTAGAGAAAAAAGAGGCTGGGTATTACAGAATCTGTATTAAACTTAGATCATCATGAAATGGATCAATAATGGTTAAAAAATGATAATGATGGATATAATTTATTTAGAAAAACTGTCTCCTTGATTTTCCTTTTATTATGATTTCTTTTCTCATGAAATATTCTACTATTATCCAGATTAAAATTAAAAGTACAACTGTTTTCTCATGACCAAAGAAAACAAATGCTGATATTATATCATTTTTTTTTTTTTCTTTTTATAAATTTATATAAAAGTTGATATTTCATAATATATGAAGTATTCACCACATTCACACAATTTCATCCAAAATATTTTTTTGTTTTGTTTTGAATAAATTTAGTTTGAAATGTGAAATTTATGGAATTGATAGTTCATTTTTTATCATCAATAGTTTCCTTTTTTAATTTTAAACGTTCTAAATGAACCTACAGTGTTACTAAGCAATTTACTATCATATTCAACTCCAATCAGTTCTTTTGTAAAATTTGCAATATTTTGTGACTTATCACTTTCATAATGACACAGTTTATCACTATGAAACAAAAAAGATCAAAGATTTGCATATTATATACAAGTGGAGCACACACATATATGCTCTTTCTAGTAATGATTTAATTAACAATTTATTAATTTAATAAATCACTAGATTGAAGTATTTAATATCTTTATTCTTCTTTATTTGTTCAATTTAAATCAATTTATTCATAATATCATTTTCAAGTCCACAAATAAAAATATCATCAATACATCTCCTTTAAATTTTAAAACAGCACTATATCAAATCAAAGTTATAAATCTGTGCAACTATAGGAAGAATTATAGGTCAATCTTTAGATATTTTATAGTATTCATTTTCAAAAAAAGGCAACTATAATATTTCAATAAACTAGAAAATCAATAAATTTTACAGCAAGCTGGTTAATTCTTTACTTGTTAAAACTGATTCACAGTTTTAATAATTTGAACTTTAATTTATTTGATACTCAAATAAAATTGTTTAAAAAATATGTTTTATGTATGGTTTTATATATGTTGATAGAACATATAAAAACTACAATATTAAGCTAATTGCAACAGTTCAAAATTCTTCTAATAGTATTTCTGATGAAAATAATAAAACCGTTATTCATAAATTCAAAATTAATAACAATAAAAGTTTTCAAAAATTGGCTACATAAGAATTTAGTTGAAAACAAAGTTTATAAAATGCTAAGCATAAAAAATATGAGAATGTGTTCAAAGTATTAATATAATGAGAAAATTAGAATATCTATTAACACCTCATTTTAATACTCAAAACATATTATAGCAACCATACTGTAGTGCCATCCAGGGCAGGCCATAGTAATCAATGGATGTAGGAAGGTTTGTACATAAAATCCATATCTACTGCCTACTCATCCAATATCCCCAAACTAGTTTCTAACTTGTGGTTTTCATCAGTGGGGAGCCTTGGCTCTGAGAGCACTGCAACTACATCTTAGGACCTAATGCAACTCTCCAGAAGGCATCTTTTACTTTTTTTGTTTACTACATAGCTTAGAATCCAAAAGCATTCATACATTTCGATATCTTTGGTTGTTTAATAACCATAGTCACCATAATCCTATTGGGCTAGGATTGGTATTAAACCACTAAACATCACATGATCATCATTCTTTATGCTTACACAAGCTGTTTACACTGAGCAAAACTCTCTATACAGTAGCTGGAGGGTTACATTAGATCCTAAGATCTAAGTGCAATTCTCTCAGATCCAAGGGCTCCTCACTGATGAAACTCATAAGCTAGAAATTAGTCTGGAGCTATTGGATGAATAAGCACTAAATAGGGATTTTCCGCACAAACTCCTGCATTCATTGCTACTATAAGGAGAGTTTTGCCTCTGTGTAAACAGCTTTGAAAGCATAGAGAATGGTGATCATATGATTATGTACTATTAGTAATAAAAAAATGTATTTGAAAAGTTCAAGAGTTTTTTTATAAATGTTTAACAATTAACATTAGATGATGGAAATGGTCAAATATATAATTACAACTAAAAATACAATTATCATAAACTTTCGCATTCTGCATGGATCCAATACTATCTCAAATTTTAGACATTATGAAAGGTTATGCTAAAAATTTGCAACTAAAAGCTCAGATTCATTTCCAGATAACTTGTCCAATCTCTATATATATTGATAGATTCTTAGATGAATAATTAGCTCAAATTAACTGAATAGAACTATCAAATGCTCAAGCTGCTATTGAGGTATTCAAATGTCATGAGACTTATTGAATAATTTATTGCACAACTACTATTGCTAAATCAGAAAGTTATCTTAATATATATATTTCCATAACTGTGCTATATATTGTACCATATGGTTAGATCACAAAATTCAAGATCGTAACAGTATTAGACACTTTTCATATTTTCTTTATACATTAAAAATAGCTCATTATTTTAGTCAGAAAATCAATAGCCATCACATACATGTACATATATTCCTAAATGCACTCATAAATTTATTCAACCTGTACATTTGCAAATTTATGCATTTCTCACTATAAATCTGTTATATATATAATTAATGTAATTAATGTTCCAAATTATTATGTCTAACAATAATAAACTGCTTGATAAGAATTTTATAAAGATTGCGAGGTCATGCATAGCCCTAGCAACAAATGATATGATATTATTAAAACAACAGAAAGGACTGGTGAGTAATTATTAACAAAAAAAAATAAGAATACAGCTTTTTTGATCTTCACTTTTAAATATATATTCGCTCATTATAGAAGAAAGCAGACTTTATCAATCTTTACCTTATTACAGGAATAACCATGTATATATCTATAAAATTCCATGTAAAAAAATTCTAGTTTATAGAAGCCTAAAAAACTTACTATCGAATCTCCAAACAAAATAATGGCCTGACAATGAGTGATTATTTAGAACTTATGTTCTAAACAATATTTATTTCACTGTAATATTCACAGAAAATATGCTTTATTTCCAGTAAACATGATCAAACATTTTATACCAAATATTGATTTCTAACATTAATAGATTTAACCGATGTGCCAATATATGTACCATTTTGCGTGAGAAGTATCACATAACATAAAAATAAATGAAAACATCACAATGATATAAAGAAGTTAAAAACAACATGAACATATATATGTGTAGACTCAAATTATAATTCAACGACAACCAATTCTCCATATAATAGTTATTTATTATGAATAATAAATCAAGAGTTATTATTCTTTGAGATATACAACAGGATCTATATTAGTTAGCAAACAGGAATCTGATGTACTAATGATATGGAACACTTGAATTGTTGTGGAATGCATGATAAACAATCCATTATTAAGTGATTATACAGTCTGCAAATTTCTAAATCGTATTCAGAAAGTCTTTAATAAACCACTAAACATCACGTGATCACTATCTCATACTAGCACAATAATTGTTATTAAACAATTCAAAACAAAACAACACTCTCCATATAGTAGTGCCATCTTGTGCTAACAATAGCAATCAATGGATGCCAGAAGGCTTGTGCATAAAATCTCATAGTTTTGTAGTTAAATAGAGTTAAAAGGTGGGTGCTGGAGGGATACATTAGATCCTAAGATCTAGGTGCAGTGCTCTCAGATCCAAGGCTCCTCACTGATGAAGGCCACAAGCCAGAAACTAGTCTGGGGATATTGGATGAGTAGGCACTAGATAGGGATTTTATGCACAAGCCTTCTGGCATCCATTGATTGCTCTTGTTAGCACAAGATGGCACTACTATATGGAGAGTGTTGTTTTGTTTTGAAAAGTCTTTAATACTTAGTATTATTGTATTTATTAGTTACTTTATTTTAAGATTAATTATATTCAAACAGATATAATTAAAAAAAAAACAATTACTATTCAAAATTATAGCCTCATCAACTTATGCAAGTTTTAACAACTTATTTGGATTTTAAACAGGTAAAACTCTCTATACGTATTGCCACTCAGTGCAAGCCAGAGTAATCAATGGATGCCCATCTAGTGCCTACTTATCCAATGTCCCAGACTAGTTTCTGACTTACGTCTTTCGTTAGTGAGGAGCCTTGGATTTGAGAGCACTGCACCTAGATCTTCGGATCTAAAGCAACCCTCCACCTGCCATCTTTTATCTCTACTTACCTACCAATCTATGACTCTGAAATTTGAAACCACAATAATATTTTCAATCCAAGCTCATTAGCTTACATAGTCATATAGGTCTGAACTCAGTTAAGTACCCATACATTTTGGTGTCTTTGGTTCTTTAATAACCATAGCCACCACTAGCCTATTAGCAGGATTGGTTTTAAGCCAATAAACATCACATGATCACCACTTCTTATGCTTGCTCTTAACTGTTATTAAAACAGGCAAAACTCTCTATACGTATTGCCACTCATTGCAAGCCACAAGAAAGAAACTAGTCTGGAGATATTGGATAAGTAGGCATTAGACGGGGATTTTATGCACAAGCTTTCTGGCATCCATTTATTATTCTGGTTTGCACTGAGTGGCAATACGTATACAGAGTTTTGCCTGTTTTAATAACAGTTAAGAGCTAGCATAAGAAGTGGTGATCATGTGATGTTTATTATTTGGATTTTCTTAAACTCATTGAATTGAACACTCATTGATGAATCTATTAAGTGAAATTACATATATATATATTTTCTCTTAATTACAAATATGTATTGTTTCACATCACCATGAGTTCCTATGATTAACATTAATAAAATCTCAGGAAATAATTTTATTATTATATTTTATATATATATTTATAGTTCACTTAATAATTGCTATAATCACTATTGTTTTTATAAATGATTATGCTAAAAGGCAATCATCCTATCAAACAAAATCCAATATAAATAATATTTTAAAATGTAAGTTTACTTATCATTCAAATTCATGGTTTACATCCATTAAGGAACTTGTTTTGTGCATGTATCGGTATAAATGGGGAAAATGGGATAAGAGATTCACAAAGTCGGTTAATTCACTTAGATTAATCCCATACTTGATTTGTCTATTAACTTTATCCCAATAGTCTCTACACTCATCCCATTGGCTGCACTTCATACGGTACAATATATATACATATATTAATGTGATACATTTCTACTACTTTGTTATATTTCTATATATATACTATTTTTTATTGAGTATGAAAAACTATTTTTTGATTCAGGCTTTAAAATAAAAGACTGGATTGATGACAGATATTATGATAATTATTTTTATTATTGAAGACTGATTAAATATTATATTTTGAAAATTCTAGTGAAAATAATAACATTTTAATTTTATTTGTATGATTTAACAATGAAATAATCTATTTTTTTTTTAAATTTTAAATGCATTCATTTTAATACAACATAAAGAATTCCTTCTCTTCCCAAAAAAGATACTTGAAGAATAAATTTTTCGAGGGTTTTTCAAATATAAGATTTTATGTTCCATTGTAAAAATTATTTACTAAAAAAAATTAATTTACTAATAAATATTTCATAAAAAATTTTCATGGAAAAATAAAAAATATCAAATGTCATATTGTATCAAACTATCTATTAGTTTCATCAGCTAAAAGTCTTATTGTAAACACTAACAGATCCAGAAATTTCTGTTATGCAAAAAGGATTAAATTTTGCCATCATACCACCTAATATCTCTCTACTAGATATAATGTAGCAACTGAGAAAGTCAATTAAAAATTGCTTCTATAAGCAGAAGAATTATGCCAAAGATAAAAAATTAAAAAAATACTTGAGAGTTGCCAAAAGTCTACATCAAATATTGCCTATAATAAAAGGTGTAAAATCTCTTAATTTAACAAATCCATAATCATCTCTCTGATGATAAATACAATTCTACTGTTATAATGGATACAACCGATTACAATAACAAAATAAAAAAATTCCTGACAGCAGGGCAATAAAAAGATGCTAGCATACCTATATCAGCTACAAAAGCAAAGTTATAAGCATTATTCATGAAACATTACAGATATTTCACTAATTCACAAAAAAGCTAATATCTTATTTCAGTAAAAACCCTTGATTTTATGGTCTATTTAAAATCTACAACGATCATGATAACATTAAGATCTATTGTTATTCTAGAAATTCACCTTGCCACAACTTGTTCTTCTCAAAATTCTTAGCTTCGGCATATAAGACACAATCTTTAGTCAAGGATTCAAAGCACTTTTGGGAATTAATCAAAAATATGATAATTGAAAGAATTGATATATTGATAAGCTTTAATGTAGAAAGATACCCTGTGATAAAACATTAACATTGCAAATGATGATAATAGTTTAAAAATCAAAACAAGTCTTCCTGTTGATAGTATAATTGCTATGTTCGGCCTTTTATACCGTTGGACACCTTGTCTGAGAACTTAACTGATCCAGACTTAATTAACAATAATAATTCCCCAGTAATGACACAAATCTATTAGACTGAGATTAAATGCAATTTAATAATAAATATTCTTAGCAATTTTTAACTACGTTATATACCTAAGCCCATAGGCGTACCTAAATCATATTATAGATCAATATGACCTGCAAGAGTTCTATCTGGCTGTTAACACATTCGGAGGCCAACTCTCCGCCCTTGAAATCCCTGTGCATATGGGCAACGTTCTGCACCCGCTTATAAGTCTGTGTGCACAGGTGAAACTCCAAGAATCGTGTCCTTTTCTTGATCCAATTTGCAGTAAGTTTATTCATTGTTTCAATCCCTGAAATTGTCTCATATTTCCTTTCACTGCTCCATGCTGGATACAAAAATTTAAATTAGTATCTCTCTTACCCTTAATTAATAAGTTATTTTTTAGATTATAGTTTATCTCAAGAAGGAAATCTAAACTCAAATTCCTTTGTTTTATTTCTCATAATCATAATGAATTCCACTCTCATTAATTAAACTGTTTTTACTTTTAGAAAATAATCTTTTTTCTAATCTTAAGAATTATAATTCCTATTTCAAAAGAATCAGTCTTTTAAAATTCTTTAATTTAGTTAAATTTATTACATATTTTCATTAGTAATCTGTAGCTATATATGCATGTGCATTTACACATATATCAATAATGAAACTCTAAACATTCTGCACAACAACAAATTTCCAATATTTAACAAAATCTTTCAACAAAATCATGAATGGGCAAAGGTTCACCACTATCATCTGATTAGCACTGTGTCTGTGGAACAATTTGAAACCACGGCCATAAATATTGCTCTACATCTACTTAAGAGTCTGACTTCACTATGTTGATACATTTGTTGTAAGGTCACATGGTGAAGTACTATTATAAGCACTCAGTAACATACCCCTTTAATTAAATTCACAATAGAATCTTAACAAAAACAAAAATTAACATTCTTAGATGTTCTTATAGCAAGAGTCCCTCATGGCAAAATCAAAACTAGAGTTTACATGCTGGAAAATAACCACTAAACATCACATGATCACCATCTCTAATGCTAGCACATAACTGTTATTAAACAGGCAAAACTCTCCATACAGTAGTGCTACCCTATGCCAACCAGACTAATCAATGGATGCCAGAAGGCTTGTGCATAAAATTCCCATCTAGTGCCTACACATCCAATATCCCCAGACAAGTTTCTGGCTTGTGGCCTTCGTCAGTGAGGAGCCGTGGATCTGAGAGCACTGCACCTAGATCTTAGGATCCAGCAACGATCTTTTATCTCTACTTAACTACAAAACTATGAGAATGAAATTGAAAACACAATAATATTTTCAATCTAAGCTCAATATTTATAAAGTCATATGGGTCTGAACTCAGTTCAGCACCCATACATTTTGGTGTCTTTGGCTCTTTAACAACCATAGCTACCACTATCCTATTAGAATGGATTGGTGTTAAACCACTAAACAACACATGATCACCATCTCTAATGCTAGCACATAACTGTTATTAAACAGGCAAAACTCTCCATACAGTAATGCCAACCAGAGTAATCAATGTATGGAGAGTTTTTTCCTGCTTAATAACAGTTATGTGCTAGCATTAGAGATGGTGATCATGTGATGTTTAGTGGTTTAGCACCAATCCTGCCTAATAGTATAGTGGTGGCTATGTTTAAAAAGCCAAAGACACCAAACTGTATGGGTGCCGAACTGAGTTCGACCCATATGACTATATAAGCTATTGAGCTTAGATTGCAAATATTATTGTGTTTTCAATCTCATTCTCATAGTTTTATAGTTAAGTAGAGATAAAAGATGGCTGCTGGAGGGTTGCATTAGATCCTAAGGTCTAGATGCAGTGTTCTCAGATCCAAGGCTCCTCAGTGACAAAGGCCACAAGCCAGAAACTAGTCTGGGGATATTGGATGAACAGGCACTAAATGGGGATTTTATGCAGAAGCCTTCTGGCATCCATTGATTACTCTGGTTGGCACAGGGAGGCACTACCGTATGGAGAGTTTTGCCTGTTTAATGCTGGAAAATACTTTATATTTAATCCCACCAGGAACACAAAACATGTAATTATGCTATCACAATAAAATAGAGCATAAGAAAGCTGTTCAAAATTGAAGAAAAGACCTACATGGAACAAAAATCTCTTGAAGAATAATAATCTATCACCTATCATTAAGAAAACCTTAAAAAGACAACAACAAAAAAAAAAAAATCAAAGGGAAAACTAATTATAGGTATTGAATTGCATCCATACCTTCTAGCAATAGCAGGCAAACTAATGAAAATCTGCAATCAATATAACATTAGAACAGCTTTCCAAAGAAATGGCACACTAAGAAAAATCCTAACTTTTATAAAATCTAAATTTGAAATGTTGAAAAACAAAAACTGCATCTATGATATATCGTGATTGTGCAAAGATAAATATTGATAAAAGCAGATATGTCAGTTAAAAGTAATTAAAATGGCACAAAAGAACAGATATCTCTAAATTTGCAGACCTATCAATCGGAAAAGACAAAAAAACTGGAGAGAGAGAGGATAAAGTACAAAGAAGAAAATTTAAAAAAGCTGCTCATATGGCAATGACCTATAAATTAGCCTAATATGGTAATTAATGTTTGGAAACCACTCATTAACCTTGCCCTTAAGAAAAATTGTGGAAAAATCTGGAGAACCTTTTATAGATAAATATAAAAATTTTGTGCTATCTTAAATTCAATTTTTATGAATGTAACGATTTCAGACTATTTTCATCATGCTCCTATTTTCACCAGTTAGACCATCAACACCTGAAGAAGAAAATAATAATACCACTTGAAACTTTGTGTTACGCACTAATCTGTGTGCTAAAAACCTTCAGCAATTAATATTAATATGGTCTTTGTATAAATATGAACATGATATGGATTACGAAATATTGTTTGATCAGGCAAAGGTTGTCTTTGGGAATAATGAATTGAGAAGAATTCAAAAGTTTCTTTTAAATAAGTATGATTTTGAAGTTATCAATCTGGCAAAATCTTTCCTCATAAAAGATGGATAGCGAATAAGATTATATTGTAATTTGTAAATTTATTTAAGACTTAAGCATATAGACTTTTCATATACATAGTCTTGAAAAGATTTATATATATGGAAATGCCTACGTATTTAAGAAAAACCATAACAGTGAATTTAGTTATTAACAGTTTGACAATACTGTTAATATTAATGTGTGTCATTTATTTTTATTTATAATTATTAGTTTAATTTTAAAGTTGCATGTTATATATATAAATTGTCATCTATACTATGGGTTGTTTTTTAACAGTGATTTTTTTTATCTGAAAAAAAAAAAATCACAAATTATTAATTTTACAAATACTTATTTTTCTTTTAAAATAATACTGACAAAATTTGTCATCTATTTTATATGATAATATAAAATTATTTATGGATAGATATGAAAAAAAAAAGACAAAATAAGAAATGAAATCTAAGCTTACCTCTACAGGAAAGTACTGCAAAGAATCACCATCATCATCATAAATATAAGAACCAAGAACAACTCCTTCTGTCACACTTTCATTATGCAATCCCTAATAAATTAAATAGACCTTATAATATATAACAAAGATATTCAAAAATACATAATTTTTTAATTGAACTAATTACTATAAAGGTATCAAAATAATACTGTATATTTCAAGACTGATTATCAACTGAATAACATAAATAAATAAATAAATAAATAAAATTATGCTTATATTAACTGACTGGAATTATTAAATGTTCAATCTAACACTAACCTGCTTAAAC
Organism: Epiperipatus broadwayi; assembly: GCA_028023455.1. Lineage (NCBI taxonomy): Eukaryota > Metazoa > Onychophora > Udeonychophora > Euonychophora > Peripatidae > Epiperipatus > Epiperipatus broadwayi. The sequence goes on along the minus strand of JAQFVV010000081.1, from coordinate 1,579,934 downwards.
ATGACTTTCAGATCAATGTAACATATGATTACTACTATTACTTAACAACAGCAGACACTTGCAAACAAGTATAACTATTATTAAACAAGGCAAAACTCTCTCCATACAGTAGTGCCACCCTGTGACAATCAGAGTAATCAATGGATGCCAGAAGGTATAGGGATTTTATGCACAAGCCTTCTGGCATCCATTGATTACTCTGATTGGCACAGGGTGGCACTACTGTATGGAGAGTTTTGCCTTGTTTAATAACAATTATGTGCTAGTATGAGATAGTGATCATGTGATGTTTAGTGGTTTAAGTATAACTGTTCTAACTCCAAGAGAAAAAGAGAAAACTACTCTAGAAATGAGTTTTTGTGATGATTATGCAAACTAATCTCTGAACCACAAATACGTCCAAATACAGAACAAGTTGATCAATTTTTATGATGCCTTTTAGTTTCCTTAGCAGAAAAAGTTTCTGAAATATTTCAAAAATTGTAGCTATCGAATGTATTCTATTCTCTGCCATCTTTTCTCAATAGAAACAATAGGCATTGCACTTTTTTAGAATCTCTCTGAGATAATCCCTGTAAAGAAGACAGGGATTTACCTCTTCTACAAAATCCATGCTCAAGTTCACCAGAAAACATCTAGTAAATCTTATATTGTTCATTCATTTAGTATATCTAATCCAATGAAAATGAGATTTTATAATAATGTACTTTATTGTATACCATCCAGAAAGTTGTGATTGGTTTTATTTTTATCACTGCTTTTTAAAATTTTATGGAACATTCTTGGGAATCCAAGTCTCATCTTCATACAGCTACTTTAGTTGTTATTTTCTCTATAATGAAATACCCTATCTTTTAACTTATTAAAAATAATGCCAACATGCTGAAGTTTGTTCTGCATTTCAACATCTAAGCCCTTTCTATTTATAAACCTATCAATATATTTAAACTGATTTATATTCTCAAAAAGATAACAATCCAAGATAAAAGTTGTGAGAATCTTCTCATTGACTATTAAAAAATTTTTTAATATTAATTATTAAACTTAAGTCTTTATATAGTGCATTTTTAATATTAAGTACATTCTGTAGATCACCTTTTGAATTGGAAAAAATAGCACAATCATCAGCATATTGCAAATCCAGAATCTAATAAGATGACATTCTTATTTTTGCTTTGAATTGATTTAAATTTAAAATCCTGCCATCAAATCCCTGTTTCATTAAACCATCTATAAATAATTCCAAAGACCACTGTTATAAAAATCAAAAATAATGTTGGAACAAATATACATCCTTATTTAACACCATTTACACTTCCTCTCATTATAGACATTACATAATATAATAAAATTTTGATTGATAACCAATTAATTTGAAACAATGCCATAGATCCATTTGATCGAGTCAAATGTCTTGATTATATTAATAAAAATAAAATCACTCTATTGTAACACTTTTCTTGCATGTCGATAGTGCTTTTTGATTCCCCAACAACACTGAGTCTATTCAAAATCCTTGAACATACTTTTCTTATAGTAGACAATAATGATATTTCAGAATAATTATTGCAATCTTGTCCAATTTCTTCATTATTAAAAATTGTAATAATAGAAGCATCCTTAAGATCAACTGGCATAATTTTGTAAGTCATCAGAACCTGCAGTTTTCCCATTTTAAAGATTGTGAAGAACTGTTTTGTCTTCATTAATCTGGATATTTTTAATCAAATCTAAATAAGTAGATAAATGAATAAATTACTATAAGTTATCATTTCAATTCTTGTACCATTATTCAACAGAAAATCAAAATATTCCTTCCGTCTGCTCAAAATATCACTATCATTATATACGAGAATGACATTACTGAATTTAATAGGATATGATACTTTTTGCAAGGTCATCAGTTTTCATCCCCAAATTATTTTTAAATATTCTTGTTAGTCATTGAACTTTAGTTTTTAAATCTCTATATTATTCTTCCTAAAAAAAAAAAAAACGTTTCCTTTTAATCAAGTCCCCTATAAAGCTAGTAATGATGATTCTTTTTAATGAACCCAAGAACAGACTTATTTGTATCCATAACACACTCCTTAAAAGAATTTTATATTTCAGTAATATGACAATCCTAAAAATCCAAATTAGTCATTTCAGTTTAAAAGCTTTGAAATTTAACATATATTATACATACTTTTCAAAAATAAACATCAATTTTTTAGAAATATAATTGGAACATGACCCATGAAAATGTCCTTTTAATATTAAAGGATATTAATCTATGATCTGTCCATCTATCTGCACTTGTAAGTACTCATATAATAAGAACTCTTATATTCCGATTCCTAACTATAAAACTATCTATTAAATGTTATTTTTCTGCATCCATGTTCCTTTAAAATATTTTTTATGTTTAAACTAAAAATTTGTACTAGTCAATTCATGTCATGCAAAAATTTGAATTTACAACATCAATAGCATTTCCAATAATTTAAGCTAAAATCTACTGTTTGTCAAATAAAATTTATTATTTATACTATCATATGCATCAAAATCTCCAAAAAGAAAAAAATGATTTTTTAATGATATTGCTATAATAATGCTATCCAGTAGAAAGAAAACATTTCTTTCTCTGAATTTAATGTTGAAGTATATGCATTAAGTTAAATGAGCACTGGTGCCATTGTGCAAGCCAAGTTTTAATAGGATTATCCTTTCAACAGTATAACAAGAAATTCCAAGAATAGAAAATATTAAATTAAACTTTACAGAAATCCAACACCATGCATTTCCCTTTTCCTGTATGATGTGCTCTTTCAAAAAAAAACTTGTATAACCTATTCTATTAATGTAATTGTCTGAAATAGAAACTTTTCTTAGACAAATGTAATTTAACTTACAAGGGCTTGGATGATGTAATAAGAAAAGCTTAGAATTCAAGTGTTTTAGATTAAGCTATCACAACACCAATATCTTTACAAAAGGGCTAGAGGTAATCCAGAATGTAAATCCATATTCCTTGAACACCAAATAGCCAGCATTGGGTGCATAAAGAAATGACGCCAAATGCAAAGTCAAGGAGGAATGGCATATAGCCAACAATTCCAACTCCATAAACAAAAAAAAATCCTGTTTCCCCCTCTCAAAAAAGTGGGTTATCTAATTTGCCACACACATTTGAATAAATTTAAATAAACTTATATTTATACCCAATCTCCTACTCAACAATCAGTGCTATGAATATGAGACCATAAATAAGTTTTGAAAGCATTAAATTTAATCTGAAACACATAAATTCTAAGCTAGTCTACTAATAGTTAACAAGTTTAACAAAGAACAGCTATATCAGTTTGCACATTGTACCTATATTTAGATTAAAAATTAGAATTATAATACTTATGTTTAATATTACTATCCCCTCCTGCTTTAACAAGCACTATTACTGATATTGCTTTAAAGAGTAATCTTCCAGGAATAACCTAGCCAGAGTGTGTGATTTGGGTAATTTTTAGACCACATTTTCTAGGTTCCTTCCCATTTAAATGTTAAATAAGAGAATCCTAAATATAAGAATATCTAAATATATAATCTTCACCCAGCTGAAATTCCTGTCTCAAATCCCTTAATAATTAATAATTGTATTGCCTCAAACTAAGTTGCCATACAGGACTGCCAGACTACTACAGCTGTTCACATCATTACTTAAATTTTCAATGACTTGAGCTAAAAAAAAAAAAATAGAAAAGGAAATTGGAGTTAAAAATTGTGTGCATTAATTAAGGGCAAAACTCTGCATACAGTAGTGCCACTCAGGCACTAGATGGGATTTTATGCACAAGCCTTCTGGCTGACACTGAGTGCCACTACTGTATGGAGAGTTTTGCCTGTTTTAATAACAGTTATGTCCAAATCAGAAATGGTGATCGTGTGATGTTTAGTGGTTTAACATTAATTAAGGGATGAAAGTATAGTTGCACAAACACAGAATCTTACTGCTATAATTAAAATAAGAAAATGAGTCATAGAATGAAAGACTCATGACAACCAAGTATTACATTAACTTAATACATGACTGTTAATGAAAACATCCAGAGAAAAGGTCGTTTTTTAATAAATATTCAGCTTTATTACTGCTTAGCATACTTTCGATATAACATGTATATCATATTCATGGCTTATAATAATATGACTTAATAGTTCTAGGTATTTATGTATAAGTAGTGACTTTTAGCTATTCAAAATATTACCATTTATTTAAATGGCCCACTTCTTTAATAGCTATAGACTGAAAAACGGTCACTTACTATTGCCCATGCAGCCATGTATTATATTAGCTAAGAAAAGTAGGAAATTATTTATAGTTGAATTACAAGATATTAACTTAAGTAATTAAAGAAAAAAGAAAGGAATCAGAAAAGATTTTCTATCACAAACAACACCTAGTCTTCGATGAATTTATATATGGCAGCAGGCAGTACTTTTAATCAGGAACTGCTTGTGTTGTTCACATTTAATCCTCATATCTGAAAATCATTCTATTATTCACTACCTGTGGAGCCCTTTGGTAGCTAAGCACAGCCCCTCACTATTACAGTTAACATAAATGAAATGTAGTCACATTACATGTGTATATAAAGCAGGTGTGACTATTAGTTTAAAAATAACAAGACTGCTATCATAAATTTTTAACTCTTCCATCTAGATTGCAAACTACTATATCTTAATCTGTTGATAGACATCTATGATTTGAAAATACAAATTTTTATTTCACCACAAATAAAAATCAAAAGTGAGTTCTAGTTTTTGATTACTTAAAAATTCTTTTACTATGGAAAATACTTAAAACATGTAATATACTTCTTGTGAAAATTTGTCATATTTAAGTAACCCATGTTCATATTTTGTCAACTGGTACGTATGAAATAAAATCTTTGGGATTACATCATGCCTAATAAATTCTATAAATAAATATATATTGATGTATAATAAGATAAAAGGAATAAAATCAAATAAATATCCGTGAGGATAATCAAGTTACAAATTAAACAGACATTTGTGCATCAGAATAAAGAATTATCTCTATCCATCTTTCTAGTAAGTTCAATAAAGAGCACAATAATGATATTAGCTATAATTTATATTCCATATCCAAATCATGAGATTGTCATCAATTAATCCTATGTAATTGGATAGTACAACATCCTATATCTTATCCTTCCTCTAAATGTTTATTGATAATGATTGGAGTTAAAACTCAGTTGAAAATAGGGATTCTTAAAAATTTATCATTATCACAGACAAAAAACTAATAAAAGAACAATTGTAACAAAAAAAAAAAAAAAAAATGAAAGAGGAATAGATTAAATAACAAAGAAAGACATATGTACAAATGTGCATTCCAAATCATGTACTGTCTAATTGTTACTCATACTATACCAATAAATATAGTATTATCAACATGCTGTATAAATTATCCTTAATACTGAGTTTTTACACACTAATTTTATTTTCTATTAAACAAACTCTTAATTTTCATAATAAATCTCCATGGTATCATCATTTGACACATATTGGGAAAAACATATAAAAATTTCTCATAATCTAGGCTTCAAATGAGAATTTACAAGGCTATTTAAATGAATACTTAAGAGATTCTGAGCTGTAAATAGTACTCGAGTTTAATTTGAAAAAGTGTAGAAATCTTGATGTTGAATCTCACTAATGTCAATGACTATACTGACTCCTCTAAAAAATAACTTGATCAATAAATGAAATTGATTCCATTTCATCCATTTTCAAATTATAATGCTTTGAGCAAGATTTTTAATTCAAATTTAATAATAAAGAGTGATTACAATTTGTCACCTCCTAAAATATTATAATATATAATGTACCGGTCGGTTTTGTCTATTCATATAACAAGATCTAAAACTAGGCAAAAGTACCTAGAATCCAATCATGTGCAAGATACAAAGATCAGGAACACTCATGAACTCTGCCCTATTTGCCCATTCTCCAGATCTACCAACTTCGAGCAACAATCCTGATGATACCCGATCAATTTTTATCTTTCACAGCCAGCATAGCAAAGCAGAGAAACAAAAAGACTCTATTTAGAAATGACAATATAGTGAAGCCTTTTTAGTCTAATGATAACACAAGTTTTTGGACATCTCTAAGGTCATGACCTTTCACGTTATTTATACATAATATCAGCGGGATCTAATCATCTAGTCATAGTGCGTATAATTGGTTTAATCAAAACATATTTATTAAATAAATGAAACAATGATTCCGAAGACTTAGTTATATATATAATTTAATGATATAATTCAAATAAATGATTTATAAATTGATTACAATAATAATTCTCTAAATTGATTATCATTAGCCTCTTCACGTTTTATTTAGAGCAAAAAATTTCTCTTCAATTTAAGAAATCACAGATATATTCATTAGTTTATTATTTCAGTGCAGACTGATTTATATATCAATAACTGATTGATCATGGAAATATGATTTGACTAGTGTTATAATACAAATAGATTTGGGAATCTTTAATCCACCCCTAGATAGAAGAGCAGCACTTGAGCGAGTTTGCTTAACAAATATTATTTTAGTTTTATTAAAAATTTATAGAATGATTAAACATTAATAAGTGAAGTGATTAATCTCAGCTTATGCTGAGCAAGAAAACATATGTGGGAGAGTTTGTTGGAATCTATATAACGTCGCAGAATGGCGCATGCATGAAAATATTCATAAATTATAAAGAAATCTGTTTAGTAAAATCAGAACATTACGGCTGCTGGATATTCATAGGTTTTATTTGAATGAGAATTAAGAGAGTGGTTCATGCAGGATGGCGTATTATGTGATCCAATCTCGGATCCTGGAAGATGCTTCAGATTTTTCACAGAAGAAATAAAGACAGATTCCTTTCTGCACTTTTGGCAGAATGGGCTAATTGAACAAAGAACAGTCTGCTATGAGTTGCTATGAGCCGGTTATCCCAGAGCGATCCCATATAGAGCTAGCTCAAGTGACCAGAAAAGTCCCAAGGGGGGTTTAGAGCCTTATTCTTGGACATGGAGGTAACGAAATGGGGTTTGGCTTTCCGATACGCCCGGTGAAATGAAGTACATTATATATATAAACGTGAATGAAGAAGCCTATATGCACGCAATACTTGGAATAACATTATAAAACTTTTAAGAACTAATTATTTCATTAATACCTATGGATTTAGAATATCTAGCGTAATGATATGACTTAGATTACTAAACAGTAATGGATAACTTAAATCAATTGATAGAAATATTACTCTATCTAGAATCGAGAATTCTCCTCCCCTATTACATTAACTTATATAGAAACATCCCACAAACGTTAAAATAACAAGTAAATATTCGGTCATAAGTGCTTTATAACATACTAAAATAATTATATATATACTGTTAGGTGGGGGTTACTAAAGTTTATTTCATAGAACAAATATTTAATTTTAAATAAACACATTTTATAATTTCAAATAAACAGGTTTGAGATTTTAGATTTAGCGTTATTATTTTAAATTAGGAATAACATTTCTTAGAATTAATTAGTAGAGCAGATTTCTGCTCTATTTGACTATAACATTGAAATATAATTAACTTGTTTTCTCCCAAGCTGGCGTCTGCAGTAATGGAAACAACAAAATATGTTTTTAACTAAGAATTAATTACCCTCCCTATGAAAAGAGGGGGATTTAAGAGAGAGAGCAAACTCGCTTGCAAGTTTAGGAGGTTATTGGCATATTAGTTTCAAAATACAAAATAAAGTTATTATAAAATACTGCTGCCACACGAAAGTGTGATAAGTGATATTTTATAATTGAGGCTTAATGACAGGAAAGAATTAATAGAGTTTAGAGAGTTGAGTACATTTTAAAAATCAGGTAAGAAAATTACAAATTATTTTACTTAATATTTGATTTCTGATTTCAAGATCAGCTATGACTATATTATTTTACATTTTAGAAGTAATTATACGAGACAATTAGATTAAGGTTTAACTTTAAAGGGATTTTATGAGTATTAGGCAGCAACAGGAATTTTTTACCTTAATCAATCATTATCTATATTGAGCATCCATCAGATATTGCTAGATCTAGTTTTTAATCCTTGTTGGTCAGGCAGGTAGCGTTTTCATTATTCAACTTTCAAACACATGGTTATAGTTCATAGGTAGATGAGTTCAGAGCAATACATCTGCAGAAGACACATCGAAACAATTGGAAAGGTGGATCTTTCCTCCACTCACGGCATATTGATTTAAAATTATAACTAGCGTGGAGATGGCTTGCCATTGTTCATTTAAAAGTAGATGTTCGTTTTTTTGTATTCAAATCTAGATCTATTTATATCTTGGTTAAAGTTGTTCTGGAATGCTTTTAGCTGAAAGACCTGAGGCATTTTACATACCTTGGCGATCTGCAATTTGCAGAATGGATGCACGCTTTTGTTCTAAGTAAGTTATAAACAATACAATCCTGCCAAAAAATTTTCGAATGATTGTTTTAAATTTAATCTGGAATTTTAAAACTAACTAAAAATGGATAAAATTCTCCACTAATGGATATTACATTATTCTTATGAATTTATATTTTTAACTTTGACTAATGGATTTCCTGCTAATTACTTTAATTGTGTTAGAGAACTTTCAGCAGGATTGCATCAGATTTTCTGACCGCCATTATTGAAAATAAAAAATATTAATATAATTTTAAATATACGATCTATTATACAATATATTAATATAATTATTATTTTATAAGTAATCTCCCATCACCTGTTATATGTACAGATCCCTTACGCCATATACGACTTTCAAATGATACAAAATTTTTATTTGTTTATTTATTTAAGATATTAATAAATATCTACGTCAGTTATTTTTAAGACTAAAGCAAAAAAAAAATTGTGTTAGATAAGTGCGTATATTCGCATAAGGGTGGAGTTTGAATTTGGTTTGGTGGTAGGAAATTGGAGTGGGCTGTGAAGCGAAATCTGACTCTCAGATTAACCACTTCAATACATAAGTTTGGGTCTGCAAATAACAAATGCTTTATTCATGTATATATCTCCACTGTAATGAACTGTCTCTATTCATCATGTATGTAAAGGGTGTGACAACAAACAACTAATAAATGCTTCATTCATGTATATAATACCTCCTCTATGATGAAGTGTCTCAACTCATCAATATACATACAGCTCAAGCTGCTACCAATGATTCATATATATTGCTCTATAATGTGCATAAGCGCATTATTTCTAATTTAATATGCATCACATTAAAGTATTGTGATAATGTATATAAGAAATGATTAAGAATCAACCCAATGATTACTTAAAAAGTAAATATACTATAGTGTACACATAAACACTTCTTTATTATAAAAAAAATTTCTGCACAAATATATACATGAAATAAATTTATGAATTTTTTATAAATTGGATTCTATAATAAACACTCTAGTCACCATCATACTTAAAACCATCAAGTTGCAAACTTCAGTATTATTTTACTTTACATTTCTTAATTTCAATTTAATTTTTTCCCTAATTCAGTTTTAAGTACAACCTTTGATTAATAACCAATAGAAAACTTATCAAATGATGTGACATTTAAATATCCAGCAGAATTATAAAATATTGTGTAACTCTTGTACTAGTCATTTTGTACGAATTACATGTTTATTTAAGTAAAATAATTAGCCATTGTCCAATAACTTTGCTTAATAAATAGTTTATAACTTTTGCATAATAAATTTAATTGCTCTTTTAGTTTATCTCTAGACTTTCCAACCTGCATATTTTACCCAATGTTTGGCCTGGTTTCTTCTAATTTTATTTATAATTTGTTTTTTAAAAAAATGTTTGCTTATTTTCACAAACCTAACTTTTATTTCTCCTATTTTCTCCAGTTTACATTATGATATGCAGTCTGAAAATAGATCTTTTCTGATTATTATTGATATAAAAATTTAACACTGATTTTACAAAGAATGTTATTACTAAAAAAAAATGCTTAAGGTATACCTTAATTTATAGGGATTTTACATAAACAATCTAATCAAATGTTACTACTACTTAGTTATAGTATTCTACTACCTAGTTACTTGTGCATGCTATCTATATTCTACTCATTAATATTATGTAACAATTTAAAATAATTAAAAATTTAACAATTTAAAAAAAAAGTGTTTAAGATTTTTCTTTAATAAATGAGGCAGGTTTTTTTCTTTAATTATACATTATATCATGAAAATTATAAACCTATTTTTATTATTCATTTATTGAATTCCTAAAATAAATATTTATATGGTTCAAATTTATTATCTTTATCAATTTTATCAAAATAATGAAAAATATCTATAACAATTATAATATTGAGGTCAATAAAACATGTAGTTACTAGTTTAATGACATATTTTTAAAACTATATAAATATGATGGCTTGGCCTCAAAACCTTAAATTTTTTTTTTTTAATTTCAGGCTACTAATTTGATAGTATAAACGAATTAAATCAACTCCGCTACTATACTTGTGTAAAAGCATTGGTTCCAATTTTAAATCCCTCACTGACAAAGACCATAAGTCAGAAACTAGTTTGGATAATTTAAAATAATGAAGAAAATTGCTTCTGAAAATATATAAAATATCTAAATAACATTATTTTGACTTTCGTAAATCAATACAGATTAGATCAACAGAATCAAAAAAAAATCTGCTAGAAAATTACAAATAAAAATACACTACTTATATAAATTTTGAGAAAATAATGAAACTAAAATAAAATGGTATGCTTTCCTGCAACTCTTGATATTCTAGTTGAGTTATTCTTTTCTTACCATAAATTTGTAATGGAACCATTACTAGATATAATTCTTTCTTTAGGTCAAATCTCTGATTTAATGGAAGTCCATAATTGTTGGCTTTCATTCCTTAAAATTAACTAAAGATTTTATGTTCTTTTTTAAAGAGAATTTTTAAAAAACTATATATATATATTTTTAAAGAGATTTTTTTTTAAAACTGTAGACCTATATATGAACATGTACACACATACACAAATTGTGATGTTAAATGTTACTTATATATATATTATACACATAAGCATGCCAGTCAACATGGAATATTGATCTTTCAATGATGCAACTTATATATATAGTAATAAAATATTTGATATTATAAATTTTAATGGTTTAGCAGGTATTAAGAATATTTAGACAATTACATGATGAATAAAATTCTATTATTATTGACATATAACTATATAATTTATCATCACATAATTTTATATAATTATTAATATTCAAATAATTAATTAGGACATATATTCATATTTGTTATCTTCATTTAATTGTGACATCATGCTGAAATATTATCTCTTATACAAATACTAGTTACATTATATATAATTGCTGTGGCTCTTTTAGTTTAGGCAAAAAGATTACCAAATCATTTTTGGCATTTAAGAACTGGAACTTAAGACTTTAGGATTCACTGCATCATTCAGAGAGTTGTTGTTCCCATCCACATCACTAGTGATTTTTTTTCCTCTTCTGAATCCTGAAGAGGTGATAATTTTTAAATCCTATAAGTGTAATTAAATTTATTACATAAAAGATTATAATATAATCTTCAATAACTTCTCTTCCTTCTTTATTTTGCTTCAAAGTGTCAAAAGAGTGGAATGTGGTTATTATATGTTATATACATAAAAGATTGGTGTTTAAAATATCAAAAATGAATACTACTAATATAAATTATCCACCATAGCAAGTTTTAATATTTCATAAATACTAGAAAGAACTGTTCGTTTAAGATTTTATAGTCAAACACTTATCTTGATTGAGGCTTTTTTCCTCTCAATCCTTTAATTTAAATAAGAATGTCATCAACAATATCTAAATTTAAAAATTTAAGTTATGATTTTTTTTATATATACTGAGTTGGTCAATGGCCATGAGAGATATTCAATTTAAGCTGAGTAAAAAATTTTCATGTAAAATAATCAAAAGATGCCATATCAATTATACTGTTTGACATCATCATTTTTTATTATTATTATTATTATTATTATAAGAGAGAGAAAAAAAAGCTTTATATTATAATAAATTGTTTCTGAATACATTTCAACTTTAGAATAATGAACTTAGATTTATGACAATCTAGTGTTTGGAATTGACTTTTGTTTAAGTTTTAAAAATTTTTTACTATTAATATCATTAAGCTATAATTCAAAATAAAAATCATTTTTAAATATATGAAGTTATTTACCAGATTTGTCTTTCAATGATATTAATCTTTTTTCCTTCATTACATTTTTTTTTTTATGGAAAATGGATAAATTTTGGTTTCCAGTTTATTTATTTTTTAATTATTATTTAGTTAATTTATTTTGCTCATTTGATTTTTTAAATATTGATAATTTAAATTTATCGATTTATTTCCAAGCAAAGAAATATGATTGTAATTACAATTACTTAGTTTTATCTAAAATAATGCATGTAATATTTTTATTCTATAGTTTTAGAATAGTTAATTTCTGAATTACAGATGTATTATTTGAATTATTTTTATGTATTTTGGGAAAGAATTTAAATTTAAGCACATAATCAAATTTTGAATTGCTAACTACATAATCAGATAAAAATTCAAATTAAATGTGATTTTGAAGTATGATTCTGAATTATTATTGATAGATTATATCATCATGCGAATCAATAATAAAGAATTCTACAAACATTATTTCATCAATAATTTTAATTATATTTGGCAATTTGCAGCATACATTTATTTTATTTTGATGATAAAAGATATTTAGTACAGGTGTTTACTATAAAAATGATCCATTTAATTTTGTTCTTGTGGCTATTAGACAAAAGACAAAAATTAAATGAATAAAATTTGACACCTAATAAAACTAATCATCAAATTACTTTTTATTATTTGTTACAATGCTTATATAAATTCATTTTATCATATGAATACAAAATTATTCTGCTTTTAATAAATAAAATCAGAACTGCAGCTGACAAGATATTTAAATATAAATTCCGTGAAATTATCACAATTTTTTTTTCCAAAAAATATAAATGGTAAAATTTAATTTTAAAAACCTGCTTCATCTTAATTAGATTTGAAAACTTCTTTGGAAGTACATAATTTCCAAATGACAATTTTATTTTTGAAAACATTCAAATAAATCTTTAAAAATAACTTTTATTATTATTATTTTACTACATTAGATTAGTATACTGTATAAAATAAATGTGTTATTCAAAAATTCAAAATATTTTTTATAATTTATAAAAATAAAATATTTTATTAAGGAATTGATTTACACTCTGTAGAAGGGTCAAAAATCCTATTCCTGAGATATTTATTGTGTAATAAACAAAAAAAAAGTGATTTTTGTTGGTATTAACCATCCTAGCCAAAGGATGAAAAGAATCTAAAATTAGTATTGAACGGGGTGGGAAAAGAACGAATAAAAAAAATATATATATAATAAATTTTTTTTTTACTCTTTAATAAAAAACATAATTGTGAAAACACTGTTGACTTCTTTTATTTATAAAATATGACAAATTATTTATTATGAATTCGATCTATTCTAGCTGCAATTTAGTATTGCACCACCTGGCTCCTCAGGCAGAGAAAAATACCCAGAGAGTACCTATAGCTAGACTGAGATTATATAAGGTATAATCTACAGCCACATTTCCAAGCTACAGAATTTCTCCCACTGCTGAATTTAAACCCTGTCATTCAAAGCACTTTATTTGTTTTGAAGTAAATTTCAGGCGCCAGTTAATTACAAGAAGTAACTAACATGCTCTGGATGACAGCTACTAACTCAGCGCCTGAATATCCCAACTAGCTCAATCAAAAAGTAATAAAATAAACTGTTTTAATTAATGGCATTAGTAAAAGAAAGGACCAACAAAATACTAATTTCAAAAAAATAATTTATTTTAAACTCTAAATTACTTAAGACCCAATTTGCCATCATCTTCCCTACACAAAACAATAATTACATATCATCTATCAGGCACACATATTATAAATTAACGTACAATATTACATAAACATAAACATTATATATCATGCACACACATTTTTCCATAAGCTATTTGTTTGTATGATTTGGAAAAGTTCTGGGAATATCTGCTGATTATACTAACTCTGCACATAAATAGTTCTTTTATGCTAGTTAAGAGTTCAGTTCCTTTGACTCTGGAAATTTCAAAGATTGCAATGGCTACAGTAATAAATTACTGAATCAATAGGAATGGAAATAAAAAATAATTAATATTACTTATAGGTTTTTTGAGATACACATTCTTCTGGATAGACGGCTGCTTCTTTCTCCAGTGTGATGCATTGTACCAACCAGTTGGAATTTGGATAGCTGACGAATGTGGTTCCTTGCTGCATTTCAGTCTGGCAGACAAATGTTCGAACGGTTCAGGTTGTTATATGTTCATTGCAGCTAGTTAGAGATATTCGGATATTCTAGGGTGGTCAAAGATTGAAGTACATCGGCATATTTTGACTTCTGATTAGCAATGCCTGTTTTCTTGGGGTTCACAAAAAATGTTTTATTTTACAGACTGGAATAATACTGCTAAAAGACCTGATCTGCTGATGACAAGGTTTATTTTTTAGGTCTATTTATATGTGGCCCTTTTATTGTTCAGCTTGACTAACACTTAAATTAATTAAATTATTAATTAAATGTCCATTATTCATTCACATTCCTCATTAGATTAATTTACATAGGATAAGATCTAACTTTTTAATTATTCCCATTGTTTACTTGTAGCCATTGCTAATTAATTATTCCCACTGTTTATTTGTAGCCATCTTTGAATTTAACTTGACTTTTATGTTACAAACTTTACCTTCTGTGTTTTGTTTTTTTTTAATTCACCTTTTTTTTTTTTATACGCATACACTTTACTTCTTTATGTATTTTAAAAATCAACACACGCATTTTCTTATTTTCTTTTAAATAAATGAAAAGAGAATATAGTTCTTAAATCTTTTTTTATTTAGTTAAACCCCCTCAAATTGTTATATTATTATTTTAAACTAGTAAAACTTATACTAATACTCTGCACTACATCTTTACAACAAAATTAAATTAAACTTCTTTTTAAATCTTTACTATTAACATCGGATTTCTAACACTAATTATTTTTCTCTCTTAAATATTTTTGGAATAAGATTTTAATCTTAAAACTTTTATTATGAAATTTGTAGCGCTTAAATAGCAGTACAGTATAAAGCTGATGCCAGTTTGGGTTTGTTAAAATTAATTTTAAAAAAAAATATTGCATTTTATATATAAATAATATAATTGATATTAAATATGCCTTGATGCAATAAACACTAAAATTTTCATTTGGTATCTTCTCTTACCGTGTTAAAACCGTGAGGGGGAGCCTACTTTCTATGCAAACGCACAGAAATATGCCATTTACTCGGCCAGGCCCAATATTTCTGTGCTTTTGCATAGAAAGTTACGGCCTATAGAACAGTTCTGTTCATAGTAGCTGTTGCAGGCTTAGATGGTGTTGCACACCAATATTACCGACCACTGATGTGCTTCACAACACAATGCACAACTGCTGTAATATGCCTTCGTAATAGTAATCTTACACCTTGACATACTAATAATTGTAAGCCCGTCCCCGCGCTTTCCTACATATCACAGAATGTGAAACAATTGCAAAAGGGTTGAACCAAGCACCATTTTACACAAGTCACGTGAAGACACGTTTGCGCAAGAACAACTACGAGTCAAATGAAATGGCTGAGGTTGCACACTGTTTTGGAAATTGTAAGCTTGGTTTGATCAGAGTACTGCTTAATCTTTTGGTTAGATTAAAAACAGATACGAGACAAATAAAATGTCTGAGATTGTATGTTGTTTTGCAAATCATAATGTTGGTTTGATTCAGAGTACTGCATCTTTTGGCCGATCCTTCAGACCGGCAAAACCATCATCCTCCCATCCCCTGCATATTCCAGCACAATGCGATGACATGTCTAATGTAATTTTAAAATGTAATTATTGTATTTTAGAAAATAATGTTGGTTTGTAAATTAAGTACTGCATCTTTTGGCTGATCCTTCAGACTGGCAAAACCATGCCCCCCCCCTCCCATGCACATTCCAAGGCTATGCGTTGACTTGCGGAATGTAATTTAAAATATTGTAATTCTTATATTTTCGAAAATGTTTTTTACAAAATAATGTTGTTTCATAAATTGTTTAAAAATAGTTTGCAAAATGTCGCAAGGCACTAAAATGTATAATATAATTTAAAAACGTAATTATTCCACTTTAGAAAATAATGTTAAAGTTGAAAATAAAAAACCGCCCGGTAACATTATATTTGTGTTTGTTTACATAAAAATTACACCCTCTCGTGGTTTCAATACGCTAAGAATAAACTATTTTATATATAATATTGCATTTTATATATAAATAATATAATTGATATTATATATGCCTTGATGCAATAAACACTGAAATTTTCATTTCAACAATAAAATATAATAAGTACATTAGGTTATTTCATATTTGTGTTAATTTGTTTTTATCATGTTAACTAAAAACAATTACTTTGTTTAATATCCAATAACTTTGATAGCTAATAGACAATTATTACTTTATTTTAAATTATTTATATTTAAAGATGAAAGTAAAGAAGTGCTAAAACTAAATGCTAAAAGACTAAATAATGTTCAGTATATTTTCTCAAAAGAAAAAAATAATGATTGATAATGATGAATTAAAAGAAATTAACAACTACAAATACCTTGGTCAGATTATTAATACAGATGGAAACATAATGGATGAAATTAATCATAGAATTAAACTTTGATGGAGTGTTTTTGGTAGAAATAACTTGATATTAAAAAGAAATATGCCTATGTGTGTGAAAAGGAAGGTTTTTAATAATTGTATTTTACCAATTCTTCCTTATGGATCAGAAACTTAGACATTTAACAAAAGAGCAATAGAAACTTCAGACACTTAACAAAACATGGAAAGATGTATATTAAGAGCAACAAGAAAGGATCAAATATAAAATGCATGGGTGAGAAAACAAACAGGTGTTACTGACATTATTGAAAGAATTAAGAAAATGAAATGGAGACTAGGACATATTATTAACTATTGAAATATTAAACTGGATACCAAAAAATTGCAAAAGACCTAAAAAGACCGTATGTGAGATGGATAGATGAAATAATGAAGTTTGTTGTTATGATGTTTTCAAAAGAAAGGATAGAAATTGGAGAAACTGGATTAAACTTGAAGAGACTTTCATCCTCCAGTGGATGGATAATGGTTCAAAATAATGATGATGATATTTAAAGATGTAAACAAACATGTTTACCAGAAAATATTGAAAAATATTATTTTTACAACTAGTCCACATTGTGGAATATTGCTGACTTAACAGATAAAAAAAGTAATTTTATTTATTTTTATATTCTTCCATAAAGAAACTCATGTCAAAGCATATTTTTCAACAAATTAAATTGAGCTACCAAATATATCTACACTATAATATATCTCAATCACATTCAATATTTGTATTAATTTGTCATTTTAGGCATTTCTAAAGTTTAATTAAAGCATTACAAATTTAGAAATAAGCAAGATCAAGATTAAACACAACTATACATACTGTTTGAGATTTATAAAAACTACATCCCAACCAACATAAATATATAAAACAATAAAAAAAAAGAAATATATATATATTCCTCAAATACTTATATTAAATGATACTTACCAAAACAGTAAAATTTTTTGGTGCACTATTAATATTTCCTGTAAATGATAAAGATTTAGGAATATGTTCTAAAGTAAAACCAGTTGGTATTATCACTCCTGATAGTTGAATTACTACATAACCTTGAGATCCTTTAAATGCCCAGCATTGTCCAGGATTTATATCAGGTTGAATTACTGATCTTGGAGAATTATTTTTTTGCCAGATGGGAATACCATACCAACTTACTAAAGCGGGTCTTAATGAAAAAGTTTCAGAACATTTAGTACTAATTACACTGCCACCTTTAAAATAAAATAAAAAATAGAGGAGGGTGAGTGGGAATATTAAAAATAAAAAACAAATTTACAGTTAAGTTATTCAATTTCTTTCCTTACCAGAAGACTCAAGCGCAAAGTCAGCCATTCCAATTTTATCAGCATTATATTTTTTAAGAGCAGCATTTATTATTTCATGCACTCTTTTTTCCTCAAATGATATATTTGAAGAAACACTGTTAGATGTTCTCATTATGAATTCTTTTTCTATTAACTGATTTTGCAGATTAGACTTTTTTTCTACAGCCACCATTTTAGCATTAAAACTATTGATAAGTTCATCTAGTTTTGAATCAAACAAATTACCTGCTGTGAAATGAGATTCAATACGTTTATTCATTCGTGAAAATTCAAAATCTATATCATCTTTGTTATCGTTAACTATCTAAAAAAAAAATGAAAAATATAATTCAAAATTGGCTGATTTTTTTTTTGTGAATGTGCAAATATAAGCATGTCTATTTATATACATAAACTTCAACAATACGTAAAAGTAAAACAGTATTTAATTAATCCACTACATCAGGGGTGGGCGCCCCCCCCCCCCCCCCCCCCTAAATTTTTTTCCAACCCCCAAAAAAAAAACAAAAAACCCTTAATTTCTTTTTTTTTCCTTCCAAACAACTCATTTTTTTTTTTTTTTTACAAGACCACACCACCCCAAAACAACGAGAATATAGTATGTGGTTGCTTTTTAGTGTTTATATTTTAATTTTTTTTTTTGTTTTATAAAAAAAAAAATTTACATCCCATTTTAAAAAAAAAAACCCCCCACCAAAAAAATGGGGGATAGAAAATATTTTATTTAAAAAAAAAAGAAAAAAAAATATTTTTTTTAGAAAAAAGAGAAAAAAGGGGTTTTTCAAAAAAAAAAAAGGGGGCCCCCCCCCAACACCCCCTCTTTTAAAAAGGGCCCCCCCCCCCACCCCTGTGGCCCCCAAGCCCAAACAATTGCCCACCCCCGCACTACATAATAACAAATAATAATCTTCCAAAAAAAAATAATAAAGAAAAAGGCATTATTCACTTTGCCTGCCAGATGGATGAAAATTTTAGTTTTTCTGTCCTTGTTTTATTCTCTATCTAAGAACAATTAAATACCCATTACTGAGCAATTGTGGGTAACTAGCTTGTTTATCTATGGCCTAACTTAGAAGAAAAACAATCCTAAGCCTGTATGAAACTTGAAAATATTTTACTCAGCTCCATGACCATAACCACCAATTGAATGGGCTGTGTCATATCATATTATACATTTGTGTGTGTGTATATATATATATATGTAAGCTGTATTTCACCTACTTTTTAAATAATTACTACAATCAATATATATATTATATTTAAACACATACACATGTATTCAATGATATAGTCATTTTAATATAGTATTGTTAAAGCAGAAATCTTCACTCTACTGTAGATCCACCTATTCTCAAGACAGCAATCAATGAACAGCAGAAGATATACTGCTATATTGCCATCTTGAGACTGTTAGTTTTTTTTCTTTATTAGTGAGGACATGAATTTTAATGCACTTATGCATTTAGCAGCTATCTTTCATTACTTTATATTATTCAAGCTAATAGTCTAAAATTAAAAAAAAAAAAAAACCTAAATAGTTATAAAGAATTGATATCAGGTTAGTTCCTATATATTTTTAAAAACCTCAGTTTTAAACTGCTGCAAACTTTTGGTTAAACAACAATATTAGTGACTCTCATATGTTTCTAAGAGCAGTTTTCTTCATCCTGATCTAGAGACAAGTTAGAACTAAGCATTGTAACAAAAAAAAAAAGGTATTGTGTTATAATATGCATAGCCCCAGATCCATTTCTGGCTTTTGCTTATGTGGTGAAGGATACAATTCAAAGTTAGAACTAATATACTAATACAATTTACACTTATAATAGATGGATGTCAGAAGCATATGAGAATCATATGATAGAGTTATTGGTATTAACTTTCCTAACCAAAGATATGAAATACCCTACAGACACTTAAAACTGAGATTTGTAAAATATGTATAACAAACTGATTTAATATCAGATCTATATAACTACACAATTTTAATTTGGGTTCAAAACTTTAAGGTTTTTTTTTTTAAAAATTTCAAGCTATTATCTTGAATGGTATAAAGTAATAAAAGCTACCTTGTTGAATTTGTAAGTGCATTGTTACAAAGATTAATATTACCACATGGTTTAATGCTATAATATCCCTATCACCAAACTGCTTTTGTCTTTGTCAATGAGGATTAGAATTCAACAACCGGAACTCAAAGTGTAGAAGAGTCCTACATTTGCAAAAAAAGTGAGATCTCTAAAATAAAAAGAAACTGAACTAATGTCAAATCTGTATAGAAATGCAAATTATCTTGGATTCGAACCTTAGGGTTTTTTTTTTAATTTGAGGATATATAATATTGGAATAATATAAAGTACTAAAAAGTAATTGCTAAATGCATAAGTGCAATAGTCCCACTATTGAATCCTAGTCCTCACTGACAAAGGCAAAATCAAAAAACTGGTGTAGGAATAAGCATATTATAGCACTATATAACCTGGTGCCCAGTGATTACTCAAATATATAGTAGATGACTATAGAGTAAGAGAAAGAATGCTGTTCTTGGAAGCATATGATTGTTTTATGTTGTTGACACAATAATGCTTCAATTTTACCAAATTTGTGACATTTTATCAATAAATACAATAGAAAATAAAAACAGTTACTATCTCCAAAACTCAGTGATTTTAGTAAATTCTTAGAAATGTTTGAATTTTATAGTATACTATGATGCTGGTGCTATAACCAAAAGATTGGAATCTCTTGAGTATTATAACTGAAGGCATTTATTTATTATAATTGTCAGTAAGATTTATCTGTCAAAGCTAAAAACATTTACTATGTTTTACCTCCATAACAAAAATTCATTTGCATTTTTTAAGAATATATATAAAATTCTATTCATTGACTGAAATACATATAAATATACTTCATAAAATTTAGCACTTATTTCAAATACTATATATTTCAATTAACAAGCAGTTATAAATTTATCATCATAGTGTAGGCCAATGAAAATAACATAACAGTATATTTGCATTATTTTGCAATCATCTAATAAAAAGTTTGCTATTAAAATACTGTTACTTCCCGATTCATCATTTTTCAAGGAATTGGAAAACAGCAGTTATGAGAAAACAATAATATTGGAAATCCATTAAAATATTATAGATTTAAAAATTATTTACTAAAATATGTTAAATATAAACTTAACTATTAGATTTAAGAAGACTCAAATATTATAATTAAAATATTCCATATTTACAAAATATGTGTGTATATAAATATAGTATAATTTTAATATTAGAGTATCAAAATCAATACAAATTATAATGATAAAATTACATTTTTTAAATAAATAACGTTGTTGATGAGTTTATAAAAAAAAAAAACTAATCTTATTTTTCATTTACTGTACTGTTGATGCTTTTAATTCTACAAATATAATAAAATTTTAAATCAACATTTGCTATGAATGAACTATCTCAATTGATGATCCATGATCCAGAATATTTATCAGATCATTTTTATTATTACATAAAAATTCTTTTTTTTAAAAGACTGAATTTTAGAGACATATTTCCAAATCAGCATATTAATGAATAAAAATTAAGAGAGAAGATTAAAAGATCATAATCTTTTAATTATTTTTAAAATCAGAAATTAAAATATAGTAAAATAAATATATAAATAATCTATGGCTTTAATTCCCAGAAGATCACCAACCAAGGAAACAGTAGCCAAAGACAAAGGGTGCTAAAAATTCCCTAACTGCAGATTCAGGCTGTTCAATGACAATCTTTTATTTAGGTATCCTTAACTGCAGATCTCTTTCAAGTGAAGATAGAGTTCATAAAATGGAATAACTGTCTAATATTAAATAGGGCATTATTCGACTTAATAAAGTTATAAAATTATGAAGAGACAATTGATTTAAAAACTGGACATGTGTTTTACTACAAAGACCCAAATATTAGAAGCATAAGTGGAGTGGAATTCATTATAAATAAAGAATGGATGATCAACAGTGTGGAAACTAAAAATGTATTAGACAAAATGGTATGATTAGTCATTCAAATTAATGGAAGAAATCATATGCAGATAAATGATTATGCTTAAAAAGTTCTCATCATGAAGAAGTAGGGGCTTTTATATATCTAGAAAAAGCTTTGATTGGATCAAACATTTAAAAATTGTGATGGACACTTCAATGCTAGAACTAATAAACAATCAAAAAATGAGAAAGTGCTGAAAGTAAATTTTACTATGATGCCAAAAATGAGAGGATATAAATTGTGGAATTTGCAATAAAGAAAGAAATTATATATTATGAATTCTTTCTATGAGAAAAATCCTAAATGGAAATGGACAGAAAACATCCAAATGAAAGAACAGCAGAATTAGATTACATTATAATTAGCAGAAGAGATTGTAATGTTCTTAATAGCTTGAACACAGCCAGTGATCATGGATTAGCGAGATGTAAGATATATGCTAATGCAATACTAAAGACAATTTTACCAGATTATTTTCCTAACCAAGCATTGAGAGAAATTATAGAAAGAAGAAACAACCAATAAAGTTGAATAGCCATTATGCTTTGGATTTCTAGATTATGAAAAGGCATCTCATTCTATAAGCATTTCTATAGTGATTAAAGCAATGGAATATCAAAATAGATCCAGGATATCATATTTGGAAAAATGTTTATCAAAATGCAACAGCAGTGATTAGATTATATGGCAATACTTAGAAGAATACTGAGAAGAATGTATGATAGTATGATTTCAAATCTTTTTATAGCAAGTATTTTGTGAGTAAACATGTGAAGCTAAAAGAGTAAAAGTAAATTACTGAAGTCATCTAGATTTTGAAAATATTGTGCTTATTCTATCAAATAATGTTTCAGGATGTATGAAAATGTTGCAAGAATAATCAGAGGAAAATAAGAAAGTATTAAAAAAACCAAATTAATGTCCAATGAATTTTCTCAGTAGAAGAAAATAAAGACTAGTAATTATAAATTAGAAGAAGTTAATCTTGACAAATTATTCACATAGATGAAAACATAATAGATAAAATTAATAATAGAATTAAACTTGGATAGAGTGATTGATAACTATGAATTAGAAGAGGTTAACAATTGTCAAATTATTAATACAGATGGAAATATATTGGATGAAATTAATAATAGAATTAAACATGGGTAGAGAATTTTTGGTAGAAATACTTTACTATTAAATGGAAATATGCCTATATGTTTAAAAAGAAAGACTTTTTAATAAATAGGTTTTAACAGTTCTTACTTATAAATGTGAGACTTGGACACTTAAAAACTAATACAAAATTTCAGACTATTCAATGAAGTATGGCAAAATGTATGTTAGGAATAATAAAACTGAAAACAAAATAAGTGGATGAGAACAAACACATATCACTGTAAGGATTAAGAAAATGAAATGGAGCTGGACTGGATATACAGCTAGAAAAGATGACAGTAAATGGACAGTTAAAATTTTAAATTTGATCCCAAGATATTGTAAAAGACCTAGCAAGATACTATCTCTAAGAAGGATGAATGAAATGTTTGCTCTGGTAAAAATCAAAAGAAACTAGATCAATCATGGATACCTTCATCCTGTAGTGGATCAAAAAATAGTTGAAAATGATGACATATATGACTGATTTTTTTTTTTTTAATGAAGTAACAAAAATGGTATTTCAAATTAAAAACAAAATGATTATTCATATGGATAAACATTGTATCAAGATTAATCAGTGGAATAAAATAACATTTTGATGAATAAACCAGAAAAAAATAATATATTTCTATAGTGCTAGTTATGCAGAATGAGCTAATGACTTGCAAAGCCATGAATTTAATACAGTGGAGTAAATTGACCACAAATAATAATTTATGTTCAAGTATAAAAAAAATACACAATAATTTTTAAACCAACAATCAAAAGGTTTTCACCATCATTATCATCATCAATAGTACTCTGTTTTATAGATAGGACCAAAGAACAATCACACACTAATTCATTCATTTTTCCATCCTATTCAGTTAATTGCAAGGAAATCAAATCATAATACCACATGACTTAACTCTACTACAAATATTATATGAGTGTGCTAATAGCTCTTAACAAATTTTTCTGAATATCCCTATCCTCAGACCAGTGAGGTGCTAGGACAGTCAGGTATTAGATTTAAAAATACCAGGTCAAGTCACAGCATTTATCTAATAGTTACCTATTAAGTATAAAATCTGAAATTTTCAGATATTCATATGTCTTCAAATCCAGCTGAGGTCTTTATCTCCAACAATTTTCACTATAAAGTTATTTATTGTTCAGGTCAAGAGAACATTATTGCAGAGATACTCAGCTGACATCCTATTTCTATTAGTTATCAAAATTCAAGTGCAGAAAATATCATCATTTGTAATATATCTGTTTTATTAAAGAAGATTGCAAGGGATTATAAAAATTTAGCAGCATTACAGGCACAGGTTATAGGATTTTAAAAAATTATTAATGTATTATCAGATCCAATTAGGTCACATAAACTAGATATATCATTAGGATTAAGGAGGAATATAAACTTAGTGATAGGATCTTGAAGAAATTAAAGAGGGGATGAACATTCATGGAGAATAATCATACCACCTTCTTTGACAGATAAATTTACATATTATGTCCACTGTCAATATAGTCACTATGGAGTTCAAAAGATAGAGCATGTAATTAAACAATATTTTTATTTTAAATAAAATGCAGGAGACTATTGCACATAAGCTTAGGGAATGTGAAATCGGTCTGAAAACTAAATTTGGAAATAGATCTTATGCTGGTACACTTCAACCTATATTACCCAGTCAACCTAATGAATTATTAGCACTGGATTTTTATGGGCCACTTCCACCATTTAATCGTAAAAAAATTATCTTAGTCATGTATGATGTATTTACAGGGTATGTATCTACTCACCCAGTCCCAAAAACTGACACCAAGAATGTAATAAGATGTTTAGAAAATTTCCAAATCCCTTTAATAGGCAAATCAGCCTCTATCTTAACTGATCATGCTACCACATTCATATCCGGTTCATGGAAAAAATGGAATAAAAAAAATATCATCAAACATATTATGTGTTCCATCAGAAACCCCCAATCAAATTCATATGAATGGGTAATGCGAGAATTGGGGAGACTGTTCAGAGTATATCTTGAACAGGATCATAAGCAATGAGTTAACAAGCTACATCAAGTGATTTATTATATTAATATTACAATTAATGAATCCATTAAAATTTCCCCAATTAGATTACATTTCGGGAGGCCTGACCATTGCTTATTAAAACTTCTTTACCTATCATTGCAGAAAATGTTAACTGAGAGCATGATCAAGCAATAGACAGGATTAATCTTAGGAAGATGGGTGACAAACACACTCATCATTCTAAGATTGGCCCACACCTTTCAAAGTTCATGATTATGTTTTAATTAGAACTCCTCACATAAGCAACCCCCAAAAGCATGTGCTTAGAAAGTTCTTAAATTTGTATGAAGGCTTTTATGAAATTATAAAGCAGGTAGGAGAGAATGCTTTTATGGTCTCTACCCCCGACAGAATGAGAGGAACCTACAATGCCTGAAGTTTATTGCCTTATCCAAAAAAAATTGAGCTCTTGTTTTAAAAGACTAAAGGTTATATAATACATATTGAAAGGTAATCTAGGCATATGGTTTTGATAATGTAGTAGGACATAACGCATAAATATTTTTTTTAATAAGTATACAATTTCATGGCTTGTTATTTTACCCTGTGCTATTACACCTTGTCTTAATTGACTAACTCGGTTTTTGAATTTATGCTATTCTTAAAAAAAAAAAAAACTAATAAATAAATAAAGAAAGAATGATAATATTTATTGTGTAAATTATGCTATCGAAATCTTATGTATTAATAAATGTATTCTATTTAGATAATTATAAGTATAAAATAGATAATGTCTAATAAATTAAAAGTTGTTACAAAGATATAGTTCTAATATTCAAAGAAGTATGCTTTTATGTTAAAAGTTACTGTTTAATTTATGTGTACTTCTAGAAAGAGATAAAGCTGCACAAAGTTAATTTTACACTTAAAATTTAAAAAATGTGTCAGATAATTTATGGGTATTAAAGTGCAATTATTTAATTCATTTCAGAGTAATTAATAATTTAGTTAAGTTCTTTTATTTAGTAGATTTTTAAAAAAAATATATATCTGAATAAAGCTAATTGATTTATTTAAGTAATATTAGGTTGTTTAAAATACGCAAGTTAGTTATTAAGATAAATTCAATTTAGAAATGTAAAGCAATTTCCTGTATATGAATGTGTGAGAATCAGTGGGCATGTGTGTATATTTAGTACATTGGTTTTAATTGCCAAGAGATTTAATTTTTAGTCATTAAATATTTAAAAATAAACATTCAAATAACTCGGTCATAAAAGAGTTAAAATTAATAAATATGAGTTTCTGATAATTTTTTTTAAAAAAAGGGATATTTTAAACCAAAATAAAATATTATTATCTTATTTTATTTTATATTTTATTAATTGTATTAATTAATAAAAGTAAGTTAACCTTTTTTTTTTTCTTTTTCAACTTTGGCTAATTAAAGTATTACGTGGGCCCGAAAAAGTAGAGCAAAATTACATATAGAGCAAAATCATATAATTTTGCTAATTAATTCCGCATATTAATTTAGATTTTTTTAAAATAGAGGTCCCAATTTTGGGGGGTGTATGTTAATGATGTCTGTCAATAGAGGTATAAAAGATGAGGATTGTCAGTTTATATGGCTGCTAATTGACCAGTGCTGCTACTGATATTTTCACGTGTACTGCAATCTTCTCATCTACTTTGAATAACTAATATTTTTCTTTTATCCAACTGTTAATTTGCTAAAATTTTATATTGGATTTCATGCTGTATGTTTGTAATTTAAACTCAGTGGGTTAAGTGTGAAGATATTTAATATTCATGCTTTCAGATCTAAGTACTTTAGACTGGCTTGGATATATAGAAAGACAAGTAAAGAATAGGGTGGACTGCCCTTTTCTTGTCAAATTCTCTGTCTTGTATTTACGATCTGATTGGCTGTTAAATAGTAATGAGCACGAGAGGTTTGCAGTCTCTCAATTTAATTTCAATACAATTTGCGCTTTATAAAAATAAATATTATTTACATATTCGTTGTAACGGTCAGAAAACGTGTGACTCGTAAACATAATGCAGAATTCGACCACCATACAGAACAGCAGCACCATCGAGTAGCGAAGCCACCCGTGGTAATGAGTTCGAACATAGTTTATCGGTTCCACAATACAATCCACGAAACAACGCATCTGATGCGACATTAGTAAATATTTCCTTAGGCACGGTGGTCAGGGAGATACAAGAGATTCATGATTTTATTCTCGAGTTAGCCAATAATCAAACTAATATTAATTAAACCTTCATATTTACATAATCGAGGAAATAGTATATAGAATGGGTATCGAATGAATGAAACGTAATTGCAGACGTATAGTTTAAAATTATTTATTAATACATTTTAATAAAACATTTACTAATAATATTTTAGGGATTGAAAGCTTCAGTAGCAGAATTTGCGACATGATTATATTTTAAAGAGTACATTTATTTATTTAGACATTATTTTATATTGAGGATTTCAGTAGCGGTATTTCCGATACTGTAATGTTTACAAAAGGAATACATTTATTCGAAAGCGTAATCTAGCTACCTAAAATTCTCGAGTAAGTATTTCTAATGCATGCCTGGAGGGATTTATACCTTTGCAATGCAAGAGTCTAAAGTAAGATTTAAGAGTAGCGGCGGACATATATTTATTTAATTAAACTATTTATTTTATGACTAAGGGCAAACATTTATTTGAGAGTGAATTATGCAGATAATGCAGAGGCGGAGTGATATATTCAATAATAAAATTAAGTAAAGGAACACGTGGTACGCTTTAGAAAGGCGGTATGGAATGGCAGTATATCGAAACTGCAATGCCGCGAATGGGTTTATAAGAATGTCAGGTTGGTCTCGGCCTCGACCCGACGAAGTAAGGTGTCATATAAGCATAACCAGGGACAAGCGGTCCATGTCGCAGTTTTGCCGGCTGGCTGCATGACGTTGTCAAGTCCTACGGGAGCAACCCTGAAGAATCCGGAAATTTCACGGCGGAATGGGTTATCGCGTCTCTAAAACGTAACACATGTATACTTATAAACAATTGTGACAAGATTTAAGTAGATTTCTGACTTGGCCCTACATTACCAACATTTACTCAAGAACTCTGGCGACTCTCAAAGAAATGGGATTTTCTAGAATTTATTCATGATGATTTAGTAAATATAAAACAGATATATAAATTGGGAATTATTATAACTAATACGTCAGCCATTTGCGAAGTTGTAGACCCCTGCATTACAATAAATGAAGCATTGAATGCGTGTTGATTTATATGAAAGTTAAGTTATTAAAGAAAGTAAATATTAATGAAAATTTGACACGCATTCATTGTTTTAAGCGATCATAGATTTACTTTGAAAATTGAGACAATTATGAGCATGCAATAATTAAATAATAACAATAGATAGAAATGTAGATTATAGAAATACGCACCCCCGATAGAGTGAGGTAAGCTAGATTATTAGAGAAATTTACATATTAAATTAATTATTCAATTTTAGTTATACAAATGATAGTTTTACATTTTATAAATTTAGATAAGTAATATGAAGAATAGCTATAGCATGTTATTAGAGTACTCTAGAGTTTGAACACAGACAGGTACCTGTTTTATAAGAAGTTTTCTTATTCCATGAGTTTAGCAGCAAAAAGTTCACGAGTGGCAATTCTTTCTTGTATTTAGATATTTCATTTCATTTCACAGCAACAGCAGCTTTTTCATTTATTTCAGGCAGCAGATATTCATGGTGAATTTATGACGGGCAATGGAAAGTTCAGCATCCGATAGGCCGTCTCCCGGTGGAGAATAATCTAGGTGCTTTACTCGGTCATACCTTGGCAGGAACAAATTATTTTTATATTTTGGAAACTCTCAGTGATCGAGAGCAAAGCTAAAGTTTAAGTGAATGTCTCCAGCAAGTCTAAGATGGCCTCTTTTTTATCTTGATCATTCACATTTTTGTTAAGATATTTTTAGGTTCTATTTAATCTGCCCTGAGGATAATCAATGCATTTAGTTGGTTTTTTTAATTAAAGAAAGCTGCCGTTCTATTGTTTACATTTTACATTTACTAATTAATTTTGGAGAATTTTTCTTTAATTAATCTATTATCTATCACTGACCAATGCTTTTAAATTTCAAAAACAAAAAGGGAACATAAGATTATTTTAACTTTTAATTAAATATTACATCAGATATTTTTAGAATTATTATTAAACGAAATTTAAACAAAGCAATAAATACGAACTTTATAATCCAAAATAAATGATTAAAATTATACAAAATTATATAACTAAAAGAAATCTAAATTATATTATTTTATCCCTATTTATTGCGTTTAATTTGAGATCGAAATGTGTGCGTGTTTATGCTGAATTCTACACATATTTATACATTTCTAAGATTGCTACACACACAATTCGATACCAAAAAGTTTAAATTTGGGCGGGATAGATCGGTCAGTGAGAGACGACAGAAAAAGGTGAAACTTAAGATTCGAATACGAATCTTACTGTTTCATCGTTAACCTAGAATGCAAAGCTAGGCAACTTATATAGGGTATAATTTGCTTTTAATACCTAATTCAATTAGAATCGTCTAAACAATTCATATCATGCTTTGGAAGAACAATTATTTTATTATTATTCTATTTCATCAATAATACTTAGAAAGGGATTCTGAAAGAAATCGGGTGATATTTTTTATTAGTTTACAAAACCATGCTGGATCTTGTACTAAATTACTTCTCTTTATCGTATTTTACCTTAAAGTTAATTTTAAAAAAAAGACTTAAAAATTTCACTTTAAGATAAAGTTATATTAACTGTTATTATTAATTACTAATGCTAGAATGCTCAACTAACATCGATTTAAATAGATATTTGAAATATTTTCTCAATTTAAAGACTTAATCTGTCATAATTGATACAGGAGGAGAACTTTATAATATGTTTTGGTTTTTTAGTGTTTTGCTTTAAAAAAAAAATATTTAGAATAAAATTGAAGCAAAGAAATTAATGGAAAAACTTTATGGAATTAAATACAGCTTGGGTGTATAAGAATATATATAGACATTATGTAAAGGTGTTATCTTGAATTGCGAACTTTTAATTTATTGGTAATTTTTTTTTAAAAAAATTGCTGAAATGATATATCTAAGTGAACTAAAAAAAAAATTTTGCAAGTTAAATTTTAAGAAGAAAAAAAAATATTTATTTTCCAGGAGAATCACGAACAAAAATTAACTGACAACTTTCTTAGTTAATATTATTTGTTACTAAATGGAGATTTTCAAACAAGCTAGCTTATATTAAGAACCAGTTTAAATAGATCCAGACTTTTGCTTATTTAAAAAAAAGAATTTTTATTAAGTGTTCCTGTTATTTTATTGCTTATTTTAGAAAGTCATATTTGCTAATATTTCCTTATGGAAAAAAATGTGGTAAGTACAAATAATTCGCCGAGAAAGGATGTTGCACACCTGCAACAAAGTGCTCACTATGGAAGGAATTCCATTAAAGAACTAGGGTATTAAAAAAATTTTTTTTTCTTCAATATTTTATATATTGCTATTACCATGTCAAGGTATTTGTTTTTTTATGTTTTTCTTTAAATGATTTATAACATAATATATAGGTTATTCCTATAACATGGAAGGTAAATTTTATGTTTTATATTTGATGGTTTAAGGTAAATTTTATAGTACCTTTTGTCACAAAAGAGATACCTGTCTTTTACATTCATTAATAATGTTCATTTGTTTATAGGTACACAGCCATTGTATATTTATCAGAAGCTCATAATAGTTTCTAATTATCATATAATAATTTTACAATTAAGTTTTAATATAACTAAGCGTTTATTGGTCATATATTTATTAATATTTACCTTTGCTATTATGTCCACTTTATCTTTATAAATTTTATACTGCTTATTGAGTGTGTGTATCCCTTATTCAGTGCAGATTTTTATTGTGCTATTATAAAATATTTTAGTTGTGTGACTGACAGTAAAATTGTTAGTTTCGGACGGTTTAATGTATGCAATTTTTAGCGTCAATATTAACTTATCTAACTTATGAGTGATAATTTTGTTATCTTGCCATTGCTTAGTCTAGGATTTATACTTATTTTCCTTTAGTAAGTCTGGGATGCATTAAACTTTATTAAATGTTGTTTTACTTATTGTGCTTTGTGGGATGGAATGCACTCTTCCCATTGTTTCACATTTGTATTCCATGAGAGGATATTTTATATTCCAGGATTGTTTTCATGTTTTGCTAAGGTAGCTAGGTCCCATGAGAGGATCGTTTCATTGGGTGTATTCTGTTTTTCCCTAGATGTTGAGATCTTGTCCTCCATATATTTTTACCTAAGATAAAGGTGTTGGAATCTACCATGCTATTTTCAGTCATGTAGTTTTGCTCTGATGAGCCTTTCTTTATTAATATATCCCTCATGGTGTTGTGGAAGGTGGAATTATTTGTGTTTTAAGAGTGATATAGCAATGATAAGATAGATGTTAAAATATTTAGTTCTTAAAGTGGCACTTTATTATTTGTAGTGTTTTTGTTAAGTGAAACAGTATCTGTATTGTGCTGCTGTGCTAGCAGTTCACAAGTAAACCAACAAAATGTATTAGTAATTTAAATGATTATTTTGTGCACAGCATAATAAGAAATATGCAATGTCATCTTTATCACCATCTACGAGTAATTCGTCGATGGATTAGTGAGACATTTTAAGGTTAAATATTTCTTTATTATGTGGACATAGATGAAATTTTAAATATGTGTGTATATGGCTTCTGATGAATGTTCCCATATATTTTTATTATTTAAAAAAAAATAGTGTTAGACAATAATTATCTTATTTATCTTGTTATGATAATTGTCATTATCATACAAGTTTACTAATTCAAACTGTCATAAATTAGTTCAGATTAAAGTTTTTAATCAGTATTATGTTTTAATATTGTCAATAAGAATATTATAAGTTGTTACCTGACAAAAAGGTATATTTCAGGAATTGTATTGCTTGACTTAATAGTTTATGTTATTTCTTTTTTTATTAAATATTTGTTTAATGGAATGATTTAGTTTTGAATAGATTAAAAATAAATTAGATAAATATTGTAACAATTTACCTTAATTGAATGTATTATTAATAACTTATCCCAAATATTTATAACTATATGGGTAGTTTGCTAGTGTTGGGTGATTATGCATTATTTATTTATGGTATCCTGTTAAAAAAAAATAACAGCATCTATGTTTGGCAAATGACTTTCGCAATGATGTTGTAAATAAATTTTAATGTTTGTAAATCCAGTATGTTAATAAATGTATTATTTAAATCTAGTCTTTGTTTTTCTATATATGATTTCTTGGGTCCTGAATTCTTAATTATATAACAGAAATCTTGGTGAAACAGATGATCAATTCTCATATAGATCCAAAATCCCAATATTAAAATGAAAATATTGCATATAAGTGTTTCAATTCCAAAGCTTCGAATTGTAGTTAAAATAACAATATTTATTTAATTTTCCTTTGGATTATTTAATTCATTTTTCAGACTGCACATTATTTTATTTATCTTATAAATAAAAAGTACATTAATTAAACTTGATTATTTTTTTATTAATTGTGTTGTTGATGGGTAGTAGAAAGATATGAAAGGTACCCTTTCTTTCTACTATTTCGAGTGTCATCCTGGATAAAAGACTTTGATTTTCCAAATTTATATTTTTTTCTTTATGCAATTGTTAAGTAGTTTAAACCCTTCTTTAGGTAATTATTATTATTATTATATTTTAGGATACATTAGCTTATAAGCAAAGTGCTTGTCTCCTAGAGTCTACTAGGATGCCATTCATTTGTTTAGCAACACAATACAATGATATATTTCCAAAACTAAAAAGAACCCCGAGATCATTATTTATTATTTCATTGATTATTGATTCATTTATTAGCATCAAAATTATGGTGGTGGCATAAGAAATTCATTATTGTTTATTGTACTATTAGAAAGGTAAATTCTATTTCACTCTACAAGAGTAGAATAGATCAGATCATGACAATAAAACAATTATTTGGGGATAAATAACTACTCCTTAAGATCGGAAGAAAATACAGAAAGATTCTATTAGAAGTTATTACATTAAATGTAAATTATGTTGCTCAGAGAATGTATTTTGATAGAGGGAAAATATGTGTTCCAAAAGTGTTGCATAGGAATGTATGAAATTTTTCCTCTTCCTAGTTTATTTATTTATTTTACAGTAATGTATGTTGTTATTGTTTTGAAATTCCCTTATACTTTAATGCATGTCTCTGTAATAAATGTTAAGATAACTAACCGCTCACAGAGCTTAGTTGAATTGTTCTTTCTCACTCTCTTACTCTTCCCTAGGTTCAGATACACTATATATTAATAGCTTTAGCAATGTAAATCGCCAACGCCTCAAAAGCAAAACAATAATTGCAAGGAAATCAAAAAATATATCACATGACTTAATTTAATAAGCTTATGCTACAAAAGTTATGTAATGAGCATGCTAATAGCTCTTAACAAACTTCTCTGAATATCCCTATCCTCAGACCGGTTTCTAGTTCTACCTGTCGTCAGTGAGGTGCTAAGACAATCAGGCATTAGATTTAAAAATACCAGCAAAATACCAGCATTTATCTAATAGTTACCTATTAAGTAGAAAATCTGAAATTTTCAGACATCCATGTCTTCAAATCCAGCTATGACTATTTAATTAAGTTAGATAGCTGGATTTGAAGACATATGGATATCTAAAAATTTCAGATTTTCTATTTAATATATATCTATTAGTAAACCATTAGGAATTTTATATATTATAACATAACTATTAGATAAATGCTGTGGCTGAACTTGGTATTTTTAAATCCAATACCTACATATCCTAGCACTTCACTGATGACAGCCAGAACTAGAAACCGATTGGAGAATAGGGATATTCAAAAAAGCTTGTTAAGAGCTATTAGCATGCTCATTATATAATATTCAGTTAATTGTCCAAATCTTCAATTCTACATCTCTTTCCATATCTTATATCAACCAGCAAGGTCAATCTTTTCTGTGCATTCTTCAGGTTTCCATTCACCATTATCACACTTTTGTTAAATGCTTTTTTTAGATATAATCTTTAGTGCTAATTTTCACATGAGGAATTTACAAAATCCTATTGCAAGTTTAGATTATGCAATTTGTATTGCAAACTATGTTTATTTTGATTGTTCCACTAAAAGTCTAGTCCTTTTTGCTTTTCATTCCTAATTGATTTATTATATGCATACAACACGCTACAAGTGTATAATATAAATGTATAATGAATGACTATAAAAGAAGAGAAACTGAAATAAAAAGATAAAAAAACATTAAAGCCTTTATGTATAGATATGGTAAATTCTGTGATATTTTTACAAAATTCTCAAATACTATATTTAATCATGTTACTTTTAAATAATTAATCTCATTCATCTTATATGCTTTGTTTACTATAGGAAAGGTAAATAACTGTGCAAATAATACACTTATAAAATCATGTACTCTTTGAAAATCTATGAACTATATCTAGTATAAATCCTAAATTAACATAAATTCTATCACAATGTGATACATTTTTCCTACAGACATTCAGAAATACATAAAATTTATTTACTAAAATTTAATTGTAGCTTTTAAAAGTAAATCTTTTGAGAAAATATAGAAGAAAAATGCTTTGTTTCCCCCATACAGAACAACAATCATGAATATATAAATTGTTGTTTTTTTTTTTTTATAAATATGGCATTTATAAAAATATAAATGTGATTATAGATATTATTTTTCTTTTTTTTTTTTTTTAAATATTGTTAAATATTTTATAATTAAAAATTTTCATCATATAAACACTAATCTCAGATATATATATTTTAAGAAATATACTTTATTTTTTTGAAAAATAATGAAAAATTAGTAAATTAAATAATTTAATACTTAAATTAATATTAAGTATTAAAAAATCTGTGGTTTGCTTTTTATCTCTTATTGCACTTTCAAATAAAATATTTCTATTTTTTTCTGTTTTCATAATAGTGATATTATGATATGTAAATACATTTAAATATTTATATGTAATCTGACGGGTATGTGCATACAATTAAAGGTAAACAAAAAATACAAATAAACATGCATTCATAAATTAAAAAAAATTAATAACCTTGATTATCGATTCATTAATATATTTATAAATACTTGTATAAAAATCTGCTTCATTCTTGCAACATCGTTTTATATCAATCATCATTTCATCCTTACTTTCTTGCAATTTTCTCATATCATCTTTTAAACGTTCAATCATATCTTCCAAGTGCTTAATATGCAATGCACTTTCAGTCTCAGATGTAAGTCTATAAAAAAATTTAATATAAAATGTTATAAGAATAGCAGTAAAGAAAAAAAGGGGGAAAAAATATTTGTTTAAAACCTTAACTGAAAAAAAAAAAAATCAGTTATCACGATCAGCAATTATTAATCTTTTGAAAATAACCTCTATAAAATATCACACTCATACGAACTCCAAAATTTTAATGAAATAAAAAAATGGATCCACATATTACTTTAAAAAAATCATATTTATATTGTATCTAACTAAAGTGTCACTTAGTTCCAAGAGGTAATCAAGGTTATCTTAGCTTAACCTTTTGTTTAAAATTTTAAATTTAAAAAAAAAAATAATGATGATAAAAATGGAAATTAATCTAGTTAATTATTAAAATAGGATAATTTAAATATTTTAATAGTGTCAGTTGGTTTGATAAGGGATGTTAAGTAATAATTTTTACATAAGCAAATGTTAAAAAAATAATTGTGAATTGATAAATAGTATTAAATGTATTCGAAAATAACTATCGTATAATCCATTTTAATGTCTAAAGAATAATAATTAGATATTATAAATAAGTTGGAATAAGTAAGTAATAAATTTTTAAAAAAATGATATATAAGTTTTTATTTAAAAAAATGAGAATATTTGTTATTAGTTTTTGTAGTTTAACATTCCAGTTATAAAAATTATTTAGATTAAATATTCATTAACATTCTATTGTTGTAATTTTAAAAATAGTTTTAAACAATTAATCCAAGGCCAGAAGTATGTGAGAATGTGCATGCACTGACATGGAAACATAAGAATAAAAAAAAAGTAATTTAATTCCAATATTGTTTAAAATAAATAAATAAAACAAATGTGTGGATAAAATTATTTTAATATAATATTTAAGGGTTTAATAAAGGGTATAACTTTAAATTTTATATTTATTACTATTATATTGTATAAAATATTATTAAAAAAAATTATGGCACAATATTGTTAATAATAAAATTTTGACTTTGCAGCTGAAGGTCACATGGTATAGGAAAATTATATTCATTACGTCAGTAGATTGAGTCCATAGCTGGTTTGTCAGAATATTAAAATTTAATAAAAAATAATTTTTATTGGTTTTTAAATGAATTGTAGGTGGATGGAAAATTGTGAGATAAAACGGAGATCGAGGTGTCATTCAAGGGCTGATCTTATTGTGATTCAATTGGTACTGGATCTTAAAATTTTGTTAATAAAAAGTAATTTAAAATTTTATATTTTTTTAAAAAAATAAAAGTATGTTTAAAATAATTATTTAAAAATCGTCCTGTAATGATGGAGGGTTAAAAAAGAAAGGTAATCCATTTTCTGACAGTTTTTCATTACAATTGAGGCATTAAAATTTACGGTAAAATGTTGAAGAAAATACAGCGTCTCATATTTCATTTACTTTTGATCTATTCATTTTTCTTTATTTAGAAGTAAAACTTAA
The DNA here is from genome assembly GCA_028023455.1 of Epiperipatus broadwayi. Taxonomy (NCBI): domain Eukaryota; kingdom Metazoa; phylum Onychophora; class Udeonychophora; order Euonychophora; family Peripatidae; genus Epiperipatus; species Epiperipatus broadwayi. Next base: position 1,542,562 of record JAQFVV010000081.1, on the reverse strand, counting down.
ATTATTAAGTATTGTTATGGCTAAAGACTTTATTGCACTAAACTATAGTATATCTCCTATCAAATTAAAAATACACGTGAAGAAGAAATTAAAAAAAAAAAAAGACATTCAAACATTTTAAAATATTAAAATGGAAATGCGTTAGCGTCTTTATAAATTAGAAGTGACATTAAATTTAATACTTTATTACTTAATAGATGATATATACATTTAAATATGCTCTTAACAGAATAATGTTTCTGTGGACAATATGTAGTTTAAAATACTAATTCTCGTTTATGCCAGTAGTATGAAAAGAATTTGTTTGGAAGTAAAGCTTTAAGAGAATTTAAAAATGCTATTAATGAACTTCTCTCTGTCAAATACATGTTTTGTTATAGTTGCCAGTACTTATAAGTAACTTTATGACCGTTGATCTTTGCTCATAAACGGAGGAATGTCTTAATTATAAAAAAATCTACTCGTATGTTTAATAAATAAAAAGGAAATTTGTTTAAAAAAGAAATACATTTTTAAATATTAAGAAACGTTTAAAAAAAAAAAAAGAGCTCTATTTTAAAAAATGCGTTTATCTAAGGAAGAACAGTGAAAGTTAACTAAAAATATATATTATAATTATTCCGCGTTTGAACCTAGGATTATAAATATAAAGTGTGTTCAGCTGAAGAATTTATTTTGTTTCATGCCGGCTTAATCTTATTATTTTATTTTTTTTTTAAATTGTTAAAAAAAAATATTAATGAACTATTGAACATTTTCGTTTGGAAATGATTGCCATGTATATAAATATATTAGTTGAAGCTTCGAATTCAGATAGATATCTTAACCTGGATAAATTCTCTACACATTATGAAATGGAAAAATCATCACGGAGCCGAAATATGAACTTGAATTAATGTATTTTTTTTTATTTTTTTTTATGGTCTGTTTTATTGATTTAAAAAAAAAAAAAAGAATGAACCATAAAAATATTTATGCTATTAAATTTTTATGAAACACTTTTTGGCATAAATATACAGGTAAACTAGGGTTATAATTTTAAAACGAAATAGGTTTATTTGAATGAACAAATGTTTCTTGCCATTCTTAAGTAGATTTAGTTTATTTATCAAGCATTACACTAGCTAGTTTCTATTTAATAATTTTATTATAGAGATTTAAATATCAGTCTTGTTTTCATATAAATGGGATGTTTTACTCAATTTGTATTTTAAATTTACTAAAGAAGTTTATCAGAGAATATCCATTCATTTGTTTTATGAATGTTATAATAATAATAATTGCAAATATTTTATATTCATCGAGAAGTAAATATTCTTGCATTTAATTTACAATTTTAAAAATCCACTAGTTACTATATTTTTTAGCATTTAATATTTTGTTATGTGTGCATTGTGCCTTGCCTAGAATTTTATATGCATTTAAGTTTAAAGTATTTTCTACAGTAGTCAGTTGACACATAGTTTGCTTTGTTGGTTCGAACATTGGATATACATTTTGTATTTTATAAATTTCTTGGAAATAACTTAGTTAGTTTAAGTGAAGTATATATCTTGCTATTAGTTAGAATTTGTTAGCCTCAAGAGATAGGCTTAGTTTATAATTTTCGAATATGCCTTATGGAGTAGAGAAATTCCTCCATCCTTATTGTAATGTATTTCCATGATTTGATAGTGCGTGTTCCCAAAAGAGGGTTATTGTATTGTATTTTTCAGTGATGATGATCACATTTATAAGCATTGGAAATCCCATGAGAGAATTATGCTTTTCTGGTGGGCGTTCCTGTTCCCAGATGTACTGTAGATGAATTCCAGACATCTTCATTTCTGCCTCGAAGTTAGGTATTTTGGAAGCCACCATATTCTTTTCCAGCTCTGAGGAGCCTAGTATCTTTATATTTTTGCCTATCATTCATGATGATTTAATGCTAATTCCACCACAGTAGGTGATGTTGCATTTGTTTTTTAGATTTGTGATGACAAGATATGCTTGTTTGAGGAAATGTATTTCTTCAGGTAGTTGTAGCTAATTTAAGGCTCATAGGTATATCAATGTTTGAATTGTGTTGCTATGATAGTTTTATCAGGCACAAGCTAACCAACAATAAGTTATATTTATTTTAAAGTATATTAAATATGCATATGGTATAAGTGGCAATTCACACATAATAATTTAATATTTTCATCCAGAATTTCGCCGCTGGATTTGTAAGTCTGTTACATCATTATCTTTAAAACATTGAGGGAATAATTTTATGTAGACTAAAGTTATTTAAAAAAAGTATAACTGATCTCTGATGAATGATTGTCCCATACACTTAAGTTAGTTTAATTTTAGTATTAGCTTAATCTGATATGAAGATATATCTAGCTGTGATATTAATTATATCTGTGAAACTAGTGATGATATTTTTAAAAGGTATTGTTGGATATGCTTACTCCAACTTAGCGTTTGTTAAGTTGAGGAGCATAAAATTAAGCTTAAGGTTTTCAATATAAACATAGTTCTGTGTGTTATTCTGATTAGTAGATGACACAATAATGTTATCAATTAGTCTAATAAAGAAGAATAGTAGTGTGCTTATTAAGTACATATGATAATTAAAGTTTAAATTTTTTTTTTTTTTTAGAAAAATATAATTATTAAAAGAAAGTAACAGTGAATAACCTTGGTCTGTTATTAAGTGTATTAGTGTAAATTAAATAAAACTGTTAAGAGTCAGAATAATTATATAAAATCTTAGTGCGGTATTGGCACTGTTTGTATTCTACTACATTTATAAACATTTCTTCTCATTATTAATAAATCAAATTATTATTATTTCAAAAGTTTTGTTTGTTTGTTTTACTTTTATATGAAAATATATTATTGTCTTGGGATCAAAGTTCACAAAATCTTAAAATTTTAAAGTTAATGAATCTTCACTTCAGAAATTTACAAATATATTCTAAGTTAATTAAATATAGTTGATATGGTCTTGAAAATTAAAAGAACTATGTTAAAGAAAATGATTCTCACATTGAATCATAAATACAGATAATTGCATTATAGCAGATACATAATTAAATACTTAGTTAAAAGTTGTTGTTTTTTTTTAAATTATCAGTACATCTTTCAGACTAAAGATTATGCAATATCAGATTAACAATATTAGTACTTTAGAAGAATATTTTAATTAATATTATTTTAAAAGCTGCACCTTATCTTATATTTATTGCACATCATCTATCATCATCTTAAATCTTAAATATTTAAAGAATTCTAATTCATTTGCATTTGAGGTCTTTAGTGGTTGGCTGTGAGTATGGAAAGGCATTAAAAGTACCCTTGCTCTTTTCTCTGCTCAAGTAATATCTTAGATAATAGGCCATTATTAGTTTAAATTTAAATTGATTCACTAAATTTTGTGAATTAATATTTGTTTTGTTTATTATTTTAAGATTGAACATATTATAATTATTTTATGGTCACCTAAGATGTCACTTATTTATTTATTAATCACAGTAATTCTTTGTTAGGCAACTTAACTTAAACTTTAATTTTACACAAGAGTTTTAGTTTTAAAATCTCTGAGGTTATTTACTCTTGTTGTTTAGTAAATATAATTCTGTAAGATAATATTTTAAAGCAAAGCATCATAGGTCTTATTCAGAGAGTGTATGATCTATTGGTAGGACTAATATGGTAAGCATTGATTAGTGATTTTAGATAATCTTTTGTATGGTTTATTAAAATATTAATATGCTGTAGTAGTTATAGTTCATCAGTATTGGATTTGACCTTTATTTGATTATACATCTCTGGATCATCATTTCTTTTCTTTAAATTTATTGTAACTCCACTGAGCAGAGTCGTTTAGAGTCTCTCATTTCAATTTTATTCCATTTCTTTTCATGTCATTTCTCATATCCTTCTATCATCTCAGCCCTTTTAAAACATTCGTTAAGAATATCTTTTCCATCATCTCATTTCATTTCTCTTTCTCCTTTATTCCATCTTCTTCTTATACCTCTCTTTCATATCTTTCCCATCATCTCATTTCTTCTCTCTCTCCATTATATCTTTTCCCTCTCAATTCTTTTCTTTTCTATCATTTATTCTTACCATTATTATTACCTCCATTTCATTATTAATTCTTATCTCTTTCTCTTCCCCCTCTCTCATTTCTTTATTAACATTATCTCTTTCTCTCTCTCTTTTCTCTTTCTCACACACCCCTCTTATTCTAGTAGGCTACAATTAGCATTTTCTTTTATTCTCTTCCTCTTTTATCTCTTTTCTTCTTCTTCTCTCTCTTTCTCACACCCCTCTCTTATTCTAGTAGGTTAAATTTCACTTCCATTTCATAATTTTCTCCCTTTATTCTCTTCCTCTTTTCCTTCTTTTCTTTTCTCTCATTAGCATTATATCTCTCTATATTTCCCTTATATCTCTCTTTCTCACACCTCCATCTCATTCTATCAGGTTACAATTGGCATTTTCTCTTATTCTATCTCTCTTTCTTTTTCTCTCTTTCTTTTTCACCCCTCTCTTATTTCATTATTAATTTTTATCTCTTTTCCTTTTTTTCTTTTCTCTCTTTCTCTATCTCTATTCTATTAGGTTACAATATATAGATTAACTTATTCAGATGGATATGTATTTAATGCAATTTATCATGTCAAAAACAAATGATGGATAAACTTCTTTGTAAATCAATATAACAAATATTTGACAAGTACCATAATTGTTTTTAATGATAAAAATGTGTGAAACTAAAGGGAAGTAAAATAACTAAAACTTTATTTATAATATAATAATACTCATTATTCTTGATATTTATTTGAAAAAACTTTGATATAATATTTTCAAAAAGTAATACAAAGTTTAAATTAGTTCGCGGGAAGTTTTAAACAACATAATTATGGCCAGCATTACTATTAGGCAAATTAGGTGGCTGCCTAGAGTACAGAACTTGATGAATGGAGTAATAATGATATTTAAAGATCACAATTTTTATATAAAGTTATTGAATCAATGTTGTGGGATTTTTTTTTTTTAATTTCTTTGTGCAAAGTATTAGTTTTTAAAAAACAAAGTTGACAAATTTTTAGTCCCAAGAGGGAGGGGGGGTTCAAGCAGTTACTCTAAGTGTTGAAAAATATTCTGGTATATATTTTTTTAAATGATTTTTTTTTTGACTTCCAATTTCATTATGAAAATAATTTTATATTAAAAAATAAATTAATAATTTAAACTAATGAATCAAGTCATGAATTGTAAGGTTTATCATAACATATATATTGCTTACAATAACTTCCCTCATACACACTTTGATGCAAAAAAATTTTTAATGATTCCTTTATTTTTCTGACAGTTTTGACTGTCCTGCAGTCTTCATCAGGCTGCAGGACAGTCAAAACTGTCAGAAAAATAAAGGAATCATTAAAAAAAATTTTGCATTAAAATATATATGAAGGGAATTATTGTAAGCAATATATATGAATATATGAAGAAATGCAAAGAAAATAAAAGGAGAAAAATAAAAATAAATTTATCATAACACATGCAAATATCATGGCACAGATCTAAAAACTGAGTTACTAATTTAAAATTAATTTCTTAGAAATTTATTCTAGCTCAGTACTTTAAACCAAAATGTTAAAAAAAGATATTTTTTATTTCATATTCATAATAATATCTTTTACAATATTTCCCTAGACTAGAAAGAAATATTAATTCTTCCCATATTTTTCTCAACATAATCTTCAAAATAATTTATCACAATTTTTTTCATTTATTATTTCACAACATTTTCCAGAAATATATTTATTATTGCTTTATATGAATGTTTTGTAAATTATATTATGATATTTATATTTTGCTATGTTATTGTTTCTTAATTTGCAGTAGGATTCCAACATAAGCTACATTGCCACATATTTTTCTTTGGTATATTATTTGTGTTTTTGCCCAAAATTTTCATAAATATAAATTTCTTTTTATATTAGTAATTTAATAATAATTTGTAATAAAAAGTATTAAAAATGAGTTATTAAAAAAAGTTGTGAAGGAAAAATATAATCTTAGAATAACTAATTTCATGCAAAAATTTTCAATTAAATAACATTTTTATTAGAAAATTATTTTCTTTAGCTTGGTCTGAATCATAAAAAATACTGAAAAAAAACTACATCATCTTTACATCTACTGTCATAATTAAATCAAAACATTTTATTACTTATCTTTATTAATATGAATAAATATTTTGTTTATTTACCCACATCAAAAATAATAGATACAATTAATCAAAGTTCTACAAAGTTCAACTCCTATGCTAATACTGTCATTGGTCAGGTCAGCAACTCCTGAAGAAGAGTGGAGAATGCTTCTTCTCGAAACGTTGTGTAATTATTAACCTGTGTTGTTTATTTCTGTTTTATTACTAACAAGTTGTTTGTATTTGAAAAACTAAATTAACTGTTACATGATACAATATGAGGTATTTCCTCATGAGAATTTCCTCAAGAGATTAACAATACAAAATGAATGAGTTGACTTATAAATGTGTGCAATTATTTGATCAAAAAACAAACAAACCATCAAATCTTTCATATTTGCAAAAACAAAAATATTTAAAAAATACATATTTGAAAATTTATTTATTTAGTATCTTTAATTATAAATGAATACTCTCACTTCCAAACACAAGATAAAGACTTTGTGAAAAGACAGAATGAATCCATCTATCCTTTCTACCCAAGCGTTTATGTATGGGTAAATCTTAAGCATTTGGGAATGAGAGCATGAAGACGTTAAGCAATCACTTTAAATTACCTTTACTATGCCTGAATGAACCACAAAGCACATGTGCATTAGCTTAATGGCTGATTATTACTATTACAGTTTACAAAAACATTGCGCTATATAAAATAAATATTTTATTTAATATCTCTAATTATTATTTTAAAAAATATGACATTTAAAAAAAATTGTTGTAAATATATAAGCTAATATTTAAAATATAAAAAAATATTTATAGAATGTGTGAACAGATATAATTTGAATCTGGATCTAATTCATCAACTCCCTTCTCAATCACCAATATAGGAATTTAACTCAAAATATTAAGATATATGAGCCCCATTCTAATCCCTAATTATGAATTATCAATATTAATTATTATAAATATGCGACTTTTTTTCGCATTAGTGAAGCTATAATTTTACTAATTTATAATAGCTTTGCTTAGCGCTTTCGAGATTTCATGTTTGAATCTCATACTCGTAGCTTGTAAATAACGATTGTTATGATTTATGCAAATGAGTTTGAATTTTTAATTAGTCCATTGTTTAGAGAGAGCAAAACATGCTTCTCTTTTATTAATGGCATTGATGTCATTTGCTATACAGAAAGCTTCTTTAACTTTTCTTTTGCGTCATTTTTTTCTGTGCAAATTATTTGGGCTGAACTAGGTTCAAATACATGGCCTGTTGCTGCTTGGTGGTCCCAGAATACTGAAGATCCTTCATTTTTATTTTTAACCCTATTGTAGACATACCTATGTTGATATTCTTGTGTTCGGCCCAAATAATTTGCACAGAAAAAAATGATGCCAAAAGAAAAGTTAAAGAAGCTTTCTATATAGCAAATGACAACAATGCCATTAATAGAAGAGAAGCATGTTTTGCTCTCTCTAAACAATGGACTAATTAAAAATTCAAACTCATTTGCATAAATCATATCAATCGTTATTTACAAGCTACGAGTATGAGATTCAAACATGAAATCTCGAAAGCGCTAAGCAAAGCTATTATAAATTAGTAAAATTATAGCTTCACTAATGCGAAAAAAAGTCGCATATTTATAATTACAATTTTACTAGTGAAGAGAAAAATAATATTAATTATTATATTTAAATAACTTAGTTTATGTTATACTGTTAATTGCATTTAAAAATGGAGAATTTACTTTTACATAATATAGTGAACATCAAACAACTCTTCTTAAAATAAAAGTTTAAAAAAAATTATTTTTAAATAATGCTCTACTTACATGTGCATACTTTGCTGCACTGTATTCAGTTCTTTTTCCAAATTTGTCTAAAAAAAAAATGCATAAAAAAAGTTGTAAATTTTTAAAACTACAGGTAAGCCTTCACAGAGAAAATTTAATTATATAGATAGATTTGATATTTTCAAAAAAAAAAAAAAAAAAATTAATTATAAATTATTCGTCTTACTTCTGAATTAGTTTTATAAACACAGAAATTTTCATCATTTAGGATAAAAATTTTCAACAAAAACGAATTTCAGTTTAATCTTGTCATGTTTGACTAAAATTTATGCATATATTTGTAAAGTTGTTTACAAAATTTTTATGTGTGTTAGCGTGTATCTAGAAAATTAAGTTATGTCAATATGCAGATCAATAAAGCATGTTAACTTGCAAAAGTATGCAATTTTTGACTGATCATACAAATTAAGCGAAGCTAACATAAACACTAAAATTGACCCACATACACATATATATATATATATGTAATGGTTGCAGCACATTTCTGTGAAGTATAGTGGAGTATGCAGTAATATGAAGAGCAGTATGTGCAAAGAATAGTACAGTGAAAAAGTATACAATGATGAGAGGATGCAAGAAGATTCTCTAACTTTCATTTACATGCATGTTTATTGTAAGACAACCAGCAAGCTAGTTGAATTACTTAAGATATACTACTTATTAATATTTTATATAGAGAGAGTCAATAAATTCTAGTTCTTAAGTTCATTTTTTCATTCATGTAATTTATTACATAATAAATTATTGATGTGTATACAGCTGATTAATGTCATTATTGACACTGAATATAGGTAGAATGGCACAAATAGACAGTCGAAATAACTTGCGAAAAGTAGCAGATTGAAACACTTTGCAGTTTAGGAAACCTGATGAATTATAGCAGCTTAGTTGTGGAATTAAAGCCGAAAAGCAATATCGCACTGCAAAACAAATCAATAACTTAGTTTGATGCTAACAACATAGAGGAACAGAAGATATAAGTTGCCCATGTTGAGAGATATTTGATGATTAATAATATTAAGGATAAATTAAGTCACAACATTAAATGTGGATAGCAGGCAAAGATATACTGAAAATAGCCAAGTCTTTGTGACCCAAAACTGCTAAATAATAACCTGCATGAAGAATTGGTAGTGAAGTGAAACACATATTTCAAACAAATTATATCAAGATATATAGTGCATCTATGCTTCAGAAATATACTTGTCACCACATGAAAACATACATAAAGTACAATGTGGGATTGCATAAGTGTGCAAAGGATAATGATTTCAAAGCCAAATGAAGACAACTTCTAGACTAATTGCTACGGAGTATGTGTGACAATATATTCTCAAATAAATACTATTTAGAGAGCCTACTTTAATGTATAACAGTGCTATTGCAAAGAAATATCTTATGAGACCATCCTAGAAACCGCAACAGTATTTCAAAATACAGATGAACTTAAGAAACCTATTCCAGTGCAAGCACAAACTATGAATTGGAGTACAGATGCCTACACATATTACTACTGCAGTGCTAAGGGACATATTTTAAAAAATGAATAATTTAAAAATAAAAAATACTGTACCTGTGGACTCAAAGAACATTTATATTGAGATTGTTAAAAAATGAAAAAATATGATTTATGTCCTGAATATAAATCAAGAGGAGGAGTCTGTAGAAATAAAACTAATGTTAATAAAAAAAAAATGACAGCAACAATAATTATACTTTATTAAATGTGAAAATTTGCAAACAAAAAATTAAAATAAAAGTCAACCGTAGGGCAAGTGTGTTTCTTATTTCACAAAGTGATTGTGAAAATTTACGAACAAAAAATTAAAATGAAAATTGACAGTAGGGCAAGTGTGTCTCTTATTTTACAAAGTGATTGGATTACTATCACAAGAAAATGCAAAAAGCATGTACCAATGAATAAAATGGACCTAACGGCAACAAACATGAATGGAAACTGAAATGATGTAAAAGGAATTGTAACAGTACCAATAGAAATGAACAACAAAGTAAAAAATTTGCCTTTGATTAGTGTCAAGAGATTTAATGCCCAATCCTAGGCATAAATGATTCAAACCTCTTGGAATTGGAATTAAACTTATAAAGAGTCCGATTAGAATCTGAAGTCTGAGAAAGCTTTCCACAGGTGTTCATGTCAGATCCAGCAGAGTTAAAAATGCAACTAATTGATGTAGAATTAATTAATGAATTTCAGCCAGTTGTATGCAGATCAATAAAAAGTACCATTTGCTCTAAACCCTAAAGTGGAAGAGGAACTAAATGATTTACCTAATAGAGGTATAATTTCACCTGTTGAAGAATCAGCTTGGGCAACATCCATTATTGTGGTTTTAAAACCTGAAGGGGGCAGTTTGATTATATGGTGACTATTGTGTAAATAAAAAATATTGATTATTTTCCCTTCATTTGTATTTATAATTCAAATTTGCATACATTTGTTCATCTGTGCAGCAAAGTAATTCCTTTCTTACTTATAACTTATATCTGAGTGCGTTTTTGGTGAAGCTCCTCATAATTATAGCTCTCTTTAAACTAAATTATTGTTACTGCTTTGTTTATACCATAACGTGATTATGCATGCATTTTTATTCAAATTAGAACATTTAAATATTGCATTTATTAAATAATGAAAGTAAAGCATGTGTTAACATGCCTTATATTCCGAAATTAATGACTAAAATAAAAAGTCTGTGAGTCAACTTCCCAAGATAGTTTCTGTACTCCCCCCTAATCAGTCGATTACAACACAAATGACAAAAAAGAAGACGCACTGCAGATAGTATACAAGATTCCATGCAACAGCCGAGTCTGCACTGTTGTATATTATGGGCAATCTAGAGTTAATAACTAGATTAGTGCAGTACAAATGCTTATATAGGCACACAAAAAAATCAAAATGTCTGTTTTTTGGGACCATGAAAAGCAATTTGGTCATAGCTTTGACCACAGACAGTCAATCTAGTGTAAAAAAGATAAGAAGGTCTGGTTTATTGCTAACCATAGAAATGTAATAAAAAATGAGAAAACATTGTCCAATCATCTAATAAAATGAGATATTTATATGGACTAATTTAAATAATAAAGCATGCATAATCACATTACAGTATAAATAAAGCAGCAACAGTAATTCAGTTTAGAAAACTATGATTTGATGACTTCCTTGAAAGTTCTCTATGTAGACAAACATGCAAATTTGAATTAAAATATATAAATAAAAAAGCTTACTTGGTACCTAATCTTCAGGAAGATTTTAGCTTTGTTATATCATGTTTTCTACTTTGTTAAATTAGATTTGCAGAATATGTTCTACTAGATTCCTATTATCACTAGAATAGCTCATCTCTTAACTACTGATACCCATTTGAGATTATTTAAGTATAATAAACTATCTTAAGGAATAACATTCTAAGCTTTAAAGATAGACAACCTTTTGAAGGGTATAGGATGAGCTACGCTGTACCTTGACAACATTCTGATAACTACCAAAATGAAAAATAAACTCAGAATTAATACAGTGTGCAGAAAGCTAGAAAATTTGAAGTTCGAATTAATGCAGCTAAATGAATATGAATCCTCAGAGAAAACAAATTCTTAAAAATATATCATTACAGATGAAAGAAAGTATCCACATCTGGATAAAGTTAGAGCTGCAAAAAAAATGCTCCAAAGCCAAAAGATATCAGAGACTTGCAGAATTTCCAGAGAGGTAAATTTCATGTTGCGACTTTGCTCTATAAATTGTTAAAGAAATAATGGTGGAGATGTCAAGTTGAACAAGATGTAGTCTTCAAGTAAAAGACTTACTAATATTAAATCAACTGCTGCCATAGTAATGACTGACGAGTTGGAGTATGATGGTGATGCTATGCTTTCTCATAAAGTTTAAGGAGATGAATGCCTATAGCACAGTGGTCTTCAATCTTTTCACACCTGCGGACCAGCAAAAATAAGAATAAGATTTCGCGAACCAGCAGAAGTTTACATATAAATTTTCTTAAAGATGTAACCTGCTTAGCCTTAGATAAGCATAATTGTTATAACTGACCAAAACAGCATACTAGTTATTGTGTATTGTAATGGTGTTGCTTACCTTCACATGTTGAACACTCTTTCTCGAGTTGCGCAGTCATACTGCTACAGAAAACAAGTACAATAACAATCGTTCTCATTAATGTGTTTGCATTTTATATTTATTATTTCATTGTTAAAACCTGCAAGAATAAAATGTTATTCACCTGAATGTTGAAAAAGTCAAAAGTTTTGATCTTATTTTATTTTTATTTGGGGGGAGTGGGTTGAAAAATACTTTGTCATCACTGAGATAAAAGATAGACACCAAAGTTATTTTTTGTTTGTTTCTATTTTTAAAAAAAGGTAACAGAAATTGGTTTTAAAAATAAAAGTTTTAGTATTTTAGCGATATACAAATAAAGCCAAAAAAAATATCGCCTTATAGGCCAAAAAAAGTGGGCGTATTTTTAAACAAAAAAGAAAAAAGAAAACGAAACTTGAAAAAGTCAAAAGTTTTGATCTTACTTTATTTTGTGGTGGTGAGGGTGTATATACTTTGTAAAAGTTAGAGACAGAACTTATTTTTTGGTTTTTATTTTTAACAAAAGGTAATAAAAATTGATTTCAAAAATAAAGTTAAATCCCCAAAAAAAAAATCGTATAGCCAAAAAAAAACCACTAAAAATTAAATATTAAAAGAGAGAGTAGAAAAAATTTAAGAGATCAAAAAAAGTCACGTTACATTTTATTATTTTAACAATGCTAACAAGCGGCTGTGATTGGCTATCAAAAGACAACCGGGGGAGGGGGGGTTGTATAATAAAAAACTTTTTTCTACCCCCCCCCCCCCCATAAACGTCTGTGATAAATAGAAAAACAAATTAATTTATATATGATTGATTAGATTTTGTTCTGTTACTTTTTTTTTAATCGGGTAAAAATGCGATGAAAAAATAAATAAAAATTGTTTATATTAATTAAAAGTTTAAAATCTTATTACTGTATTTTATTAATATAAACTTTCTACCCAGTCTAGTGCACGGATCTCCAGAAAAGTTCTGCGGCCCGGTGGTTAAAGACCACTGCTATAGCATATGCATCCAGAATATTAGTAGCTGCTGAGAAATTTATGGCCCGCTTGATAATGAAACTCTGGCCATTATGATAGCCATGAAGAAATTTCACAAACATTCAAAATCTATACAGCCCATAAACCTTTAATGAGTATTGGAAAATTTAAAAAGAACTCGACCATGGGAATCAAGTGAATAGTAAAATGAATAAACATCCTGTCTTCCTATGACTTCAAATTAATGTATAAATGGGAAAAGTAAATTACTCGTGTCAATGTTTTATTGAGAATACATGAACAGAGCACTGTGAATCACTGAAATCAATAACATAGATTTAAAAAAGATCTGAAGTATTAAACAATACAGCCATGATTAAATGGATTGAGGATGATTCAGATACCAGCTAATCAAGTGATGCACTGAAGGTGGCTGGCCTAACATCTGATCAAGCCATACGATCCAGCCCATCTGGAATGACCATGTGTAACAGAAGTATATTAATGACAGTTCAAGTATTGATTCCAATCAAGGGGAGAAAATGAATGTTGGATTTACTGCATGAAGGACAATCTGGAATCAAAAAGTAAGCCAGATCTTTTATATGGCAGTTAAAATGAACCAAAATATAAAGTAAACCATAAAGAAATCCCAAGTATGTCAATTAATGATGAGATTACTCATAAAAGAATTGGAATTGTGGCCACAAGCTCCCAAGCCTTGACATATCTTCATTTAGACAATGCCAGACGATTCCATGGATAAATATTCCTGCTTTTCATCAACTTGTATTCCAAATGGGCAGAATACAGAGTGGTGAATAATACAATTGCAGAGTACATCTTAGTTAAATAAATTATTTGCTATTAACAGATATCCTGAATTAATCATTTCTGATAACAACATAGGATTCTTTTTGTCGCATTTAAAATATTTTTTGGTTATTACGGGAATACAACATATAATAACATTCACCATACAAATCCAACTGATTAGCTCAAAAAGCCATGCAACAATTGAAGCTTACATTGAATATGATAAAACATAAAGGCATCTGTGAAGTGCTAACAACCATCATATTACATCAGCATTTTATGCCAAAATACCAGCAGAAATGCTGATGAATTGAAAATTTAGAACTCATATCTCTATACTGATCCTGAAAATAATGAAAAGAGAGATACAATGGTAAAAAATTTCAAGTTCAGTCTAGGAGAAACAGTTTGGATATATGATATGCTAAAAAAAAAAAGGCAAATAGAAACTATTAAAATTATTATCAATATCCTTAGATACAATGCAATTGATCAATGGTAAAGAAATTAGAAGACATGTTGTCCATAAAAGCCATTTTAGTGATTCACTTGATAAAATAAATGAAAAAATAAGTTCTCCTATGTATCTGATTTTTAAGAAAAATGAAGATGCTTCTGAAACTCAAACAGATGAGATACCCAGAACTGAATTAAAGGAAAAACATTCTTCAAGTCTAAATCCTCTTGAAGTATCTGCAGAATCAAACAGTGACAGATGGATTGAGTGGCCAATATTTCGTCCTAGATGAGCCAGAGAGAAAAAAGGCCAGAGAAATTCAATGATTATATATGCAATTAAACTGTGCATTATTTTCTAGAGTGGAACGAAGATGTCATGTCGAATTAAATTTGTACATATATTTATAAAGTTTTCGGACAGGAAGTAAATAAATAAAGGGTGCAACAGAATGCAAATTTGAACTGATCATGTAAATTAAGTGAAGCTAACATAAATACTAAAATTATCCATAATTAAAATTACCCCAAATCCAAAATTCAACCACACTAGCCAAAAAAAAAAAAAAAAAGTAAAACACAACCAAAGGTTTCACTGCTACAAGCAGACTTCTCAAGTGTAAAGAACTACAAAAACTACCCATATATATAATATTAGACATTACCCACAAATCCATTTTCTTCCCATCCATCCTTAATATTAAAAGAACTCTTAAATAAGTTAATTGCTTTAGAATAATAAATTTTCAATAATAAAGATTCTTTAATTCTTCTTTTGATTACATTTCTCTCAAAGACAACCTTAGCTTTATCAAAATGAATAGTATGGCCAGTATCTTTTTCATGGACATACAAAGCAGAACTAAGATATTTATTTCCAACCTACTTTTATGAACCTTTATTCTTTCATTTAAACTCAAACTACTCTGACCTATGTAAACCTTCTTACAAAAACAAACATAGGTGAGTAGTTTGAGTTTAAATGAAAGAATTAAGGTTCATAAAAATAGGATTGGAAATAAATATCTTAGTTCTGCCTTGTATGTCCATGAAAAAGATACAGGCCACACTATTAATTGTGATGAAGCTAAGGTTGTCTTCTTTGATAGAAATGTAATCAAAAGAAGAATTAAAGAACCTTTATTATTGAAAATTTATTATTCTGAAGCAATTAACTTATTTAAGAGTTCTTTTAACATTAAGGGTGGATGGAAAGTAAATAGATTTGTGGTTAATGTCTAATATTATACATATAGTGTAGTTTTTGTAGTTCTTTACATTTGAGAAATCTGCTTGTAACAGTGAAATATTTAGTTGTGTTTTAATTACTTTTTCTTGGCTAGTCTGGTTGAATTTTGGATTTGGGGTAATTTTAATTATTTATTGACTAGTTTAGCTTTATGCTTATAAGGTTTAAAATTATCCATGTACACATGTACAGTAGCAGTACACTGCTGTGAAATATAGTATTTGTGCAGTAGTGAGAGCAATAATTTGAAGAGCAGTGTTTGCAAAGAGCACCTAGAGAATGCAAGAAGATTCTCTTATTTTAACTATATGTGTTTATTGTAAAAAAAAAAACAACAGCAAACAAAATAGTTAAATTACTAAAGATATATTACTTATTAATATTTTATAGAGAAAGAGAGTAAATGAACTCTAGATGTTATGTTTATCTTTTGACTTGTAATTTATTCCATAAAAAAATTATTGATGCGTATACAGCTGGTTAATGTTAATATTGCTCTTGTATATAGCAAATCTCATTGCAATCATCTAAGGTGTATAGGTGGCTGTTACTATTAAAGGTTCTGGCTTCACTAATAACCAATGAGTTATCACATTATTTAGGCAATTGAAGATGAGATCCAGCTGCAATATTAGTATTATAATAATAACAGTAAACAGCCACACATATGTGAACAGCCAAAAATTGTATTCATATCTCTTCATAAAACTCTTTTAATATAGAGAGTAGTTCTCCCAATTTCACCATTTCAATTTTATTGAATTAAAAAAAAAATGTTATACAAAAAACAAATAAATAAAAAATTAGGAGGAAAAAGTTTTTTCTGCATTTTAATTTTTTTTTTTTATTCACAGAGTGTAGTATGTGTGTTAAAAATATAGTAAATGTGGTTCACAGCTATATGAATTTTAGTATGCATATTAAGATTTTAAACCAAATGTCAGATATAGGTGGACTAACTATAAACAACAAATAACTGAAATACATTTTATTCCTCTCTTTATTAAAAATGTTTAATTTATGCTTAAAAATTACCAGCAGTTACAATACTCTAAAAGAAATGATCCATATGCTTTAACGAAGATATATTTCATCAGTTCAAACATCAATTCATTAAAAATAGTCAACTCAATAATAAAGTTATAACTACAACTAATCTTCAATAATAAGATATAACAAGAAACTTAAAAGTATATCCCTGTATGTGTAATATGTTACTGTCAATATGTTTAGGCTACAAGTTCTTAAATATAGAAGATTTTTAAAAATAATGAATATTATAGACTCATTACTAATTGCTAATCATATTCACTTCAACTTAAAGATAAAATGAAAACAAAAATCTGTCTTATACCACAATAACTCTCAGACCTATTATACAGGGATGAAAACTAATCATAACTTAAATTTTAAATTCTTCCTCATCCATCATATAACCCTCACTTCACTCCAAGTAATTTTCCTGTTTCTGTTTCAAAAGTGATAGAAGTGAGTGAAAATTGTTTACTTAAGCTTCAGAAGTTAACATTAAAAATAAAAAAAACTTAAAATGAAATCAAACTTTTTATGTACAATACAAAAAGCAAATAAAACTTCAAAAACTATATTTAAACAAAAATTTTAAATTAATTTATTTTATTTTTATAAATAGTTGTTATTTTTTCAGTTTTTCTCAATTGTATAAATAAATGTTTGCATGTGTATATGTAATAAAATTTAATATGAAGTATAACTTAAATTAATTTTTAAAGATTTTTAATTTGTCATAGCTTTAATTCTAATAATTACTTTCTTGTCTAGTGTACTTTCAAATGTTTGCTTTTGTAAACCATAGCACATTAATATAACATAAACATGAAGTGAAAACATTGAAATTTCACTAACAAGAAATATATGAATTTTTTCTACAGTACAGGCTTTTTCATATCTGCACTCCAATATATAATATATAGGGAATTTGAACTCAGACTAAACACATGACCCTCAACTCTCCACACTATCTCATACTGCTGATATACTTGATCACATACACGCTGAAAAGATAAATAATCACCAACATACGTATTTCGTGCTATACCAACATTCGTCAGTTGGTCCAGATTATCATCTCCACACATATATACAATCTATAGCCAATCTTCATACTTTAATGGACAGGCTTCAATCCACTCCATCCTACAACTCTTCAGCCATCCATTTCACTGAAAATGATGAAGATTGGCTATCTTAATATATGCTGAGAATTGATTGTATATATGTGTGGAGATGATAATCTGGACCAACTGACGAATGCTGGTTTAGCAAGAAATATGTATATTGGTGAGTGTTTATCTTTTCAACATGTGTGTGTGATCAAGTGTATGAGCAGTATGAGATAGTGTGGAGAGTTGAGGGTTGTGCGAAAGTCTAAGTTCAAACTCTCTATATATTACATATTGGAGTGCAGGTATGAAAAAGCCTGTACTGTAGAAAAAATTCATATATTAAAATATAGTGCTGTAAGGTTTGCCCATCCCTCGTATATGTATGTAAATGGATTGTCCTGTACATGAGTGGTCAGAGTGACTTGTGGTCAACATGGGTAGGGTGAGAAAGTTGGCACCAATGTGGGCTTTGAGTATTGCATCATCAGATTTTCAATGAAAATAGATGACTGAAAAGTTTGTGGGGTAGAGTGGATTAAAGTCTGTCCAGTAAAGTATGAAGAGTGTCTATGTTAACATAAGCTGAGCATTGATTATATATATGTGTGGAGATGATAATCTGGACCAACTGAGTGCTGGTTTAGCATGAAATACGTGTATTGGGTTATTGTTTATCTTTTCGAGACATGTGTGTAATCAAGTGTAACAGCAGTATGAGATAGCGTGGAGAATTGAGGGTCGTGTGAAAACCTGAGTTCAAACCCTCTATATATTACTAAACAAAAAAGTAATTAAAAGAATTCAAAGCACAGTAAATTAAAGATACTTAAAATTAATACCTTGAGATCCACTGTAAAATATTCCAACTTAGTATTATATATATATTGATTTTGCTCAAATTAAAGTCAATGAAACACATACAAACAATTTTAACTTTTAATACTGATTAAATAAATTCATAACTACTTTCTTTAAACATGTTCAATCAGTAGTGAAGATGCACACAAGAAAAATAGAATTCTGACATTTTTAGAATTTATTACAATATTAATGTTTGATTTTTAAAATGTTACTGTAGTCATTAAAAAGTTAAGATAAATTACTGGGCTCAGATGTAATATCTCTTTCATCAGTGATAAAGAGGGTGTGTTATAATCTTATTTTTATATTTATACTCAATGTATTCAAGCTAGGTACTTGATTACTGACCAAAGATTAGTTATTTAGGTTGTTAAAAACCAAATACAGTATTTCAAAGAAAAATCTTAAACCTGCTAATGATATTAAAAAATCTCTCTCACCTGGTCTTAACTTAAACCCCCAGCCAAAAGGCATAACAGGCTGGTATACTAACCATTATACTGTAAGCTCTTTCCCATTGTTATCTCCAGATTATCTGCATTCTTATTCTATACTTTAATCTTATGAAATTTGGGATAAAAGCTTATTTAACAAGATTTATTAATAAATATTATTTCAATAATACATAAAATTTTTAAAAAAATATTTCTTATTGGAGTAAAAAAAAAAAAAAAAGCCTTACTTGTTTAATAAGATTTTCTTGTTGGGCTTCTTGCTGCTGTTTGTATAGTAATAACATTTCTTGTTGAACAATATGGTTCGTAATATATTTTACATCAGTTTCAGTTAATTGTTTTTCTTTAATTAAGTCATAATTCTGTTTGTGCATAGTTATAATAAACTGTCTTATTTCTTCTGTCAAACTATTTCTTCCAATATCATTTTTTATAGAAACGATATGTTCTTCATGTGATTTAATTTCTTTCTATAAATAATATATATACATGTAATATTATGATTTTTTTTCCTTTCTACATTTAACAAAATTATAATAATATCTACTTTTATAATACAAATACATTATTATAACCTTCAAACGATGTGGAGCGGAGAGATAGAGCGAGGGGGAGAAAATATGATACGATATGCCAAGGCACCAAATTATAACTTTAAAGGAACAGCTGCTATACTGATTCGATATTGTCACAGATTTACAAATTTAAGAAGTTATTTAATTCGAGAAGAGAATTAACTCCGAATATTTATAATTCGGAGTTAATTCTCTTCTCGAATTAAATAGCTTCTTAAATCAAGGCAGCCAAATTATAACCCACAAAAGGACATGGACTAACTTGCTTATCATATACTTGTAAATAAGTCACACAAATCAACCACAGCTGTGTTAATTTTCATATCTAGCAAATAAAATACCAATTCCTATCTCTGATGCCTAGAGAGAATTCATGCGGAGAACACAGAGAATTATATCATTAAAACAGGCAAAACTCTCTATACGTATTGCATTCAGTGCAAGCCAGAGTAATCAATGGATGCCAGAAGGCTTGTGCATAAAATCCCCAGCTAGTGTCTACTCGTCCAATATCCTCAGATTAGTTTCTGGCTTCATCAGTGAGAAGCCTTGGATCTAAAAACATTGCACCTAGTTCTTAGGATCTAATACAATCCTCCAGCAACCACCTTTTATCTCCACTTAACTATAAAACTATGAGTCTTAAACTGAAAACACTAATATTTTCAATCCAAGCTCGTAAGCTTATATAGTCATATAGGTCTGAACTCAGTTCAGTACCTATACATTTTGGTGACTTTGGTCCTTTAATAACCATAGCCACCACTATCATATTAGGCAGGATTGGTTTTAAGCCAATAAACATTGCATGATCACCATTTCTTATGCTTGCTTATTGCACTGAGTGGCAATATGTATAGAGTTTTGCCTGTTTTAATAACAGTTATAAGCAAGCATAAGAAATGGTGATCATGTGAAAATTATATGACTAATAAATATTACAAATTATTATTATTAAGCTAAGGAGGAGGAGACACCTTGAATCACATCCGTAGTAGCATCCCCTCACATAAATTCCCAACACCAAAGTTACAATTAATTTATTTCTGATATTGTTTTCTCCAGTCTCCCCTCTACCATCAATCTTTATCATCTCCACAATGTTATATTTAATGATCCAAGATTCGCAAAGTAAATAATCTTATCAATTGTATTAATCTTGTTTGTCACCTTAATTCTGTAATACTAAATTCATGAGCTCTAATCTTATAGTTGAAAAAGTTATGGTCTCAGGGTTCAAATTCAGCATGTGAAGCTTTTTTTTTGGTGATTTGAAATTTATTGTTGATCAAGGAGTACTATTTCAGCAATTGTAATTCAAGTAGACATATGACTGATCTCTCTAAGCCAATATCTACTTTTTATCAACCAATAATAATTATAATATTAAACCTTACAAATTATCAAAAAATTAATTAGAATACTATATTTAACTATTTTAAAATTTAACTAAATTATTATCGACTGGGAACACCTTCAAATAACAGGAGTGGGAAAGGGATTTTATGTCCACTTGAGATATTAGTCATAACACAATAAATCTATGAAAATGATGATTAAAATTAGATCTTCTTCCAGATATTTACCATATAACCATAATAATCTATGACATGAGTTAAAAATGTTTCTTTAAAGCATTTCTCAAATCTTAAAACAAATATTAATTTAATAATTAAATTTTCATAATAAATCCTAGATGTAATATAGAATATCTTTATCTAACAACAAAATAATATATGACAGTCTCTATAATATACTCATATAATCATAACATATAAAAATAACATAAAAAGCTCTTTTCGGCAAATTTTAAATTTTTGCCCTTTTCAATATGTCTTTAACTACAAAAATAACCTATATTGCATACACAGTGACATCTACCGGCTCTATACAAAATTAACACAAACCTATAATTTACGCTTGTAATTTTGTATAGAGCCAGTAGATGTCACTATGTATGTAATATAGGTTATTTTTGTAGTTAAGACATATTGAAAAGGGCAAAAATTTTAAATTTGCCGAAAAGAGCTTTTTTATGTTATTTTTATATGTTATGATTATATGACTATATTACAGCTATTGTCATATTTTATTTTGTTGTTAGATAAAGATATTCTATATCTAGGATTTATTTTTAATTTGCAAAAACATCATAAAGGATTTATTCCTTGTATTTTAAATGTTTAAATGTTCGTAATGTATCTGTATTGAAATAAGCATTAAATATTTCATTAAAATTGCAAATGATGAGATTTCTGGGTTTTATGGGTACCAAAACACCAACATTTTTAATTAACATGTAATGTTTATTAACAGAATAAATGATAAACTATAACACCAATATAATAGAACAAATTTTCGTAGCTATCCAAATATTTACATATGATTTACAGCTCCTAGCTTAACATTTTTACAAACATGCCTCTCTTACTACAAATATACTCTTATTTAGGTAACTGGAACAAAGTAAATAATAATAATATATAATATAAAAAAATATTTCAACCAGTTATATTTTAATGGTTTGACAACATTTTCTTAGGAGGCAAGCTTCAACACACATTTATTATAATACTTGGCTAGCAACTAAGAAATTAACTTGTTAACTTCATTAATTAAGATAAACATACATACCCCTTAATGTTACTGACTTGATAAAATTAATATTATACCTAGATGTACGTTTGACACTTATAACTAATTGTATACATCATTGCTTATCTGCGTATTAAATTCCTCAATCCCTAATTCTCAAAATAATTAGCTGTTTTAGAGGTCACATTCGCGCACATACATACATTTAATGCTTCCTATGTCCCCAACATGAGTAGTAACCATTTGTTTTACCAGTCCAGTGGTTACTTGCTTCAGCTGTGGCCTGGAGCTTATCTAAGTTTTCTACATTAAATTTTAATTTTGAAAGATTATCGGTTCTAGAAATGATTGTGAGCAAAGATCAGCTAAACATTATACATCAATTCTTAAGTCATGGTTTTAAATCTAAAGTACCTTGAAGTAGATAACACATTTCAAAAGACTACACAATGACCCATTATAAAACTAAACGAAGTTTCATACAAAAATATGGCGATAAATATGTCTGTAAGGAAAAGAAATTCATGAAATAGTGTCGGCATAAACCCAGAGTGCACCTTCTACCTGAATGCTATGAGATATGTTAGGACCATCTCTACACGTATGAAGATGGGCATGCACAAATCACTACTACTACAACTATGAAAATACTTCTTAAGGAGTAGATTAATGATGGAGCTGGAGATAAACTCTCGATCTCCAAATACATTAAAATTCTTAACACTTATCATCATGAGAGAGTTATGCTCCATCTCAACCTTCAAGGTAGCTAGGACTTAGCGTACCTTGATCAAACAAGAATCATTCACAATTTCACATAATCCTAAGAGAACAGAATTTGAACTCTCATTAAAAACTATATTATTGATGCATGAAGTGATAATTTAATACTAGTCTAATATGATTAAATAATAATAATAATAAAATTATTTGACTTAAATACTATGAAATAAGAAATGTGCATCATTCATTTTCTTTAACATATAATGATTTTAAATCTCTCAACATCTAGGACATAGTAATATTAAACTTTTAGAATACATGAATAAAATAAAGCATTAAAATATCAATCTTAACTATATTATGCATAAAAATTATATCTGTGATCTCTTAGACAATCATTCCACACTTTTACATAAATGCTTCATTCATTTCATGACAGCATTAGGGTTAAGGAATATCAATAGATAACAATAAAATAAAGGCTTATCTTACCCTACTATAATCTAAAATTAACACCGGGTATATTTCACAATATGTTTAACTAATATACTCAATAAAGTAATCTTTTAACATACAATAAATTAATTAATAAACAATAAAATAAAATAAAAATTATACTTGAAGAGTTCTTTCTTAGCACAGTTCATCACTTATGATCATCCTCCATCCAACTGGGTAAGTTCATCCACATATATTATTAGCGCACACATATTATCCAAATATAATATTTTAAAAATGGCTCTAGTTTTCAAAAATAGGATTATTCTTAGTATTATACAATTGTTTTCATGATATTACGGTATCCTTCTGCACAATTAACAACCTGATACAACATCTGCATTTTTCTTCTGGATCCAATAAAAACATATATCTTTCCTTAAGACACATTCAAAGTAAGAAATTCATATCATTCAGAGTTAAACTTCAAAGTTAGTCACAAGCTTAAACACATCTTAATAATTCCAACTTTCTCTAGAATTTAAATTCACTATTTCTACAGGATACATACTTGATTTACTGTTTATTATTATTGGTTTTATTACATTTTTACTTATTTGACTTTTCATTCACTATTAGACAATAATAGTTTGAGCATTTTTAAAATTTCTTTCATGCAAAGAATCAGTCTTTCTTTTACGAAAGAAATTAATACAATACATAGGTAACTTAGTTGATATTTGGGACTAGATTTACAAAGTATAAAATTATAATCATTATTTATATTTCAATTCTAGTTTTTTTTTTTTATACTTTCTTGAATACCATCGCTCCCATCTTTTATACGTCATAATTGTTCTAATGAAAGAATTATTAACAAAAATTAATACCTGCAATGCTTTACTTGGGGAAAATTGGAAAGTCCATCTCAGATGCATCATTCTCCGTATAGTCGTACTGAAATTTGCCGTTCTGAAAATCTGATTAATGAACAACTTCAGGATTCAAAATTAAATGTGATTTGTTGGCTTTATGTACTCATTTTTATAGAATACAATATAATTTTAAATCAATATTAAGTCAGAAGATGTAACAAGCCGAAGAGTATAAAATTCACTACAATAAATAAATGAAACCGAAACTGGTAGACATGAATTAAGACCAATAAGAATAATGAAAGAAACCCTCCCAAAATGTGTGAGTTCCTTTTATAATCTCTGGTTGTTAATCAAATTCAAACTCATCCTTTTGACCATTCACCCTTGGTATTAAATTTTGATTGGCTATTAAACACAATTTTAATATTAATTATTCACACAATTAATAATCACATGGGTTTGCTTAAAAATTTCCCAGGTTTAAATTGTAGAAAGAAAAAAATATGTCTGTCCCAACTTGAAAGAAAATTTTATAATAGGGAATAATAGATGAAGTTTTAATTTAACATTTATGACTGAATATTATTAAATATTTATTTGAAACTGATATAAAATTAATGTTCTTTCAATTTGCTATCAAATGATATCCTTCACGAGACAAAAAATTCTATAATTGTCTCAATAAATACAATTTTACGCATACCATATGCACCCGCTTGCTCACATACCAATAACCTTGCTAGCTAATCATAAAAATTTCAACTAGCACTATCTATTATATAATATTTAAAATCTTATAGCTATTACTCTGAAAATTTACTATTAAAGTGAGTACTATTAGGAATAAGCTAAATTTTACGATCCAAACTTACATTGGTCCTCTCAATTATTTATTTTCTTTTATTAAATAAATATCACTTGTCGATCACAATATTTAACTTTTAACAATTAAAGCATGTCTAAATTTACTGTGTGTTAAGACTTCAAAATTACCTTCACACACTTAAAACAAACTTATATCTTAATTTCCTCTCAAATATTTTACAGACATGATTCTTTTATACATTGTGTAACTACCAGAATCTTTTTGATTCCTCTGATTATTTAAAATTACTGTTATTTATGAAATTTTTTACATAAATACATTTCTTCTATAAGAAAAACTTTTTCTTATTTATTAAAATGGTATCTGCCACAAACTCAACCATCTTTGATCAAAACCAAAGGTTACACTATATATACCTATAAAACAGATATGGCTTTACCAAACATATATTTCTTAAAAAACTATCTATTTCTATAAAGAAATGTTTTATTTTTTTTTTTTTAAATTATGTTCATTGCACATAATTTTCTCATGCCAACTCTTTTCTATATGTACACAGTGATGGTATGCAAATTATCTAAAAAATTTGAATTTACTAGTCAGTACATCAGATTGATAATACAATCATGGCCAGTAAATTCCCTCAATCAATTTGATTATTTTGCTTTTCATACATAAAAAAAAAAGGATTATTATTAGAAGATAAAAAAATAAATATCTGCAGCTTATATGTATTATCTAAAATTATGATACAAAGATTTTAAACAATCTTTAATATGTGAAATAAAGGCTATCAATTCTGCCAAGTCATATCAATCTGAAACTAGTTTATAATTCCAAATAATTTTTCAACTTATGTCACCAATTAACTACAAAAAAAAAAAAAAGAATCATGTATAATAATTTGAAATGTACTATCCTCTGCTTTATTTTATAATTTAGAATTATCAAGCCAGTATGTTTATTTTTTAATTACAATAATAAAAGCATAATTTTAAAACAAAATTAAATATTAAATGCAATTAATAGTAGCAATTCATGAAAATACATTTTAGAAAATTCTTTTGTTCTAATATTTTAATATAGAAATCATATCTGCACACCAAGAGTATAGATTTTAAAAAATGCAATAGATTTTAAATCCTCAAGTAACTAATAAAAATCTTATTTTTAAATATTGATATCTGGATATTAAGAAGCATTCATTATCTTAATATATGAAACAATTTTGCGTTAGTAAAGACAAAAAATATTTTTAAAAATATTTCTACATAATGTGCAAACTTCATATAGAAATAAAAATTCTAATCTTATATTAAGATACGTAAGAATCTGTAATAAAAATCCATTAAAATTTTTTTTGATATAATATTTAATGTTATTCTGACACCCCCCCCCCCAAGTGATTAAAGGATGAGTAAATTCATCCAAATAAAATTATTGAAAAGTTGGTTTTAACTAATTTATTATAGTTAATCCATTTAATGAATGTGATGTTTATATAATGAAATGTTTTGTATATAAAATATTAACTAGAATGCATAATTTAGCAAGAAATTTTATCAAATGGCTGAAATAATTGTGTCACAATGAATTTTGAAAATAATGGTATAGAATTATTGGTAATACTGAACCCTACTGTTTGATGGCATTATTTTTCACAAAACGCACATCAATATACCATTTTAGTGACCTTAACTTACGGCTGACAGTACAAGAGGTGTTTTTTGAGCCATAACAGGCTGCCTAAGGGCAATGTATTCCACGATTATGTAATGAAATACTATGCCCATTGCATTGTGACAGTATTCCTCAAGTGAGCGCTCTTGAACTCTTGCTATGGCCTGATTTGATGGTGGCCGTATTGGAAAGAGACAAAACTCTGCAAAAATTCATTGTCGGAAATTTTTTAGAAAGCGTAGTGGAATTAGTATTCCATATTAAGAATTGTCATGTCATCACACACGCTTCCCTATGCTTTTGAACTGCACACAACTTGAAAAGGTTCTACTTTTTTTCAGCAGAGTTGTTTCCGATTTCCTGTGCAAATGCCCGTTTATGCGTGAATCCATGGCGAGAACTGCAAAATGTCGTCTGCAAGTTGTCCAAATTGGTCGAAGCCACACAATATTGTGTTTTCCCAAAAAAGAGAAAATCCTGCTGCTGGATGCGAAGGCTTGTGGGAGAGATATGCTTTTAGTCAACCACAGGATCTGGGGAAATCCGTTTCCACTCCTGCAAGCGTACATGTGTAGTTCTGCATAAGAGAAGTTGTCTCTAAAATCCCGTTACTCTTACAGCTGTGAGGTTTCCTTGTTATTTTATTTGCGTGTTACTTTTGGCTTTTTTTTTTATGCCCCCGAAAATGTTTTTTTTTTTACTTCTTTTTGGTTCACAACTTGTCCAAAGTATGGGAAACTTGTTGTTGTTTTTGTTGTTCACATGATACTAAAGTAGATAGGTAATATTTTTGCTAAGTTTCATTAACAGTTAAAATAGGTAATATTTTATTATACCAAAAAAAATGAAGAAATGCTTAAGAGTTTATTCAAAAGCCCCCCCCACACACACACACACACAAAAGTAAAATCATAATAAAGAACTGTGCTGTAACATAAATGTTCAAAAAGAAAATCCAAAAAGAAGTCGATAATTAAAAATCAAAACAAACTTTTCCCACCTCCCCCATTTGGCTTAAAAAAAAGTGTTCATTCAAAATGAACTGTTTATGTCTTTTTTAAAATTAAAGGGCCCAAAAATTAAGGAAGAACTTTTCACTATCATATAAAGCTTTCTGTAGCGTAAAGATTTGAAGAAAAAAAAAGCCTCATAATAAATTAACCAAAAAAAAAAAGACGACAATTTAAAATCAAAACAACCCCTCTTCCCTCGACCCTCTAAATAAACCAAGTGTTGGTTTATTCAAAAGTACCGAATTGTTGAAGTCTTTCGGCAAATCAAAACATCAACCAAAAAAATGAAGATAAGTTAAATTAACATTACAGTAATGTTTAATTAAGAAGATAAGTTAAAAGCAAACAACCAACCCCCCTCCACCATCTAAAAACAACAAAGTGTTTGTTATCGTAAATTAACAAAAAAAAAGATGACAATTCAAATTCAAAACAACCTCTCTCCCCTCCACCATCTAAAAAACCAAGTGTTGGTTTATTCAAAAGTACCGAATTGTTGAAGTCTTTAAGAAATCAAAACATCAACCAAAAAAAAAAAAAGAAGTTAAGTTAAAAGCAAACAACCAACCCCCTCCTCCATCTAAAAACAACAAAGTGTTTGTTACAGTATTTTTGTGTAAACAAACCGGCAGACCATTAATCGATAATTTAAAAGCAAACCAACACCCCCTATACTATCTAAAAACAAAGTGTTTGTTTCTTTTAAAAAAAACAACTTAAAAACAATTAAAAAAAACAGGTGAAAAACAAAAAAAAAACTTGGGTTTACCGTAAATAATATTATGTAAAGAAACCGAAGGTCAGTTAGTTAGTCGAGAATTTAAAAACAAATCAACATCCCTAGACCATCTAAAAACAAAGTATTTGTTTATTTAAAAAAAACAAAAAAAAAAAAACTTTGGTGGTTTACCGTAATATTATGTAAACCAAACAGACAGGCCGAAGAACAAAAAATTAAAAACTGGTTGAAAAAAAAAAAATCTTTTATCGTAATATTATGTAAACAAACAGATGGCCCATGAATCAGTATATTGATGAGCATTGGGCGAAAAAGAGCGCCATCAAACGGTAGGTTCAGTATTCATACTATTACCGAATTATTAATTGTAGATCATTATATTGTCCTGTTTGTATTAAATTCAATTTATATATATATAATGAAGCATGATAACATACATATATTTACAACTTTACAAACCTGAGGCCAAATATCATGTAAAGTTCTTAAATATAAAATTGAATAAAAATCTTTATTAAAAAAAATAAAACTTTTTAACTTTTTTTAATTTTAATAGCATTCATATAAAAAAAAAAGTGATGTTTATACTCCAGACATAAGAACTTCCCATTGCTTAACTAAAATAAATATAAATAAAACAAAATAATAATAGGTTTTTAATTAAATATTTTAAAGAATATATATAGATTTTTTTTAAAAAAAAAAATAAAATAAAATGTTTGTGTTTGGGTTGTGATTGTTTGTGATAAAAAAAAAAGGGGAGTGGGAGATAAGGTAAGCTTTTGTTTATGAATATATTTTGTAATTTTTAATTTAATATTTTTTTATTTTTTTTATTGGAATATGTGATATTTATTGTTATATATATTTTATTTTAGTGTACCTTGAAAAAGACTATATGAAATAGTCGAAACATTGGATTTCTTTATCATCATTATAGTCATATAAAAAAGCAAGTTTTAAAAAGGAGTTCATTTGTTTTATTTCTATATTGGATATTTATGAACTATTTTGGAAAGAAGAAATGTGTGATTGATATATTAAATTATAAATAAAACAAATGACCTGGAACCACCAGAAGTTGAAGTCTTGAGCTTAAGCTTCCTTTACTTATACTTATATTTGATTTTATGATAATGGATTTAATGTGTAAATATATTGCTTAATATATTAGATAAATTAGTTATTTCAATTTTTTCTATATTCTGTTTTCATTTCTCTTTCTTTTTGATTATTGTTATTTCAATATAAAAAATTATTTTTTTAATATTTTAATTTCATTATTATTATAATTTTTAAAAAAAAAGAATCTATTTTTCCTGTTTACTAATATTAAAAAATGGGTTATATTTTTCAAACATATTGCTTCTTTAATAATTTTTTCCTTATAATTATTTTTATTTTACAACATTTTTATGTTATGATTGTAAATTCTGTTTTTATGAAAATGTTTAAACATTTATTGTTATTTATCATTAAGGTATGCCTATAATCTTTCTAAATTATTTTTTTGTATTGTTTACCTAATTAGGATTTATATTATTATTTCTACAATTTAAATAAATTACATATTGCATTCATATCTTCTAATTTATTTAGTTTTTAATTATTATAATTTAAAATATTTTTGAAAACAAACAATTAATATACTAAATTAAAATCACTTAAAAATGAATTAAGTATAAAGTGTACAATCTTGGATTAGATTTAAACCCGGAATCATTATATTCATAAAAAAAAAAAAAAAATTGTTGGCTTATTTTTCAATTCTTTTAAAAACATCAATGGTTATTGGTAATCCATCTAATATAACATTCGTGAATTTTAATTTTTTCTTGACAGATAGTATATTAAATTGTATATCATAATAAAATTAATATTTTATTATTAAAAATGTAATAGAATAAAATATGTATTTGTTGGTATGATTTTTAATTATTGCATACATTTAACAAATAATGCATGAACTTAATAAATAAAATAATCAACTGTTATTTAGTGTTTGTAGGCATGTATACGTGCATTGTGTTTATACAATTAAAATAATATTAAATCATATATATTTTAAAATACTTTTACATATAATTACTTTAATAGATATTTTAAAAAATTATAGAATATAGTATATTAAATAAATAATTATAAAAGGTATATTTATATTTTATTTAAATTATGATTTTAAAGGTGTATTTTAATTTGCGCATTTAATTTAGTATTTTTTTTTTATTATTATTTTTAAAAGACAGTTTATTATTACAAAATTAAGAAACACTTTTATTCTATGAATGCTGCTGCACTTCAAGAACTTTTTATCAAGCAAAATTTAATTCTTTATAACAAAGACAATAACAACAAATTATATTTATTTGAGTGAAACCATAACAACAATATCTAAGATAATAAATTTAAATGTTTCATCATTAGGAAAAAGGTATAAAAAGATTATGAGTTTAGAATGACTCTCTCTAATCGGTCTTTCAATATGCAAAGTCAATGCATTAAATTTACTATTAAAAGTTGAATTTTATTATAAAAAATGAATGGCTAGGCAAAAAAAAAAAACCTTTTGCATCAAAAGACTTCTGTCTTTTGAGAGCTCCATTAACACCTTGGAATAAAATTATCTAATGCATTTTTAATACCACAAGAATACAGGAATTCAATGAATAATCTTGGTGCTACAATGTATATTGGCAATAAAATAACTGTTATAACTTAGAATTCATTATAGATTAAATTTGCAATGCTATTGTGGATTACCAAAGGTTTAAATTGTTATTATTCATATAAAATTGAAAAAATTAATATCTCAATGTTTTACTACAGAATATTTTATTTAAAATGTATACTTCCTTCAAGTGGATAAAAAATTCTGTTTTGATAATGTGACTAAAATATGATTGAACTTAAATATATCTTCATACTATGGAAAATACAGATAGTAATCAGAGAACTTAGGACTTATGAACTTCAATTTTATATTTATGCAAATATTGTTCTATTGATATGTATTAATAAATATGCTTTTTTAATAAAGTTTAATTAAAGAATATCTGACAATTCTTGGAAAGATTAATCCAGTCATAAGTTTTCATTATATATTTATCTAATGTAAAATGTATGTGTTTATCTATACTATATGAAATATAACTAACCAAAAAGAAAATTTAGATTATTTTAAAACAAAATTTTAAATATAGTATCTTTCTTAACCCTAATTTTGATTTTATATAAAATTTTATATGTTTATTTATTTTCATTATTTATATATATTTGAAAAGCAATAGATTTTAAATGTAAGTATTTAGGAATTATATTTAGGACAGTATATACTTCATATACCTTGAATGTAGTATAATCTTGTACTTAATTTGAAAATCAGGAAACAAACTAAACAGACTTAATTTTTTATATATATACTTTAAGGATTTATTAATGTATTGTTGTGTTTGGTTTGGATTACAGACCCAACCTACAGACAATAATACTAGCACCAGTATTATAATTAATATAATATTTATTATATTTACATATATATTTAATACAGAATAATATAGTCAGAGTCTTATCAATCTACCGCTTCCAGTTACACCTTATAGCTTGCCTCATGGGTAGGAAGAACGACTCTTCCACCAGTATCAGACAGCAGCGTCCAGTCCTTACGTGGACTTGCCTAGCTGCATGGACAAATAGAGTATTGCTATCGTAGGAATGCTCACTGCTGTTTAAATTAGCAAGGCTTCTCTTGGAGAACACATACCATCTTTGTAGGTTAGACAGATGTTCTCTACCTTTTCCTCCAAAAGGCTGACTATTTAAAGCCAGATCCCTGACCTCACTGGAGCATTCGGATTCAGCGATCATATGTTTATTGGCCTGTATTAATCATTGGCTAAGTGTTTAGCTGTACATCAGCCTATTGACCAGCAGCAAACAATGCTCAATCGATCAGATAAAGAAGGAATCTGGAATAGTCCACTTCTGATGAAAAAGAGAACTATAACATGTATAGTTCCTCACAATATATGCTTGATACATAAATAAGAAATTTATACAACATATGCAATTATACCAATGATAATTAATTCATAATCAAATATCCTAATCAAAATTATTTCATTCATTTATTAATTTATAGATTTTATTTATTTATTTATTTATTACGTTTCTTATATTAATAAAAAAAAAATTATTATTAATTAGAATTGAATTTCATGATTATTATAGTTTATCGATCACATTATACTTTAATAACAACTTCGTCTCTACGTATTTTATTTTCATATTAAATATTCAGCTAACCAAAATAATAAATAAACATTTACATATTTGAATAATTTATGGTATTATTTTAGTATTTTCTCATTTACATTTTATTGATTACAATGGATAGGTAATTATTAAAAGTAAAGCCAATATTTTATTAAACACTAATTGGTTAAGTACATATATTTATTTTTGTTTAAACTAATATAAATTGCCACTCAACATTAACATAATTTATATTTGTATTTTTATATTGGACTATTTCCATCATCTAATATATGTATTGAATATCTTTAGAAAAAATTAACTTGATTTAAATATTTCAAATACATTCAACTGTTAGTAATAGCACATCAAACAGGTTAGTATATGCACAATGTTTTGAGAAGTATTATTCTCCCCTCTTTTTTAGGTGGCCTGAGCAGTGACAGTACTAGCACGGGATTCGAACCTGGATCCTTAAATTCTTGAATATTGAATTTTTTAAGATAAGGCTCTAACCAACTGAGCCATCCTGCCCAAAGCAATAGTCTGTAGTAAATTTTGTATACTTAACAATGAGGTTCCTCCTGTTTTCTCCACTTTTTCGTAAGAGCAAAGTTGATTAGTGGTTTCCATACATTATGTATAGTCACACTAGGTTGGCTTATGGGATTTTTGTGTCATTGTCAGGTGAGCAGCATCTTTAAATTTTCTTCTTTGTACCTTTTCTTCTCTATCCAATATTTCTGTTTTTCCTATTTGAACATATGTTTGGCACATACATAGTCTGCTATCTCAGACCCATCTGTTTTCTCTCTTCTAATCATCAGTTTGTGAAAATATAGAAAAGAATAAAAGTATCAAAGGTGTAAAACAATATCTTGATATTGGGAGGAAATCTAAATTTGCAACAGAAAGAAAAAATGGAACTATTACTAAAAAGAGAGATGATATCATGAAATGAATGGAAGGCTTATATATAGAATTATAGAGTAATAAAGAACAAGAAAATAAGTATTCCTATAATTAATACATCTGAGTTGCCCAAAATTTTAAATAAAAAAATGAGCATATAATTATAACTATGAAAAAAGGAAAAGCTGCAGGAAATGATGGAATTATAATTGATATCTTAAAAGAAACAGATGAAGAAATAGAAAAATTGTTAACAAAGTTATATACCAAATATCTAAATGATAAAGATGTAGCATGATTAGAAGAATGCATTAGCAATACTGATATTTAAGAAAGGTAATAAAAATATTAAACATTACAAACTTTTGAATCTTTTAAGTTCTATGCAAAACCTTTACCAAGGTGATTGCAACTCATCTACAGCAAACTTCAAATTTTAATCAACTAAAGAATAAGCTGTATTTAAACAATGGATCACATCCAAGAATTGAGAGAAGTTATAGTTGCCATTACTTTGGATTTGTAGACTACGAAAAGACATTTGTTTTTACAAGTATTTCTATAGTGAATAAAGCATTGGATCATCAAGATATAGACCCAGGATAGTATTATATGTTCATGATTATTTATCAAAATGTAACAGTAAAAATTAAATTACAGAATATTAAGAAGATTAACACTAAGAAGAGAGTACAACAGGGTGATTTCATATCTCCAAACCTTTTGAGGCAGTTTTTGTAGATTAAAATGGAAAACTAAGGGAATAGAAATAAATGGAGATTATTTAAGTTTGTCTAGATTTTGCAGATGATGCGATTGTTTTTGCAAATAATGCATCATAGGTTTAGAAAATGTTGCAAAAATTATTTGATGAAAATAAGAAAACAGAATTAAAGATAAATACTAAATAGACTAAAGTAAAGTTCAACGGTTTTCTCACAAAAAAATAAAAATTGATAATGCATGCAGAAACGTAATGGAGAAATTAATCATAGAATTAAACTTGGATGGAATGTTTTTAATAGAATTAACTTAATATTTAAAAAATATGACTATATGTTTAAAGAGGAACATTTTTAATATGTGGGTTTTATTCTTCATGAAGTATATTATCAACTTATTCTTCTTTATGCATTGATAAATTATAAAAAATCAAACAAATCCATCTTGCTTATTACTTTTTCAATACTTATTTTATACATTCAAATATCAATCTTTTAAGCTAATTGTGCATACGCTTTGCGAGTGTTAATAATAAATGAATACTTTCTCACCAATACAAGATATAGTATTTATGCAGGAATAAAAGGAATCCTCTCATTCCTACGACTCAAATGTTTATATATGAGCAAATCTGAAGTACTGGCAAGTAAAGCGTGAGGATGGAACCGTCACTTTAACTTAAAAGGCTGATATTTGAATGTATACAATTGTAAACAAACGCTATATAGAATAAATGCTTATTTACATATGATTAAGTTTCAGTTGGAATAACGTTTAGTAAATTCTAGACAATTTCACCCACGTCATTCATTCAGACATCGTATATAGTAATTTAAAGTGACAGTTCCATCCTCACGCTTTACTTGCCAGTACTTCAGATTTGCTCATATATAAGCATTTGAGTTGTAGGAATGAGAGGATTCCTTTTATTCCTGCATAAATACTATATCTTGTATTGGTGAGAAAGTATTCATTTATTATTAACACTTGCAAAGCGTATGCACAATTAGCTTAAAAGGCTGATATTTGAATGTATACAATTGTAAACATACACTATATAAAATAAATGCTTAAATACTTATTTTATTAAAATTAATCCATCTGACAGTTTCAATTGCTCAGCAATCTTCTTCAGAGATATAAGACATATATATATATGAATACACAAATACTTCATCATATAAACAAATATTATATCTATTTGTAAATGACTCTTTTTTACATATATTTTATTGCCTATATCAATATATACATATCATCATCAACCATTATCAATTGACTGCACGATGAAGGTCTCTCCAAGTTCAATCTATCTTCTCTGATCTTTAGCTTCTCTTCTCCATATCACCCTGAACACTTTCTTATCCATCTCACATATGGTCTCTTTCTAGGTCTTTTACAATCTCTTGGAATCTGGTTTAAGATTTCAAGTGTCTATCTATTATCAACTCTTCTAGCAATATGTCCAGCCCAACTCCACTTCAGTCTTTTAATTTTTTTCAATGAGGTCAGTTACACATATATAATCATAAATATATATACATACACTAAACTAATCAAAAGTTATACTACATCTACGTCATCAATTATTGTTATTAATAATGATATAAATGTAGTATAAGTTTTGAATAGTTTAGTGTATGTTCCTTAGTAATCATTTTTCTAATCCGAAACTGTTTATCAACATTTTAATCTTAACATTCATAACTTTGTAATACTTTATTTCTTTAAGTTCTAGATATATATATATAGCACCTCCTCTACTTCGAAAATTACAATTTTGAAAATCTCAAACAGTCTTTCAGATAACTCGGTTCCTTCTTGATTCTTTGGGACCTATGCAGGATTGATTCCTTTTCTGCTTTGTCCTCTTTGTTTACTTTTGTCGAGTCTGCATCCTATAATGTCCGGCACTATTTTTCTTCAGTTCACTCAATTTTGTCTTCCCGACGTCTGACATAATTTACATGTCTGCATATGATTTTCACTGTTTCTGTCTCGACTATCACTATTTGTTTTGACAGATGTTCTTTAATTATGCCTTTCATCCAATATTTTTCAAAAATGTCTCTCACCCAGATTTTTTCTCCCCCTGCATACTGCAATTCTGTGTTGTTTTCGTTTTTCAAAAAAATTTTGGTTTGGGAGAATCAGTGATAACTTTGTGTGAATCTTTCATTTATTTGGGTTTGATATCACTACAATCAGTGACCCAATCAGCCTTAAGTCTGTTCCACTTTAGCTTGAGGCACAAAAGGAGCTTTTCTAGGCCTGCAAATCATGGGAGTTGCTCCATCTTGCAAGACTATATTGACTGAAGTAGTACTGTTTTGACCTTCCATATTAGTAAATAAACTTATGTACATTTTTTATTTCTTCCTCGATAGCGGTATTGTTAACCATACATATTTCTATTCCCAGGGCATCAAACCATTCCCTACCTATAAAAGGGGAGAGACCGCCTTGTACTATATACAATGGTAACCTATGGGCCTTTTTTTAAATTCTACACTTATTTCTACTTTCCTTAATATTTGCATAATATTACTGCTAGCATCTTTCACTCTTAAACTAGTTCTCATTAATATAAAGGGGTTCACAAATTTTTCTGTTACCATTTCCCAGTCTTTAATTGCCATTATTTTTCCATTTCCAATTTTGTATTTTAAAATTTCACTCTGACATCATGAATTGGTTGCAATGAACAACTGAGTATTATAAATCTCACATTTCTGCTTGGTTTGCCTTTGGAAAATTGGGTGATATACTATGATCTTTTCCCCTATTAGACCAACATGACTTTCTCTAAATGACCTACTTTGCCACAGGCTTTAGAATGCTCTTTGTAAAATCTACACTTACATGCCATGCGGCCTTTTTTTTTGCACAACAATAGTAAACAATTTCCTTCGACTTACTCTTAGCCGGATGATATTTATTTTCAGTTTTTCATATAAACGCACTACATTCATTATTATTGGTAAATTTCCGAAATTCCCTTGATTGGTCAAGCACTATCTCATGGGCTATTCCCATTTTGATTGTTTCATCGTATGACAATTCTCTTGAGGCCAGTATCTGCTGTCTCAGCCTATCATCGGACACCCCCCCCTAATTGTTCCAGCACATCATCCTCTAATGCATCGCCATAACTACAGCTCTTAGCGAATTCCCTCAAAGTTTGATCATAGTCTTGTATGTGTTCCCCGTCACTTTGCTGTCTATTTCTAAAATGTAACTGTGCTATGTGCTTAGAGGCTTGGGACTAAAATAATTATTTAGTTTTCCAACTACTACTTTGTATGGCAATTTCTCTAGTTCTTCGTAATCACATAACCAATTTGTGATTTCTATTACTTGTTGCCTAGCCTAACATAACAATGTGGCAACTTTATTTAATGGGGTCACTGACAGTTCCATTAATAAAAAAAATTTCTCAATCCTTTTGAGATAAATTGGCCAATTAACAGAACTATTCACATTAAACTCATTTATTGTCACTTGCGGTCCAGTCGTCATCTTAACTTTTAATCCAAACAACTAATAAGTAGAAAAAATTTCCCCATGATTTCCGAATACACAATTATATTATGATGCAGAATTACAAGTTGAGTTCTATCCTGTCAAGACTGCGCCAGTTTTCTGCTATGTACAGCCACCCATGTGGGCTGACAAACAGAAATAAATGTAATACGGAAACTAAGATTTTATAACTAAATACTGACTTTATTGCTACAAGTTACTAATAGTAAGATTTTACCACAATGCTTAATTACAATTTATACATATCAATATTATTACTTACAAAACACATGGTTCATGAGGCATCCCTAGGTCCAATTTGATACCTTCAGTGATGGAGTTCACTGGGCCCCTCCATATATTCAGACCATTATATATCTCTTGACAGCAGCGATCAGCTCCAACGATGTGTGTAATAAGACCCCGATTTCCTTTATCTGTGAGCTTTGATAGCTTCTCGCTAATAGTGGAATGTTCTAGAACATAATTAATTATTATTGTTCCTTATCTTTTTTAAGTAATCATTTTCTAATCCGGAACTGCTTATCAACATTTTAACCTTAACATTAGTAACTTTGTAAGACTTTATTTCTTTAAGTTTTAGATATATATATATAGCAGAGATGAAACAGATCTGTTCAAAAATTAAGCTAAGAAGATAAAAAACTTAAACAATAAAACTCTGAAACTAGAGAATTAACAATTCTTCAATAACATTAATAAAAAACTAAACATATAAAACAAGTTGTACAATAATGCAAATAGAGATCCATAAAGGCTTAACCAAAATTAAAAAATTAAAAAGCTCAGAAAATTAATGAAATCCCAGTCAGTGCTAAAAGTTATGATGAAAAACGATGTGACAAAATTAGTTAACATAGAGAGATACTTCATAATCACTAATATATATGTGTTAGTGCATGAATAAAATAAAAGTGGAAATAACCTTACAAAATTTATTATAATAGTATTAATTATTATAATAAATTTTGTAAGATTGTCTATTCGTTTTTGTAAAAGTAACTCCACATTTATGTTTTTGGATATATTACATTTGACTTTCTCTTCATACTATATAAGAATCATTTATTGTAAGTCAGAGCAATTAATGAATTATTACGCTTACAATAGATGATTCTAAAAGCAATATGAAAACAATTTTTGTTAGAAGCATATGAGTATAATATTATATGATATAATATGTGATATTATTTATTTACATTTTAACAAAACAGGAGCGGAGGAGAATTAGTATAAGTAAAGGGACAGCAATTTTCCTTATCAAATTATCTATAAACATATTTAAATTTATTAAATAATAATAATTTCATTTATGAGACAATAACAAAACTTAAATTTTTAAAATCAATGATTATGTGAAATCTTAATTTCAATAAAGTGTATTTGGTAATAAAATTTAAAGTATAAAATCATGGGTTCCTAGCAAAATTACTTGTTTTGGATAATATGATAATGAAGCATGAGAAGCAATAGCTAGAGCTTTGATCCAGAAATCTTTAGTTCTCAAATCCATCATTCTATCACTAGTCTAAACTACATAAAACATGAATAATGCATTCTTATATATATATCATTAAACTTGAATTTAGTTCATAAAACAAGAGCAATATAGTGTTAAATGAAAAAAAAAACTTAAATAACTATACTGCTTATGTATTCAGAAACAAATCCAAGTTTAACGATATGTATATAGTTTTAAATATAAAGTAAACATCTGACTTTAAGAACTTAAATCTAAACATCACATGATCACCATCTCTTTTACTAAACAGGCAAAACTCTCCATACAGTAGTGCCACCCTGTGCCAACCAGAGTAATCAATGATGCTAGAAGGCTTGTGCATAAAATCCCTATCTAGTGCCTACTCATCCAATATCCCCAGACTAGTTTCTGGCTTGTGGCCTTCGTCAGTGAGGAGCCTTGCCTTCTGGCATCCATTGATTACTCTGATTGGCACAGGGTGGCACTACTCTATAGAGTTTTGCCTGATTAACTTATATCTACATGATAAATTAAGTGAATATTAAAAAAAATACCTCAGATGATTGTAACAATGGAAAAATCCATGGCACTGAAATCTCCTCTGATGATTTATCCCTGAGGTAATACAATCCTTAAAAAAATTTTTTTTTAATTAAAGTAAATCAATATAAAATTAGACATTAAACACATAATTTAAAAAGCATTAAGTATATTGCAAAACATTTTAACAAAAATTATAAAGCAATATAAAAAATCAAACATTCTTCAAAGTTTTCAATTTATAGACAAAAAAATTATTTTAAAATATTGGATATATATTAGAAGTTTCAGATAGAAATTAATATAGATAAAATGACGAATATAATTATTTAAAATAGATTTTTTAATATAATTTCTTAATTTTAACATCATTTAGACATCTAACTGAATACAAAACTAAATTAAGATAACAGAAATAAAATATGTAAATAAGTAAATATTTAAAAAAAAAAAAAAAATAGTAAATGAATTTATTTACATAATTTGGAAAAACATTTAACAATTTTACAATGAATTTAAATAAGTATATATATCAAATTACAAAACAACTTATGTTTAAACTAAGCAGCCAAATAAATCATTTAATTTTAAAGCCATAATTTTCAAATAGAAACAAAAAAAATTTTTTTTTCTATTTGTAAATTATGATTTCAAAACTAAATGACATTTTTAGCTAATTTAAAATGAAAGATAGCTAGCTTGCAGAAATGGAGAAATATAGGTATTTGGGTGCTTTGTTAAATGGAAAAAGAATTATACAAATTGGGAATTACAGCTGAAAAGCAAAAAATGAAGTGAGATTGATCAAAAATCTAAGACAGCTAGATATGCTATTGGGTGGTTTCTTTTAATGAAGGAATTTAAAAATAAATTCAAAATACACCTTTACCCCGCTTAGCGATGGCAATTGGTCCTCCAAAACTCATCGTTAAGCAAGAATATCGTAGACAAAATACGTAATTATAATGGGGGTCTATGGGGAAAAAAATTGGTCGGTTCCAGTGACGTAAAATATCCACATTGATTTCCAAGCTCAAAGATTTTCTTGATTTTTTCATGACAATGATGACTAAATACGGTATCTAAAAAGAAAAGTTTTATATCACTAGGAAAAAAAATGCATATTTTCACTTTAAAAAGTACAGAACAGCAATGAAACTAAATTTGAATTTAAAAGTTTTTATATTCTTCCGCGGAAGTTTTTCATCGTAATGAAAAAAAAATCTATACTGAAGTGCTTTTTTTAAAAAATTGTATTACAGTATATATTACTACTATACATTTATTTTATTACTTATGTGAAATTATTCAAATTAAAAAACAATGTTTAATTATTAATTATTTAATTGAACATATAGAAAAAAAAATCAACTTATTTTCAAAGTAAAAAATCTAACTTCTAATTTTCTAAAACATACAGGTAGGTTTATTTTTCTTACTGTATATTTTTAGTAATGTAATAATGCCCCCCCCCCCCCCATTCGAGTAGAAAGATTTTTAATTAAATGCAATCTGTTTTTTTTTTTTAAACTTTTCTAATTCGACATCGTTTTAAAATGTTGTTTTTCTTCTGATTTGAAACATCTTAAGTGTAAACAACATGTTTATTAACGAAGTTACAAAATCAATAACTATTTTTACATAATTATCCAGGTGTTCTAAAAATAATATATCGTATTTAAGAAACACACACACGCAGTTTAATATTCATATTTAGTGTTTTCCTGAAAGTTTGTGATAATGGTATTTTATTTGTCTTGTACTGTATTTATATATTGGAGTATTTGTATACAGTATTATCAACAAATTAAAAATCCTCCTTTTTCTTTTCAAAAACCTTATTTTCTTATCTCAATACTGAACATATATATATATACTGTATATACAGTATTTATATAATACAAAACTCCGTTTCAACTGTTTATCTTCATACAGTCATTTTCAAGGATATCTCTCTCCCACTGCTATATTTTATTACTCTTTCTTTTACATTATTTAATTACAAATCAACGTTGAAACGTTGGAGTTTTTGTATTATATAAATATATATACTGTATATGTTCAGTATTGAGATAAGAAAATAATGTTTTTGAAAAGAAAAAGGAGAAGGATTTTTAATTTGTTGATATTATTGTAGAACATATATACGTATTTTAAAAGAAAAAGTGGATGAACATTTGCTGTGTTATTTATTATATATGATGTATACAGTATTATAGATAAAGTAATTATAGATATTTTAAGGGTTTTATGAATAAAATATTGTATGTGTATACAATTACAGCAAAGTCATTACCTGTATACATATTACAATAATATATTTTTTGCTTTTGGGTATAATATAGCTATCTCTGACGTCATCAGTGATGCAAAATTCAAGATGGCTGCCAAAAAAAAATTTTTTTTTTTAATTTTTCCCGATCGTTATAGCGAATAATCAATTGTACATCGAAGTAGTGGGTACAAATTGATGATGATCGCTATTGCGAAATATCGCTAAGTAGAAAATCGCTAAGTGGGGTAAAGGTGTATTTGGAATACAATATATACATAAAAATAGATTAGTAAAAATAGTATTTAAATGAATTATGAGGAAAGAACAACAAGCATGGTGAGAAAAACAGATTTTACAGTGTGCATAAATAATAAATCCCCCTATTTATTTCTAGGTATTTATATAAAAAATGAGAAAAATGTGCATTTGGAAATAGAGGATAGATAAATTGATTAGTAAAAAAGAAATAGTT
The DNA here is from genome assembly GCA_028023455.1 of Epiperipatus broadwayi. Taxonomy (NCBI): domain Eukaryota; kingdom Metazoa; phylum Onychophora; class Udeonychophora; order Euonychophora; family Peripatidae; genus Epiperipatus; species Epiperipatus broadwayi. The sequence goes on along the minus strand of JAQFVV010000081.1, from coordinate 1,499,759 downwards.
ATGAAAATCAAATGTGACTAAAAAAAAAATAGTTTGAAGTTATACAAAAATAAAAATTATATAAAATATGGAAATATGTATGATAACACTAAAGTATTAGGACAAGAATCAGAGTTTTAAATATCACAAAAATGCAAAAATACAGTAAGAATTCATATTGTAGATATAATTTACATGATGGCAAAGACACAGAATTTAACATTTATTTTTAGGATGTAGGATACAGAAAAAGAATTAGAATAAATTGTATAGAGAATGGAAAAGATTTGAAAATAAAAAAATTGAAAAATGTAAAGATCTTATGATTTTTTGTTTATATCTTTATAACAAAATTGGAGATCATGAGAAAAAGGATAATGAAACTAATAAAACGGCTTTCATTAAAATGGGATATAAAGGGGGGGGGGAGTAAATCATAATTGCAAAAATAAATGGATAATAAGTAATAAAAAGTAGATGAGTTTCTTGAAGTATATAAAGCTTTAAAAGGAGGAAATGTTTAATATAGCTAGCAGGTTTTCTGAGAAAATAACTGTGATAGAATCTTCAGATTTTGCTTAAAGAAATAAGTTTATATTTTGTAGTTTATTACTAAATGCTAATTTAATATTATATATATATTAGTTTTAAAAGAAAACTAATAAATGATATATTTCAGTGGTTCTTTTTTTATATATTTACAAATTTAATATAAATTATCTAATTATCAACTCCTGACTGATATCAGTAATGAACATTTCCATAAATTATTAAACATAAAATACTATATGTAAATCTAAAATAACCCCAAATTTTAGAAGTCTATGAAAATATTAGAATTACATAATGTAATTACCATTAAAATAGATAATTGTAAAGATGTTTATGTGATTAGTGAAATCAATCATTTTAAAAAGATATAAATATCACGTGATCACCCTCTCTTATACTAGCACATAACTGTTATCTAGGTGCAGTGCTCTCAGATCCAAGGCTCCTCACTGACGAAGGCCACAGAGCCAGAAACTGGTCTGGGGATATCAGATGAGTAGGCACTAGATAGGGATTTTATGCACAAGCCTTCTGGCATCCATTGATTACTCTGGTTGGCATTACTATATGGAGAGTTTTGCCTGTTTAATAAGATATAAATATTTAAGGAAACAGGAAAATTAAATGTCTTTAGATTATAAAAAATAGTTTTGAAGATATACAGAAAGAAATTATTTAATAGGTTCCCTATAATTTGAAAATTTTTATCATTTGGACAAAATTATAAAGATGAACTTAAAACTTTTCACAATCACTAGATATTGTTACCTTAGCACAAGCTATGATTCAATTAAAAATAATAATAATTAACACAAATATATAAGTAGCACTCCTATAATTGAAAAGATTGCTGATAGTTAGGTTGAAACAATTCAAATATTATGATATTATTTCAAATAGTGATTATAAAGTTGCTGGTGAAATAAAAAGTGTGTATAAAGAAATTAAATAAGTGCTTAAAAAAATTACAAAAATAGTTGTTTAATGTAATGAAGTAATCAAAGGCTATAAAGAAATAGGAAAAAAGATAAAAATAATTAAGAGGTAGAAACAAAAAAATAAGACCAGTGAAAGTCTGACAAGTTTTTGTAAAACAAATAATATAACAAAAATTATATCATTTAAGAATCAAGAGGAGAATTTACATATGGAAAATTCCAAATAATAAAAGAATAACATTAAGACAGCATATATACATTTTAGAACTTATAAATTCAGATCACAACTTAATAATGGTAAACTAATTAAAAAAGGAAAAGAATCAAAACTAAATTGGGTAAATGAAAAGTTGAAAGGGAGGGGGGATGCTAAGGAAAACTTCAATAACAGAATTAATACAAACCAAAGAAAAAATTAGATTGTGGAAAGAGTTAAAAATATAAAGGCAAATTTGTCAAAATTGAGTATTAATAAAATAGTAGGGAAAAAAAGAGAAAAAATATAAACACTGATATAGATAATGGTAGATAAAAAGCTTCACAGAGATATAAATCTGAAAAAATTAAACAAGTATGATTAGAAGAAAAACATAGAAAAATAAAGAAACTACAAAAACAAAAATGCATTTAAAATATGACAGTCAGTAAAATAAAACATTTTGGTTGCAAAAAAAAATTGCAGAATTAAAGAAATTATTGATGAAAAAAATAGATATGTTAGTAAAAAAAGGATATAATTAAAAGGATGAATAACAAACTTTTCTTTATATTAATCTGGTAAACAATGATGAAAAAAAAAAGGTTGTAAATGGAATAATAAGTTTGATAAAATACAAAGAATGGAATTTCAATTGCATTGTTAACAACTACAAAAAAAAAAAAATTGAAATAATTTATTGATGTATGTAACATAACTATTTATGATTCAAAGGATTATTAACAGTAATATATAAAAAAATTTAAATAATTAGGTTCAAATGCTACTTAACAAGTATTGTTGGTAATCTTGAATTGATTTCTTTTGAGTAAATTAGGCATGTTTTTATCAAAAGAGGTGCAATAGATGCAATCGAATTAGTGAAGACCATTATTATTAAAAGATATTTTGAAAAATGATGAAAAGCTACTAAATATTTTATTGATTTTTAAGTCTTTTTCTAAAATAAAATGAATTTAATGGTATATTATTGAAAACGTTTTATTTGGTACTTTGGTATTATTCCTGCAACATGGAACATGTATTAGACCTACTGCGCTTTTTCACATTCGTATCAATCTGCTGATAACTTTGTAATCTTGTGATCTGACCAAAATATTGTGTATATGGATCTTTAGTACAAGATATTTTTCACAAAGTTTGCAAAAAAAAAAATGTATTGAAGATATTTGTTGATTATAATGGCCTTTCAGAAGGAAAAAAAGTTAAATGAGATGTAATTACAAGACTGGTAAATTCTTGTGTTATGTTTAATATTTATTTAAATGAGATTTTCTAAGTGTTGTTTTGATAAAAATGGTGTGAACTTTGGGGGAGGGAGGTATTATATCAGAATAAAAGAATACAAATATTTTCCTATACACAGTCTTAAAAAAATATTCCATAAGCATAATACTAAAAAATATTTTATAAACTGAAATAATGTGAGAATAAAAATTAACAAAAAACTGACAAAAAAAAAAAAGTTGTATAATGATAATATAGTAAATCAGTAAAAAAAATTGTAAAAAATGCTATTTTAGAAATAAAAAATTATAAATAAAAAAATCAATAAGCTTTGGTAAAAAGCATACCCATCCATTTCATAAATAATATCCATTTTTTTATATACTAATCTATATAATTATGCTAAACAATTTTTTAAAAAATATAATGCAAAAAAAAAAAATTATATTGCTAAAATCAAACAAAATATAAACAATATTAAATATTTACCAATAAGGCCTAAAAATAAAAGCAAAGGCAGAAGAAAGGGAAGGCAATACAATTTCGATGAAATTCTTGATCTATATATACAAAAAAAAAAAAGAGCAATATATGAATATAAATATATGGGATTTGAACATCAAGCACCCTTCAACTATCCACACTATCTTATACCACTAATACACATGATCACACACATGTAGAAATGATAATCTCTAATACACGCATTTCGTGCTAAACCAGTACCCATCAGTTGGTCCAGATCATCATCTCCCATACATATATACAATCAGTGCTCAAATATTAACATGAATATATTAAATTTTTTAAAACTAAATTTATTATTTAAATATAAGACTAAATTTTTAAAATGGAATTAAAGCTATTTTAGATAAAAATTAATAGTACATTCATATTTTATATATGAGGGGGGAGAGGTAGAATATTCTTAAAAAACAACTATACTATATACACAACCCATGTGTATCTTAATTAATTCACTAATGTTAAATATTTAGTAATAAAATTTAAAAAACTTATTTTTATCGTAGAAAAATAAAATTAAAAAAACTTGATAATTTCACAGCTATTATGTATAGCTAATTAACACAATGAAATTTATATATATATATAAACTAAACAATGAAAGTTAATGTGTTTCAATAAGAAAATAAACATTTAAAATAAAAACAGAAATAAAATATTATGAAGTTTTACAGTAAAATAACATTTATGAACTAATTCTTAATTATGATGAATTTATACATTTAAAAATCTACTTGATAAAAATGTACATTATATAGATGTTATTTCTAAATCAAATCAGAAATAGAAAAGTGTGCAAATTAGTTCTAATATAGGTTTATAATTTTTATAAGTTTTGAGAAATTCAAGTTGCTATTTAAATAAAAAAAAAAGTGGTTTCCTTGACTTTAACAAGTTTTATTGTATATGTAAGTTTTCATACATTTGATTTTTATCCCGTCATATTCTATTTTTCTTTTCCCCAAAGTTTTTTCCTCCTCAAACATAAGAATGTATTTTCTTTACATTAGTATTAAATTACACACTTCATAAACTGGATTAGATTTCCAGTCTTTATTTTTAATTTATTTTGAAATTTAAAATATCAAATGAGCTATACAACATGATTATAAGTGATTCTATGTATTGTGTTTACAATCATTTTGTATGTTAGACTATATAAAATACAAAAAGGAGTTGATAATTTTTACTGAAACAATGCATTACTATATATGAATAAATTGAATTGGTATATTTTATATTTGAATAGAATAAATTAACTAGAATAAAATGAGCAAAAATATTTTGTGCAATAAATATACTTTATCAAAATTAACAATTATTTTTTCACACTTGTTTCAATTTTGAATACTCTGACAATAACATCAACCATCATTTTTAATGAAGATTCTCTGAAATTCACAATTTGCTTCCTTAAAACTCTATTTTTGTAAAGAGAAGATTTTTTTCTTCTTAGTCATTACCATTCAATTTTCTCTGAGTTTTTTGGTCATTTCATTTTCAGTCAATCTTTTCTCAGATTATTATTTTTATTATTTTTCTATATAATTCTTAATGAAAATCCTTATTATAATGTTATTAAATTATAAAAGCCTCTTTTAAATCAACAATATAATCCATACTACTATTTTTTTATTTCTTATTAACTCATTTATTTATTTATTTTTATGTACAAAAAATCACATAATGTACATCATTATCCTAGATAAATCTTTTAAATACTTGTGTGTATATATTTGAGAAGCATTGTGATATAGCAGTTGGGGTAGTTGCTTGCTATCAAAGATCATAAAATTCAAATCCTGGTTAAACAGACTAGTTTTTCAGATTCCAAGCAAGCTTAGAAATTTTCTTTCAAGCAGTCATTTTTTTAGCTAACTCATTTATTCAATTATTGATTAGTAAGTGGATACCTAGCTATTCTTAGAATACAAAAAAAAATAATCTAAAACCAACTCTATTTAGTTATTGACTAAGCTATGAGTAATGCTTCTCTTTCATTGTTTTTCTTTAAAAGCTTTTTTCCTGAAATGATCAATTTAAAGTCATAAATATTTTCTAAATGAAAGTAGTAATAACATGAAAGGCTAAAATCTTTAACAGAAGCGCCTTAAAAATGCTTATGTGACAGCCAATCAGATGTAATAATGACTGCACATGGAACTCTCAATTCAAAAACACAAGCCAGAAATAAGAGAAAAAGATGGAACCATCTTCTTCTCTACTTAAATTTATATATAAATAAGCCAGACTCAAGCATTCTGAATTGAGAGTTTCACGTGCAGTCATTATTACATTTGATTGGCTGTCACATAAGTATTTTTAAGGCGTTTTTGTTAAAGGTTTTAGCTTTCACGTTATTTTTATATCATCTGCTTGCGCTTAATAAATTTAATATATTTACATTTATTACTATCATTCCATTAGATTTGAAAATTACTACATAGTAAATCGGAAGATTTCACGTTAATTATTATTATATAATATTTAGTGAATTAAATGTGAGGGTGTTTTAAGCTTAACACTTTTAGTTCAGAATGCTTGAGTCTGGCTTATTTATATATAAAATTTAAGTAGATAAGAAGGTGGTCCTATCTTTTTCTTGTATTTCTGGCTTGTGTTTTTGAATTGAGAGTTCATGTGCAGTCATTATTACATATAATTGGCTGTCACATAAGCATTTTTAAGGCACTTCGGTTAAAGGTTTTAGCCTTATGTTATTATTATATCATCTGCTTGCGCATAATGTGACAATAGTTTCTTGGTTATTTAATTGCTAACTACTTTTCCTAAAGTTTTTAAAAAAAAAAATTAGCCTCTATTTAGATTTCTTAAACAAGATTCAATTTTAAGTGCTGCAGAAATAGTCCCTAGAACAGAAATCAGATAAATGTTACCAGACACCAATACCTCAGATCATCTATGTCAATATCACAATTTTATACTTTCAATTCCCTAAATATAATGAAATATTGATGTGATGTGATTTCTCCTTAAATGGAGTCAGCAATCTCTCGGCAACTACACCCAGAGAAACCTGTTAGCCACTTTACCTTCCCTTTCCATTCCCCACCCTAAGTTTTCCCATAATCTGCTCCATACCATTTCCAGAACATAATCTTTGTCAACTCCATGGCTTTCATATCTAAATCCTCCTTATCTTTTCCCAAACACAGCATAAAAAACAATAACCCACTTTCTGTATAATCACTTTGTTCATATTTATTCTTCCATAACTTCATTATTTGTACCCTTTCTGCTTTCAAGCATTTACATTCAATTAACAGATGCCTAATATTTTCTATGCCTTTCTTACACAATTTGCAGACTAAATCACTCATATTTTTCCGTTTACGTGTATATTCCCTTGTTGCTAAAATCCCGTTCGAGCCTTGAACAATAAACTACTTTCCTTGCTATTATCATAAATTAACTCGCACTCAATATTCCGTTTACTTCTATATATATTTAAATTCTTTTTACTCTCCATACTAGTTCTCCATCTCTCCAACCCCTATTTCTTATTAATGCATTTATTCTTTTATCCCATTCTTTGCTACTATAATACTTAACAATTCTTCTAACACAATCATCCCATCTTTTGTACAAGTATACTGACATAACGTTTCTGCTTATAGTTAGTAATGACACCTTGCAGTAAAAAATATAAGCTTGAAAAGAACATCTGATTAAAATGTGTACCTAGATGAATCCAAAATATACATTTACATTTTTTTAAATCCATAAAATGTTCACTTTATTGAGCATGTGTGTGTGCTTTAATATTCTAGAAATATAAATTCTTGATGCTTAATATGAAATGAATATTAAAAGTTGGAGATTATATGTGGATTAATATAAAAAGTACTATAGATATATATTTGAACTTTATTAAATTTAAAATCTGTTTCTAAAATTAAAAGAACTATATTATATATATATATTGCTGTTTTGTGATAACTAGAGTATCGTTAAGCTTATTAAATCATTATTAAGCATTTATTTTTATATGGCGCTGTGTTTACAATTGTATTACATTCAAATATCAGCCTATCCTCACGCTTTCCTTGCCCGTACTTCAGATTTGCTCATATATAAGCATTTGAGTTGTAGGAATAAGTGGATTCATTTTATTCCTGCATAAATACTATATCTTGTATTGGAAAGGAAAGTATTCATTTATTATTAACACTCGCAAAGCGCGTGCACAATTAGCTTGAAAGGCTGATATTTGAATGTAAATCATTATTGTAAAATAGATGGCCAAGAAGAGATTATTTTAAATATGAAGCAAGGATTAAATTTATGCGTGTACATTTTAACTTTGGACACGATGAAAAAGAGCTCTTTTGTAGTTCACTAAGGAAATATACTGTGGATGGTTTTTCAAATATTTAGTCACAATCAGATTTTCACATTTCAAGGTAGAGTTTATATTAAACTTTGTTAACTTTCACAGTTGAGAGATGTGTCTATCGTAGTTGTATTATATGTGTGTAGCTGGTTAGCATGAGGTTGAAGTTAGTTCAACCAATAGAGCTGGACACATTGGGTGTACATGCTTGTGAAGAAGTTTTTAGTCTCTAGCAATGCATGGTGATTGTTTCTGCTGTTTGAAAAGATTTCTTGAAATACATAATAATAATGAATATCTTCATGAATAGTGAGAAGAGAAATCAAAGAAAATAATTATTTTCAGCTGGCTATTTGTACAATTACAATTTTTTTTATCCAGTCAAGATTGTAATTATTTCTAATTAAAACCATGTTTATACAAATTTTTTTAGATAAAAAATGTTGAATAGCATTACAGTTAATTTATCTTAATCTCTGAAAATATTCTTAGTTAGAATTTTAAAACATTTGCAAACATCAAACAAAGGAATTTACCTTAATATTGTAATAAACTTTTATATCAAAATTTTTTTAACTAATCTGGTCTTTTTAGTTATAATTAATTCAACTTTGTTTAAAAATAATTTTCTTCATTCATTAAAGAAAATTATTCGATTTCTCTATAATATAACAAATAAATATATTTTAACTTAAATGGATGTCTTTGAAAACTAAATCAAAATTAAACTATTTTTGAACACATATACCTCCCCTTATGCATGTGTAATCAATATATAAATATATATACTATATAACCTAAATTTAATTATAAAATCTAAATCTAATTTGTAAAATCTGATTCCAACACATGATTGCAAACTACTTCTATTTTCTTAAATATAAATTGAGGTAAGTCATCTATTTCAATATGTACATTATAAGCTTAGGTGTTTAAATTGATCAAATTCAAGTATTATCTCATTTTTTCTTTGTGCTATTAAAATAAATATTTGAAAACAAATTCTATTAAAAATAATGTTTATTTTGTTAGGAAAAAAAGATCCTCTAAATGAAGTTCTATCTTGTCATGAATTCTGTTGTTATTCGAATGACTCCCATTTTCATATAAAAAAAAACAACCTATTATTAATAATAATTAATAGCTAATTCTATCTTATTCTTTACATAAATAAAAGTATAGTAATTTTAAAACATTAAAATTATTCAAATTTTAAAACTAATAAAATAAAATATACAATTTATGAAAAAAATTAAAAATTAACGTGTTTTAAAATATATAATTTCTTAATTTTTTTTTAATTTTTTTGAAACTTATTATATTTTATTAGCTTTATTGTTTTTATGAAGAGTTAGCTTTATGACACACTTAATATTTATGTTTCTTGTAATGGACTATTAAGTTATTGTGAAAATTATTGATGTGATGCACTGTGACTTCTTAAACGGAGTCAGGATTCTCTCAGCAACTATGCCCAGAGAAACCTGTTAGCCACTTTATCTTCCATTAAAAACACTTAAACGCCCTCTATTAATTTATTATTTAATTAAGTTATAAGATTGTGAACTATGACAACATAATGCCATCAAGCCTTAATATCATTAACAATAAATAAATTTTAATCTTATTTATATTAAGCAATTTTTGTTTTAATCCAAAATGTAAAATTTGAAATGCATATAACTAATAATCTGTGATGCATTTTATAATTACCCAACATACATATAATTATATTCTAAATAGATAGAAATTATAATCAATTTCATTTTTTTATCAAGCCTTATAATTAATACATAAATAATCAAGTATATAAGTTTTTCATGAATTCAAAATGTCGACTTTTTATATATTTTAAATAATAGTCTTATTATTACTAATAAAAAAAATATACTTTTATTAACTAGATATGAAAAATATACCTGGATAATATCCAAAAATCAAATAACAATAGAGATGTAGATAATCGATAAATAAGATACCAAAAGTTCCTAAAATAATGAGCAAGTGTATCTAAATATGGAAAAAATAAAAAAAATTTTAACTGTCAAAACAAATACAATATTATATAAATTTTTATATTAAATATAAATTATGTAATATATATAGTGATTTTTAACAATGACTAAGATGGATTTATGTATCACATGATTACCATTTCATATGCTTACATACGCTGTTGATAAGAATACCAAACTTTCCATACAGTAGTGCACCAAGTGCAAACCTTTGTAACCAATGGATGCAAGAAGTCTTGCACTCGGTGACACTTGTATAGAGAATTTGGTACTCTTATTAATAGCATTCATAAGCATATGAAATGGTGATCATGTGATGTTTTGATGGTTTTATACTTATCCTGCCCATAAGATAATGGTGACTGTGGTTTTTGAAAAAACCAAAGACACCAAAATATATAGATGCTGAACAGGATTCAGATCTTTATGACTATACAAGCGAATGAACTTGGGTTGAAAATATTATGTGATTTCATCTTGGGCTCCTAGTTTTATAGTTAACCAAATAGGTAAAAGGTGGCTGCTGGAGGGTTGCATTGGATCCTAAGGTCTAGGTGCAGTATTCTCAAATCCAAGGCTCCTCACTGATGAAAGCCATAAGCTAGAAACTAATCGGGGGATGTTGAATGAGTAGGCACTAGATAGGGATTTTATTCATAAATCTTTCTGTATCCATTGATTATGAAGGCTTGCACTTGGTGGCACTATTGTATGGAGAGTTTGGTAATCTTATTATGGATATATGTAATAAACATGCATAAGCAAATAAATGAGAAAATATATATTTTGTGAATTAATTTCAATATGGATAATTAAAAAATAGTTTAATTTATAATTAAAATGCCCTTTCATTTAAAATATATGTTTATGGTAAAAAAATTTAAGCAATTTGAATAATATGAAATAAAAATTTATATAATTTACTTTTTTAAAATATATATGCACCTGGGTCTCGTTTTACGCAGATTTATTTAACGCGATTTTGAAATTACGCGATTCATGTTTCTTTGGAAGTCGAACTCCGATAATACGCTATTACTTTAAATAATAAATTTCGCGCACTTACGTTATATTGAAAGTAATAGCACATTATTGGAATTCGACTTTCATCTTAGTAATTTCAATATTTTCAGTGCTTTATAATAGTAAGATTTTATGCAATAATGAAATTAAAATCATGATTTCCACATTTTATGTATATCCACATTAAATTTTACAAGATTATAATGTAAATTTGTTCAAACATTGTGCGTGTTAATTTTGCATTTTAAATCACATTCTGTTTTTGCTTTTTAAAAAAGAACGTAATCAATTATTAATCATTTAGTGTCCGCAAGTTTATTTTTAATTATTTTCTTATTAATGACACTAATCACGGACATGCTCTTAAATTCCAACGAGAGCTATATGGGTTGTATGTCTGGATATCGCGAGCTTCAGAAACAATTAATAAAATCGTCTCAAAAATTAATTACTAATTACGTTGTCACCAGAAAAACATTAACACAACATGAGAGTGAAGTTGGCACTAGTTGTATTTCCTCTTGTGAAGAATCTGATTTTTTACCAGTTTGCAAACGAACCTGTTTATCGGCAAGTAGCGATAATAATTAAAACGTGTATAAAAAAATGTCAATTACTGTACTGTAAATTATGCATAAAAATATATTGTTTTGAATAAAATTAAATATTATAGTTAAAAAAAGTTTGTCTTGTATCAATTTTTTTCAAATTTGAAATTTTTTATTAGTCATATTTTATTTCCTTATTTTTTTTTTGCGCGAATTTTAAAGTAATTTTACGTTGGTGCTTTGCTTTTATGCAATTTTTGAAAAATCACAGTCCATATCCCCCCCTTTTCAAGGTAAGTTACGTCTATTTTCACGCGATTTCTTTTGCGCGTGTTTTCTGAGGAACCTATCTATCGCGTAAAATGAGACCCAGGTGTATATATATTTCAAGATTGAAAAATTTCATCAGATTAATTTTGTTTCCTTAAATTATTTATATAATTAATATTGTCTAATTTCATTGTTTTATGTTTAGGATTTTTGAAAAAAGAATTTTAATTTTATCTGTTTACATTTGTTATATTCAGTGATCTTTCTTTAATCATAGTAACTTCATTTAAACTACACTTGTTTGTCTATTCTATTAGTATAGTACAGTAAATACACTGAAATATTTTTTGCTTGCCCCTTTAAATAAATTTTTTATTAACATTTAACTCCATTATCACTGACTTCCTCCTTAAAAAGCTAATTTCATTATTTTAATTGTACTTCAGTGAATCAAGATATGACAAAATCAAAATGCTTAAGATGAAAAATTTTTAACTGATGCATAGATTATTTATGGTGAACTCTCAATCCATAGTTTTTCAAAAGACCACAGAAAATAAAAATTCATAAAAATTACAGAATTTAAGTTTATTAAAAATTATAAACAAACATTTCTCTTAAAATAAATCTATTGTCAATTCAACATCTCATTATATTTATCTTTAAATAAAGAATTATTTTTTAAAAAAATGCAAAAAAGATACAATAATACTTCATTATAACAAATGGCACACTGAGAATAAATATTAAAAATGTAATCTGATAACTCTCAGTTTGGATGGTTGATAATAAGATAATTCACATACTACTGAACTTTAAAAGCGACACACAAAAACTAATAGTTATGAGTTTTTACATTTTAAAATTTGATTAACTTGATAAAATATCTCATAAAAATTTTTTAAAATTAATTGTCCAAGATATATTTATATGAGACAGATTATTTTTTCCATCAGTCAGATAAAAAAAAAAATTGTGCTATATATTAATAAAAACAAAATCAGATAAAGAAATAAATAATATCTTATTTTCAGTAATAGTAATGAATTTCTATTCAGTTTCAACATAATAGCAAGATAATATTATTTGAAATGATCAAGTTTCATACTAGTATCTGTTAAATAAACAAAAACTGAAATTATTTATAAGCTAAAATCAGTAATGAAGTATAATTATTCCCCTTCTGTTGAATTAAAATTCTAAAAGATCTAATATCTGGAACTTATAACAAAAATTTGTTTTCTATGAATATGGTTAATTAAATATGCTTAACAATCTATTAATTCATTTTTCATTGCAAAACAATATAATCAATTAAAAAAGAAATCCATAATGTAAAAATCCTTTTGCTAATTTATTTATTAGAATAAGAACATTTTCTTGAACAACAAATCTTTATTGAAGATAGTTACCATCTCTATCTTAAATTTAGATATCATCATCACATTTTCAATCATTATTCATTCATTGGAAAGTTCTTTAACTCATCCATTTATCTCACTTGTAGTCTTATTTTTAATGTTTTACAATCTCTTAAGATTGACTTTAACCTTTCAATAGTCATTCTATTATCACTCTTCTAGCAATGTTTTCAGTCCAGCTCTATTTTAATTTCATAATTCAATAATGTCAATGATACCCATTTGTCTAGTGTTAAGTTTCAATATTAACTTTCTATTAAATGTTAAGTCTTAAATTTATATATAAGCAATAATAAACTCATTTATCAAAAATACTCTTTTCAAACACCTAGACTTTATTTACTTTAGTAATTGCATTTCCTTTATATACAACTGTGTAAGATTTCACTGGTATTCCATTGCAATCTGTAAAAGAAGGATCTTATAAATTACAAGGTCTGCATTTTTTAATTCTTCTGCTCCACAATGCGTTTTTACAATGATAATCTTAGTCATTAATTTGCATACGATAAAAGAAAAATATACAGATTACCACATCTTTTATTTATTTTAAAATTATATTTATATTAAGGTAAAGAAAAGATTTGAATTTCAAACACATATACACATAAAAAAAAAAAATATATATTAGTTTAGTAAAGTATAAATACAAGAAACTTCTGATTTTTCTCCAACTTTATTAAATCAATTTAATCACAGGATCACTGATGCAAATTCATTTTTTCTACATTCTTCTGTCGTAAGTAGATTCCCATTCAATTCTTAATTTTTTCATCATTATAACTACAGTTCTCTCATCTTACTTGGAATGTTATTATTTTTTCTCTTTTCAGATAGTCCGATATCTAGGATTATCTTAATTCATACAGAATTCCTCTTTCCTTATTATACCAACTAAATGATTTTAATCTTGATTCAAGAACTTTTTTCCAAAAGGTGTCAATCCTAGTTCTTCACCACTTCATTCCTTATTCTATCCCTCCCTTCTTGTTATATATTCATCGCAAATTTTTCATTTCAACAAACTCCAGTTCCCTTTGCATACTTTGTCATTGGTAATAATCATATCATAAATTATTACAAGAAGAATCATTATAACATAGTAAGCAACTCAGGCATTGCCTTAGAGGCAACTGATTCAGAAGAATGGCAAAAATCGAAAAGTAAAATATATGCTACATATATAGTATAATGTATTCTATTTTTTGATAATAAATCACAAAATATCAGATTTATTCTTGTCTACAGGAACAAATTAGATAATGATGCCATGATTCCAACCATACCTCTTTTTGGTACAGTTTGATGCAAGGATATTTTGTAACCAAAAACAAATAGAAAAAAACTGACCAGTTCATGAATATTTTGGTTTTATTATTTCTTGTGCCTTATTAAAAAAATTAATGTAATTTGTACAATAATCAAAATATTCCATATGATTTATAAACATAGTATATGACCTTTGCCTAAGATATATATATATGTTCAAAATTACACCAAATTCATAGCATTATTTCCAGGAGTTTCCATGTAATAAAAAATATAACAGTTAAATAGCTGCATTTCAGAACAATATCAAATATAAGTAGATGAGGCATTTCTATTTAAAGTAGAATGTGAATTTGTAATTGACCTGAAAGATAATGAGGGAATGAAATGATAAAATGTGACCTATACTTGTTTATCCATATAATTTGTTATTCAAAATAAAAATTCATCATATTTATGTTATTCTTTTCAGTTTTTTAAATCTTATAATTATATGTAGATCTACATTGAGTATGTTTGTTTCTTTATGTTTATAATTATTATATTAAAATAAAATATTTATTTTAAAATGTATGAAGATGTTTTTTAGAAGATTATTTAATTTTACTAGAAGTGACAATGAGATATGTATCTTTACTGCAGTCCTTAATATATCACACATCACTTTGTAAACTAATCCTTTAAACTTTAATGGCACTCTTCAATTTTACAGTACTCTCAGTAATCACTTTCACATACTCCAAATTAATTACACTTTTCTATTTATGACTTTTACAACTTTTTATAAGGATTTAAAATTGTAAAAGAATCTGATTGGCACTCTCTCGACAATGTGTACACACACACATATATATATATTGTATTTTAAATTGGTTTTACTCAACTTCGTTTATTTTTCCTAAATTATTCTCAAACTCTCTAATACTATGTCTGACTACTTATGAGACAATGCTAGTTAATTATACCATCTGCATTCAGCATAATATATGGTTTCATAAATCTTATTTTTTCAGTTTATGTATTCAATAGTAATGTAATCAGCATTAGACTAAGGGCAAAACCCCACAATAGTTTAATGAAGTTTTTAGTGTCCCTGATCTCACAACTGATATATGTATTACCTACAATTGTATATATTCACAATTCATCTAAAATATTTTCATGATACTGCTTTCTCTTTTACACAGATCCATATCTGTCAAAAACATATGACCATATGCCTTTTCCAAATCAATGAAGATGCAATGCAACAATGCCTTTTGCTCTTCATGATATCATTATTTTTTAACATTCTGACACAAACTAAACTATTCAGTATTTATTTCAGTCTTCTTCCTAATCCTTCTCTCTATCAGTCCTTCCTGAAATTTTGTATTATGATTCATTAAGTTTATATCTTCTTAAATGCTACTTGAGACCATATAAGTTTTATTTTTATATAAATGGACACCAGCTCACTCTTTCCACATTACATATGTCTAAACAATCCAATTAAGAATATCACACTTGCATCTTTTAATTTTTCACATTTATTGTTCATCATTATATTATAGTTTAATGATATATTTGGAGTTAAGAACTAATCACACATTTTAAATTGAAAATTATTTATATAAAAGAGTTAAAGAGGAGAAAGCATATAAACCTATTAATGGAGATAATCAAAAATATTTTTATAGAGTACTTATTACTAGAAAATTAGGCTGCATAACTAAGATAATAAACATAATAGTCAGAAAAATAATTAATTATTTTTAAAAAAAAAAAAAAAACCTTTGACGCCTATTAATAACCATTCAAATATAGTCATAGTTTTCACAGTTTTTGAATAACTGTTGTGATGGCTAGAAAAGTTCTTCACCAATAATTCATTGTCCTCTTCCCTATCTAAAAATAAAAAATTATTTTTAAAAAAAAAATGCAATAATTTAAATTAAAAGTGGCGCATATAATTTTCAATAAAACTTAACACATACATTTATATTCTACTTTTTATAACTTTTATCAATTTATTCTTGCATCTCACATTAAAATATATTCAATACTAACATATCTTTTATAAGTACATTATATCTAAAAACATTCAACTTCTCTTCTGTTTTTAATTTTTTTAAATTTTCAACAACATAACTGATCCATTCTGCAATTTTATGCATAATTTGAATTTTGCTTGAGGTGAATTTTTCCTTCAGTTAATTAAATGATAACCATTACCATGATTCAGAATATGAAAACATTTTAACAACAATAAAAAAAATAAACACTACAATATATCATTAAAAATATTCACACAGCATGAGACACATAAGAAATGAGGAGTAATGTTGACTTAGTCATCAAATTTTTCTAATATTTATACTTTATATATGGATTTGTATAAATTTTATTTATAAAAATAAAGAACTGCCTATCTTTGCCATTAACATATTTTTTTCTAATTTCCTATAAACTTTTGTCTCTAAAATTTTTATTGTTTTACTTTTCTTAATTTAAAAACTTGTACTCTGCATATAATTTTCCAATCTATTTATCAATTTTTATCAGTTTTTTTTTTTTTTAGAGTTAAAATATAATATAGTAAAAGCATATTTATTTCAGCATTTTATGATATATTTTGCTAAGAAAATGCATCATTTGTTTCATGTTAGTTTAAGATTCCCAGACTATTAATTTTTTCTTTTTTTAAAAAAATGAATATAGACTACAAAGTTATCTGCTTTAGCAATATTATATCTTAACATGAATGCTAAACAATGCACTATAATAGACTGATGCATAAATTGAATGGTTAATGAGAAACTCTTCTTTTTCTATATAAAAGTTCAATAATATTATATCTTTTTTTTTGCTTCTGAAAATTAATAACTTTTTTTTCAAGGTGATCATAAAAGTAGTTATATTTAAGAATTCACAGATTCAATTGCATCCCTAATTCCTTTCTTAAAAAAAATTACTATCAGATAAAAACTTCTTAGTCTATTTTCATATTAACTAAAAAATTATTAGCAAAAAATTTAATTGATCAACTTTGCTAAATGTTCTCCACACTTCATATTTTACTAAATAAAAGTTTGTTCTAATGGGAACTGAATTGTAAGTTACATTATAAATATCAGCATCAACCAACTTTCTCAATCCCTTATCATCCAGAAATTCATTATATGCACATTAGGCTAAAAGTTTTTCATGGATTAATAATGATATAAATAAAGGAATGAATGGGAATATTTCCATGTAATATTTACATATGTTTAGCAGTGGTATTTCTGGTAACTATCAATTACTACTAACATCCCCATTTGTTCTAGTAATCATACAATTGCTTTTTTGGTTTCAGTTTACTTACAAACAAAATGAAATTATTTTTCATTTTTAATCCAAGTTCCTATATGGATTTAAATTCAGATAATTTTATAGGTATAAAGATTTAGAAGAATGACATTTTCTTTTGACATATTGTAAATAATAATTCATCTCCCTCAGAGAGCTAGATATGTTAAATATTTTCATGGATTAATTATGATATAGAAAATATTTTCATGGATTAATTGTGATATAGACAAAGAAATGAGTGGGGATATTTCTATGTAATAGCTAGAAAGATATGTTTAGCATTGATATCACTAGGTAATTATCAATTACTATTGATAGTCCTAACCTAAACTATTTGTTTTAATAGTCCATAATAGCTTTTTTGTTTTGAATTTACATATGTATGTATACATGTTTAAAAATCTCAAGAAGAATTTTGCTATTAATTGATAGAAGATCCAGATCCTTTGATTCCTTGTTGAGACCTTAAAGAAATCAAGCATGGAAAATTCTAATTTTTATTCCATACATTTTTGTCACTGGAGCTGTTATTATTAAGTGATTATTTATAAACAAACATGGATGGGTTGCATACCAAAATGGTGAATTTTTTTATCTCTGAATTTAAACTAAAAAACACTATGGTTTTTCTTTTCAGTTACCTGACAATTTTTAACTGAAACACTAGTTGAGCTTTCTTGAGAGGGAAATGAATGTGTGTATGAATTATATTTTTTAAATTAAATAATGTTGACAACCATGACTAAATTTTGGCTCTTACTCCCAGGAGCAGCAATTAGCAGCTAAAGATTCAATGTGCTAAGAATTTTCTGTAAATTCAATCTGCCATTTTACCTTTATTTAGCTACCTACAATCACAGATCACTTCCAAATGAATGAAGATAACATGAATTGAAACAAGAAAGATCTAATATTAAATGGGACATTATTGGAGTTTATGAAGTTAGAAAAAAAGGTGAAGAGACAATTGATTTGAAAAATAAACATATACTTTAACAGAAAAGCACAAAAATATATTCAAATTACAAATGAAGTCAGATTCATTATAAATAAAAAGTGGAAGAATAGCATTGTGGAGACTGATGGTATATCAAATAGAATGGCAAGATTAAGTATTCAACTTAATAGAAGATATTAAATTCAGATAATTCAGGTTTATTTTCCCAACAAATTCTCATTTGTGATAAAGTAGGGGATTTCTATATACATATACAAAATGCTTTTCACCACACCTAATAATGTTTTTAAAATGTCATGGAAGACTTTAGTGCTGGAATTGGAAAACAAATGCTATGGGTAAATTTAGTTTGAGTGATAGAAATAACAGAGAATATTGGCTTGTAAAATTTTTTGAAAAAATTACATATTACAAATTTCCTTCTTGGTAAAAAATGTTATGGATGTAGAAACATTCAAATAAAATATAGCTAATTGGATTAACAAAATATATTCTTAATAGATTCAAAACAGAAAGTAACCATCAATTAGAGAGATGTAAGATACATGTTAATGCAAAACTAGAGATGAAAATTATTTTAAAAAATACACACAATATTAATAATTAATATTTCTAAGAAACACTTCAATGAATTTAAATTAGAACTTGCTAGTTGCTTTAAAATATTAAGGAGACTTTAAAGCTGGTTCAAATTTAGCTGAAGTCAATAAGAAGATAACTTTTTTTTTTAAAAGAACAACAAAAATAGTTGACACAAAAAACATCAATTCATCAATAAATTTTCAATTGAGACAAAGTAATCTATGAAGAAAAAAAGAAATACAAAAGTATTTAAAAATTGAACCATTAAAAACAGGCTTCTATACAATAAAAACTGATAATAATGATATAAGAAAATATAATTGTGAATTGGAAAGGAAAGCTATAGAAGAAAGAAAAAACAAAATCCTGATAATGAAAGAAAAATTAGTTCAGCAATAAGATAAAAGATGACATCATAAAATATACAAAAGAATTCTACAAAGTATTATATATTAGTAAAGAATGAAAAGACAAAAACAAATTAACTATTACTTTTTGAATTGCCAAACATTTTGAATAGAAAGATGACGCATGCAATAAAATTTATGAAGATAGAAAAGCTCCAAAAACTATTGCAATTATTATTGATATCTTAAAAGAAGCAGGTAAAAAAAATTAAATAATTGTTATTAAAACTATATATCAAATGTTCAGTGATAAAGGTAAAGAAGATGATTGGTAAAATGTAATAGTAATATTGAAATATAAAAAATGTTGTCTTTACCAAGATGATTACAACTGATCTGTAATGAAATTTGTATTCAAACCAACCAAAAAACAAAAGCTGAATATGAAGAAAAAGAACAGAAAGAACCAATGAATACAAGTTGCTATTATGCTTTGGAGTCATTTGATTCTGTAAGTATTCCCATAGTTATTAAAACTTTGGACCATTAGATATAGGCCGAGGACATTTATTAAAATGCTACAGCAGTAATTAGATCATAAGGTAATACTAAGAACATTAATAGTGATGATGGTGTATAAAAGAAATACCCTATCTCCAAAACTTTTTAAAGCTATTTTGTAACAAGTATTTGTGGAATAAAATGGGAAACTTAAGAGAATAAAAATATACTTGGACATTGTTTAAATCATCTAAATGATTTTACATATAATGTTATTGTTTTTGCAAATAATGCTTCAGAGCTTCAGGAAATATTGCAAGAATTATCAGATGAAAGTAAAACAGTAAGAATTAAAAATAAATACCAAAAAAAAAGTAGTATTCAATGCTTTTCTCACAAAAAAAAATAATGATAGTTATGAACTAGAAAAATTGTAAAATTAAACTTGGATGAAGTGCTTTTTGTAGAAATTCATAGAAATAACTTGATATTAAAAGGAAATATGCCTGTGCTTGAAAAAAAAAAATTTTTAATAGATGTGTTTTATCAGTTCTAATTTTTGGATCTGAAATTTGGGCACTTACCAAAAAAGCAATACAGAAAATATTAAACCACTAACCAAAATATGGAGATATGTATGTTGGGAGTAATAAGAAAGAATCAAAAGTATCAATGGCATCAATCATTAAAATAATTAAGAAACAGAAATGGAGCTGGACTAAACATAATTATTAGGCGAGATGGTAATAGATAAAGAGATAAAGTCATACACTATATCCCATGAGATTGTAAAAGATCTAAAAAGAAACCACATATAAGATGAATAAGAAAGTTTATTTATATGATGTAAAGAAAAGAAACTATAGAACAGAAAAACTGATTAAACTTAGAACCTTCATCCTAAAGCAGATTGATAATGTTTGAAAATGATTTATAAAAATCTATATATAGATAAATTAGTAATGAATTTTCACTCTGTAGAGTTAAGTATACACATAGAATGGCATATTCAATAACTAAATAGTTCCTGAATCAATTATCATTTGAGGAAAGCAAAAAAAACTTCTCTAACAACTATTCATATAATTATTTATTTCTGTACTAAATTTTGGCGGAAAAGTTAATCAATTATATAATATAACAATCTTTTGCTTTAATTTTTGACTTCATGTGTCCTTCAGTTATGTATATATATATAATTTTTTTAATATATTATTGAAGATATTTGTAGTATAATTAATGATTTCAAAAATTGCCTATGGATTGTCTTTCATTATAAAATAATCTAATGGTTTGCAACTGAAAAGATCATGTGATGTTCAAGTACTGAAAGCAGAGTTGCAATCCAGATCTGTAAATCTAGAGTCAGTTACTCTGCCAATGCACTAACTCATGTCGAATGATTTCAATAATTATGATTCTATTTAGGAAAAGATTTAATGAAACAAGATATAAAAAATTTAAAACAATTACTTTCTTTGTTTTACAAAAAAAAAAAAAGCATAATACTTTAGAGAAAAGCAATTCTAATAGATTCTCTATATTTTTATTTGACAAATATGTTTTACAAAAAGTATAAATAACAAGAATACAGTTGGAGGAAATATTAAAAAAAAATAGTATATATTTTTTTTTCCTAATATCTAAAGAATTACTCATAGCAAACAAAGTATAATTTGAATAAAAAAAAGATTTTCTGAAAAAGTGTATATGACAAAGATATATGAAAGATAAAATGTATTTATTTATAAAGATATAAATATAGAGATGTAAGATTAATTTTAATTTATAAAGGAAGCTAAATGATTATTGTTCTGATAAGAATAAAATTAGTATTGAAGAGAAGAAAGTTGCAGATAGCAAAATTGAACTTAAAAATGATAAATAAATATGAGAAGACTTATAATATAATGTAAAAAGATGCAAAACTTTACTGAATTCACAGAAAGTTATTGAGTGAAACGCAAAATTAAAATCCCATGGTCCTAAAGCTGCTTATCTAAACATCAATACCTTAAAATTTAATAAAGCCATTTTAAAATTTAAAACTTTGATTGTAAAAAACATAAAAGGATCACTATCTGGTTAATGAACTTTGTATATTATGATTAATATATTATTATTGATTAATCTGTAATAAAGAAAAGAATATTTAATTTTGATTAACATAATCAATTAAAATTTACTGAACTCCAATATATGATATAGAGCATCAAAGTATATATATTATTTAAATGAATATGAAATTAAATACATGGAATTGTTACACTGTTATTACTTCTGAAAAAATAGAAGAAATACAATAGACTATAGAGTATATGCATATGTTTGTACACTTAGCCTTGATTACATTACAAAACAATGTACTAAATACTTTTTTTATACTTTCAAATAAAATATCAAACTACATATCACCTTATTTTACTGGCTTACATTAGCATTAGCTGAAGTAATCCATTCTATGACTTTACATCAGAGATATCTATGTAGATATAAGTAATCAATGCATACCAAATGATAGTGTGTACAAGCTAAATCCTCCAACTAGTTTTTAGCTATTGTCATCAATGAAGAAAATTGAATTACATCCATTCAGCAATCATCTTTATTTTTTTAATATTATTACAGTTAAAGGCAAAAAAACTTTCAAAATAATATAAATCCAAATCAATTGGCTTGAATAGCTATAGGAGTATGAAATTAGGTCAGAAGCTGTAAATATGCAATGCAATACTCTTCATATACAAAAACTAGTAACAAAAATAAAGTCAGAAATTACCTAATATCATTAATTTCTAGCTTTTTTTTATTATAAATAACTCTAAAATAGAGTAGGATTATACTATCACTATGGAACAGAGCAAATAAAATTTGTTTGGAAACCAGTGATTTGAAAAAAAAAAAAAATCTACATAGAACAAACAGAAAACAAAAAGGAAAACAATTATTGGTACTGCAGTGTATCCATACATACCAAAAATAGCAGACAAATTAAAGAAGATTTGCAAACAATATAACATTAGAACAGCTTTCCAAAACTACACCACACTTCAAGACATTCTAACATCTACAAAGCCTAAACTTGAATTGTTGAAAAATAAAAACTGCATCTATAATACCAAGTGAATGTGGAAGAAAGTTTATTGATGAGATCAGTTGCCCTGTTGAAAAGTGATTGAAAGAACGCAAACTAATGATTAGAAAAAAAAAAACAGATGTGACTATAGTAGCACACCAAGTATCTAATAATGAACATATGTTCGACTGAGAAAATACAAAAAAAAAAGGATAGAGAGAAAAAAGTGCAAAGAAAAAAATTCAAAGCTGTTCATATGACAATGAAAAATAATCCTATAAGTCAACCCAGTATGGCAATACATAATGTCTGGAAGTTTCTAAATAACCTTGCTCTTAGAAAAAAGTATTAAAAAAAAAAAAGTGGAGGAATTGGGAGGATTTGAACTAACCCTAATAGATAAGTATATGAAATTTCTACTGACTGTTGCCTTTGACAGAATAGCTCAGTTAGAACATTGCCTTAAAATTCGATATTTAAGAATTTCTAAGTTGGATATTTATTCTAGCATTGGTACTGATCAGGCCAGAAATAGTGGTTTGTATTTGGAAAAGTTTAACTGAACGTTAAAATTTTCTACACATTCAACATTTAATGACAGATGATGAAAATAGTCCAACATCTCTTATCAACTACTGCATGTAACATCTAAAAAACTTTAAATTTTACATTTAGATAAAAGGATAGGATATGATTAATTTGTATCATATAGCTTTACTGCAATTATAAATTTTATTTATATATATATATAAGTTTTAAAAATTATGTACATTTTTCAAGTTCATTTCCACTACTAATGACATTTTTAAAGATATATTTATGCAATGTTTCAGTATTTTTATTTTCCATTTGTATTTAATTAATACATTGATTAATAAATTTATGTGTAAAATAAACAAAATAACATATAATCATTATTTTCTATGCTTACCCAAGATGTCATTAGCAATATGTTATGATGTGATGTACCATGACTTCTTAAACGGAGTCAGGAATCTCCCAGCAATTAGCCCAAAGAAACCTGTTATCCACTTTACCTTCCCCTTCCATTCCCCATCCTAAGCTTTCCCATAATCTGCTCCATCCCATTTCCACAATATACTCTTTGTCAACTCTATGGCCTTTATATCTAAATCCCCCTTATCTTTTTCCAGACCCAGCATAAAAACCAATAACCCACTTTCTGTATAATCACTTTGTTCATATTTATTCTCCAATACCTTCTTTATTTGTACTCTTTCTCCTTTCAAGCATTTACATTCAATCAAAAGATGCCTAATATTTTCTATATCTTCCTTATACAATTTGCAGACTAAATCACCTATATTTTTCCATTTACATGTATATTCTCTTGTTGCCAAAGATCCCGTTCGAGCCTTAAACAATAAGCTACTTTCCTTACTATTATCATAAATTAACTTGCACCTAATGTTCCGCTTACTTCTATATATATTTAAACTCTTTTTACTCTCCATACTAGTTTTCCATCTCTCCAACTCCCTATTCTTTATTAATGCATCTATTCTTCTATCCCATTCCTTACCACTATAACACTCAACAATCCTCTTAGCACAATCATCTCACCTCCAGACAGTACTGCCACCTAGTATAAGCTTTAGTAATCAGTGGACACAGAAAAGTTTGTGCATAAAATCCCCATCTAGTGTTTACTCATCCAATATCCCCAGACTAGTTTCTAGCTTGTGGCTTTCATCAGTGAGGAACTTTGGATCTGAGAGCACTGTACCTAGATCTAAGGATCTACTGCAACCCTCCAGTAGCCAACTTTTACTTATTTAATTAAGTATAAGCCACAAGCTAGAAACTAGTCTGGGGATATTGGATAAGAAGGCACTAGATAGGGATTTTATGCACAACCTTGCACTGGATGGGAGTACTGTCTGGAGAGTTTGCTATTGCTAATAAATTTATGTGTATTGTAAATCTCAATATTTTTATACAGATTATTTTTAACCCTACAATACAATGGACTGTTCAAACTATGAAAAAAGATGGACTTTCTAAATATGATACAAAAAACTCACTCAATAATATAACTATAACCTCATTAAATAAAAGTTTTTAGTATTTAGAAAAGCAAATTAATCAATGAAAAAACAACCAAAATATGAATGGTAATAATTATATACATTTTTTTTTCAGTAAAGCAAAAAAAAAAAAAAGATTTTTAAGCTTACAATATATGATATATGAACCTGTTCAGATTATGGGGGGGAAATGGGTTTTCTAAATATGATGCAGAAAGGACCTACTCAACAATAAATCTATCACTTATAGTTTTATGTAACCCATTCAGCAATAGATCTATTACTTATATTTTTAAGTATTTAAAAAAGCAGTTAAGTAAAAAGTAGTAAAAATGAGGAATTGTAATAGTTAAGTACATTTTTTTTTTTTAATAAAATAAAAGATTCTTCTGCAAGCCATTACACTATGAGATATGATAGTCTTATAAAATGTTTGCATTGTATGTAGCTATATAAAATACAATACTTAAACAATTAGGAGAAAGAGGAAAAATGATTAGCAATTTAATATATGATTTTTAAAAAACTAAGCTGTATGGATAAGATTAGAAATCTAGCAATATCAGAGTGCATAAATGGGGAGAGAGAGGGTTAAAAACAACTAAGAATTTGAGCAATAATAAATGATAAAATGAAAAAAAAAATCAAAAACAATGTTTAGATGATATTTTTTTAAAAAGCAAGAAATAGGGGAAAGATTTAAAAAAAAAAAAGATAACTCAAGATGTGTGAGCTATGCTTATTGAAAAATGTTTAATGAAAAGTGAGCTACAAAGTAGATAAAACAAAAAAGAGCAATATAGGGGATTCATGTTGAAAATGTCTATTAATTTTTAAAAAAAGTATTCAATCCGAATGTTCATTCTATTGAACACTTGAAACAAAAATAAATAAAATAATTTTACATAGATTTGAAATTCAATCTATTAATATTGTATTTGATCTTAATTCTAAAAATAAAAGAAAAAAAATCCAACAAGAGAATTATACAGGAGTTCCTATATAATACTATTATAAATATTACTGAACAAATCATAGATTTACTAAACAATGTGTAAATTTAACATAAAATTACTAATATAATTTTCAATTCACAAATATCTTTCACATAGCAATATTTAATAAAATGATTTAAAATTCTAACCTGAAACATCAGATGTGTAATCCAAACCTAATAAATAATACAAATCAAAAGATAAAAAAAATTGTTATGTTTGTCCAACATCAAAATAAAACTTAAAATATATAAATTTCACTAAATATATATATATTAGTCATAGTGTCAACTAGAAAGTGAAAACAAAATTTTATGTTTTCCCACTTTATATATATATTTTTTTATTTTGTCCATTTTATATAAATTTATTCTATTTATTGCAAAAGAATAATACAGCACATAAGACAAGTTTAAACAATGCTATTTCAATTTTTCATTTTTATTTATTTAAATATATACATATTCACAATTTCTTATCTACACAAAGAAAACATCAAAATAATAAATAAAATTTCTCATAAACTCCCAAAACAACATATTATATATTAATATCTTAAATAAATAATAATTCTAAAAGTATATTTGCATAAATAATAAAATAGTTATAATGAGTGACACCAGATGGCAAACTAAATGGAAACTTTGAAGGATATTGTAATTAGCAAAGCCAATTTATTAAAATGGAACATGAAAAAAATATATTAGTATTAGAATAATTTTATGATTATATGTTGAAAAGGAAAAATGGTGAAGGAAATGAATTTTATCAAAGGATTGGAATATGACCTTGGCTAATGTGGTTGCTGGGTGTATGACTAATGAAAAAAATTTCTGACTTTGTTAAGAAAAACCCATCTTACATTTCATCACATCACATGCAAGAAAAATAAAGCAGATCAAATGTGGAAAAACTCATTTTTTAGTTCAATATTAACTTTCTGGTAACTTTATACAAAATGGGATGAGAAAGCTAAGAAAATTCTAAATATATATTATTATGAAGGGGATAGAAAATGAAATAAAATTAAGATGACAAAAAAAAATAAGAAAGTAAACATTAAGTGTAAAAATATATTATATATTATGAAAAAAGATAAAATCTAAATGATTATGATAAAATCTTTGGAAATTAAGAGAAAAATATGCATTGTGTTCAAATATGAACAGAATACAGGGAAGGTATAAACTGTTAAAAATCACAAATATTATATTGGAATAAGTGGGAGAGATCAGATATTATGAAAATAGTATTGTACTAAATATTATATTTAAGTAAAAATAGATTTTCTATTAATGTAATAATATAAACAAACTATAAAGTTTACATTTATGAATGCTCTAT
The DNA here is from genome assembly GCA_028023455.1 of Epiperipatus broadwayi. Lineage (NCBI taxonomy): Eukaryota > Metazoa > Onychophora > Udeonychophora > Euonychophora > Peripatidae > Epiperipatus > Epiperipatus broadwayi. The sequence continues at coordinate 1,472,237 of JAQFVV010000081.1, read as the reverse complement.
AATATTCCAAAATATGTATATCCATGAAAGTAATTTAATCAGCACATGAATGAAATAATATCCAATCTACTATCATAAAAACACATTTTTATTGCACTGCATGTGAAGTAGATAAACAATAATAAATACTTTCTAAAAAAAAAAAGTATTTTATGGTAAACTTAAATATGGTTCCTATTTTTAAAAAAGCATATTCTATTTACCTTATCTCAATACACTTTCAAAGGGCAGCATATATTGGAAAGATCTAATTCTAATCATGCAAGATATTGAAAACTTTCATATAAAAAAAACTTGCAGAAATTAAAAGATAGGCATAACAAGAGTCAAATAACAGACTAAAGGATCAGCATATAATACGTATAAAAATATGTGTGGCTCACTAATTTGTATTATCATTACAAAATCTATCTTTAATTTTTTTTTTTTTTTTGCTTTTTACCATCTCCTCCTTTTTCTGAAAACAGGATAGATATACACATTTATGAATGATAGCAAATGAGAATAATGATGATGACTAACATTCCTGATTTAATTTATTAAAGAGAGAATGACTCTAGGAAAAAAAGCAATTGATTGATGTCAAATTGAAACATAGATTAAATAGATATGATAAAAACAAATACATAGTTGCTATATCTACAGAGAACTGACAATTACAAATAACAGAATATAAATGACAATCAATTTGCTACTTACAAAAATTATATTTAACTAAAGCTTACGTTAAAAATATTTAATTCTTGTAGAAATAATACACATTTTGTATAGCAATAGACAAAAAAAAATTTACATTATATATGAACTCCATACATAAATATACAATAAACATAAATATCTTGAAAGATACTACATCAATTTCCTTACTTGTTCTTGAAAGATTTTTATTTTATATCTTAGCAATTTAAAGAATCTTTATAATAATTCTAGAATGTTAATTTATTGAGTGACTTTTTTATGTTAGGCTTAAGAGTTGTATTTTCTTCTACTGGAATAATGAACTACATTAGTTAATGCATAAATACAAGTATTATCATCATTATTACTATCAATGCATTTTAATACATACTAGTAACAGCTTGCATTAACAATTGGATCATGAATTATCATTAATATTTGCATAGTAACTTTTCTGAATGAGATTGCACTAATAAGTGTAATATAATAAATGATAACTTGCTAAGTTTAATAAAAATTTACTATTTGCATTCACATGGAAAACAGTCACATATTAATCATACTTATTTACCATTAAATTTTGATAAGTAATTAAAACTAACTCAGTGATGAGTATAATTGGTAAATGGTGTTACTGTTTGAAATATATATATTGAAATGAGATTGTAGTTTATTTAAAATGTTATGCTAAAAGTAAGGATCGTTACCAAATGGAAAATTTCCAATAACAAAAGAAATTTAATTAATGTGAACTATAATTAAATTTACTGAGTCAAAATGGAACTAATCGAATTGAGAATAAACTCATCACCTGTAATCTTCCCATTGGCTGAAATACTCCATAAATAACAAAAGAAGAGGGAAAAAATAATAACTGTAGCAGAATAGAAAATGTACTCTTTTTTCTTTGTTTGGGAAACATTTTGAAGCAACAGAAGAAAGTCAGTGGGGAACATTTTTTTCCCAGGATCTTGGCTTCTATAGGTTAACCAAGCCAACTAGAGACTTTGAAATAAATCATCCCAATCTTATTATGTTTTACTAAGCCTCAAGGACCACAAAGATAAGGTAGTAGAAATCTAGTTAATATTTTGTGTATCTAGTACAGTATATAATCCTAGACTGTAATTAAATGGATACAGTTGTTTATTAATTTAAATTGTGTACATATAATACTAGACAATAATTCAATGAGTGTTCCTTTATTAACTTGAATTATGTATATATTCTACAATTAAAATAGTGTAATTATAACCATTTTGAGCCACTGGTTTATTGTATCCTTCATTAGACCACAAAATTATTTGCATTCTTACTTCTAAATAAAATAGAGCTTTTATTTAATAAGAGAATTAAGAGCTAAGAAGATTGCACTGTTGATCACAGCTCCTGCATGACTTTAATTCAGAACTTTTCAACTATAATAAACATTCATACTATTTCAGCTGTTAGACATCTATAAAATATATCTCTGAATATGTTTATATACTCAAAAGTAAATCATTCAAGATACAACAGTATTCAGTTTTGGACCTATGAACCCATATACATATTTTTTGACTTCAGACATTTCATTGCAATATATATTTACAAATATATTAATTTGCTTTAAAAATTAACAATTCATATATTCTATATCCTATAGTCTTGGGTCTTCTCGGCTTTACAAGATACTAAAAACTTGAAGCTGATTAATTTTAATAGTTCATTCTCTATTGGACATCCTGGATTTTTCTGCTGTTTCGTTTTTTCCCCATGCATTTCTCTGCCATACAGGTATTGATGAATTTTTTCCACTCCAAACAAAATCATTGATAATTCATTATCAAGTTGATTATAATTTTGTCCCAATTTTAATAAGATATATAAAGAATTTGTTTTACTTAAATTAATTGCAAAACATTAATCTTATGCCTTGGTTGATCTAATACTCGTATTTTTTTCTCATTGCTTTACAATTATTTTTTTATTATAATTTTTCTTGAAGTTATTTACAAGATGTAAATTTTTCTATATCTTGCATAATAGCTGTGATAGCCACATACAGAATCTAATTAATATTTTAGTGTGAATAATATCTAATTAGCTTTGAATAATATTTTCTCACACGATTTCTATCAGTAAATATTAAAATTCTATCCTCATGATACATCTGCCTATGGACAAAAAATCTCTACTATGTACTCCCTGACAACTTATGTTAAAGCTCTTTCTTCATTCTATTTTCTTAAAGGCTAATACAGTAGATATCAATCTTTATTATTTTTATGAAGATGAGTAATATATTAGTATGTAATAATTCATTTCTGATTCTGGATTTGTAAATTTATTTAATTGATAGTCTGGATAAGTCATCACCATAACCTAAATTGTAATTGCAAACAGATTATTTATGGTACCAATGGAGTATCTACTAACATAAGTTTATTATTTCCTAATATTTCTAACAATAACTGTTCATCAGGTTATTGGTTTAAATTTTCTACCATTCAAATATTAACAAAATTTTTCACTCTATATTCCATCTATTTTTTCCTTAAAAAAATAATTATAATTTTGTTATGTATTGATTATATGTAGTAAATACTAAATGGTTTCCATAAACTAATTGAGTGAGGGATACCATAGTGTAATACAAAAGTTGTTAAAACTATTTCAGCATCAGTCAAATAATGTACCAGTAACTGATTTGAGATTAATAATTTATTGTTTGCTTTAAGAACTACATGCCAAATGCTTCCTTCATAATAGAGCATATGGTTTTTGAACTACATATCATGTTTGTTTAAAATGATTTTAAAAAATTTCTAAATTTAAGTATGCTTGTAATTCTTTCATATTTTTAGGCATTAAAGTCTTGTCTATTGCTTTTAGTTTATTAGGCAAAGAACAAAGCTCAATTTTTGAAATAATTTATCCATGAAGTTAAATTTTTTTTACAACACAAATAACTTGGTCTTTATGATAACATACATTTATAAGTCATCAAAATATGGAATAACTTTTTACATAATCCACAAATTACTCAGTAGTTTTGGTTAACAACATCATCAGATATATATAATCTACCCATGCTTATACTATATATCTCTAGAATAGTAAGATATACTGCTGCTAATGCGAATATAAAATGTAAACTAGGAAAGATGTATGTTCGATAAATACATTTAACTAATAGAATATTATATATTCTATAATGATAAAATTAATAAAAAAAAAACATATTCTAAATCACATAAGTATAATGTTTTGACAAAAAGCATAAGATAAAAATATAAATAATATCATAAGTGACATAAAAAATAAAAAAAAGAGATAATATAAAAAAAAAAAATGCATACATAAAGCAATAATGGGAAAAATTACAGTAAAACATGCTTCTACATGTAAAAATGTGTGTAAATATAATTGTATAAACAACTTACCATAATCTTCTATATAATGATTTGTATAATTTGCATATGCATCTAGATGCTGTGAATCTGTTTTACTATAATAATCTGAACTTGGAGAATTTATAAATGGACTTGGAACTGATTCATCACTACTACTATGAGTATGCTGTAAATCTAAAAGGAAATAACTATGTTTTAAAAAATATTTTTTAATACATTTTACATATTTGGTTTTTATATATAGAATAAATATATGAATGTGACAACAATTTTGATGCACTTTCATAAAATATATAAATTCTGCAACACTATTTATATAAAAAAATTAGATTTTTATATATTCAAACATAAATTCTATAGCAGCATGCATATTTATATTATCAGAAGATTGAATTTTGAGATAAAAAACAAAGCAAAATTTTAATAAAATTTCAAAAATTAAATATATAGGAATCGAATAAAGATTTATAATATATTGATTTATTAGGGGGAAAAAATACACAAAGTTTTACTCTATCTACATTGGTCACTGTTTGTATTATTTTGTCTCATTCTATACTTTCATTATAAACAGATTCATATATATATGACTAATTTAGTATATTTAAGTAGAACAATATAAGAATGATCTGTTAATTCTTTAAGTGTATTGGGTGCCTCTATATAAACAAAAATTTTGACAAAAGTTGAAAGTTATCTATCTACAGGGGCAAGCTGGTTTTACGCCAGAAAAAGCTGATGTGAATAAATTTTATCTTTAACAACTCTCATCAAAAAAGGTTTTCAAAATAAATTAAAAACTGATACTTCCTTTATTTATCTAATCTCAGCTTATGCAGCTGTTTGCAAAGTGATCTAAAAGTTTCTAAAAAAAATTTTAAGTGCAGGAAATTCATTAATTTATTTGACAAAATGCTCTCTAATAAAAAATTTCAAGTGACCCTAAATAATAACTATAGAAAATACAAAATTTTAAAGAGAATAATCTATCACAGAGTTCAATTTTCTAATCTAACTTCATATTCATAAAAAATTTGTTTATGCTGATGATATTATTTTGACTTCTTAAAATAGATCCTTTACTGAAAAAGGAGTATTTCAATAAGGTTATGAAAAAATTAAAAATCTTTTTCCAAAAACTGGGATCTTAATTCACAAAAATAAAATGAAACACAATTCTATCCCATGTTATTTAGGAGTAATCTTAATTTCTAGAACTCCTTGGAAAGCTAGCTGCAACTTTAGGTTGCAATGCATTTATTTTTGACCAGCTAGCTTTCTTATCATTAGTATATTCTTCTGGTAAATACTTGTGTTTGAAAAAAAAATTCCCATATTAATTTTCTGGATACTCAATTAAATATTACTACAAGAAATATTATTCGGTTATATAAAGAGGCTTCTTGTTCTTTCAAATATTCCTCCATCAAAGGATTGGACTTCCCAATAACTCAAGATATAATTTTCCATGTAAAACTTAATTCAAATCAAGATCTCTTTTTTGAATATTCTACCAAAAATCTGCAATCAAAGAATTATGACATATAAAATGTAATTCATATGAGGTTTCAGTTAAATTTCTTTTTTTCAAATCCAACAATAAAAACAGCTGTATCTGATTTTCCTAAACACTCATTAACAATTTCAGTATACCCCTTGAACATTGTGTTCATCTGCATCATAATGGAATTTAACAGCCAGTGACCTATGTAAATATGGACAAATATAAATTAAGAACCACATAGTTAATGATTCAAATTTAGGAGTGAAATGACAGAATTAAAGAGTTTGAAAAAATCACTAATGAATTTATCTCTTCATTGGATTCTCAAAGATTTCTTTTATATTTTATTAACACTTAAGTTGTCTAAAAAAAAAAATCCATATGTAAAATAATAATATAATATAAAAAAATGGTATTTACTGATTATTATATACTTAAGGCAAAAAGGTATTTGTACAATACTTAAGGCAAAAAGGTATTTGTACAATATTTTAATAAAACAGAAAAACAAATTATTATAAAAAAAAAACTAATATATTGTTTGTTAGTAGTTCTATTTAATTAAAATAAATAGCTACCTATTTTCATATTGTTACTTTGACTCCCAATATGAATTATTATAGTAACTATAGACAAATTTGAAAATATACATTTTATTTTAAATACCTATTTACATATTTAATATAATGTTTTTCATGTGTGTTTAATTTTTATTGAAAAGACTAAAAGGATTTCATAGCATCTACCATAAATTATATAATTAAATTAAAGATTTAAATATTTGTTACTGACTTAGTAAATTTATTTAATTTTTCTTTCTGCAGAAAAATGCTAGTATTATGATAATTAACTGATGCTCAGTCATCTGACACAAGATACATATATAATAATCTCCTTCTTTTACTTTATGGCAAGCTTGCTGTCATTTATATACCTAGTATTGTTTATAGATATGATGAAAATAACATCCAATATCAAAATTAATGTTGTAATAATAAAAATATTTTGATGAATAATGCGAAATCTGTTAAATAAAATATTGTAAACTTTCAATCTTTACAAACAACTGAATATTTCACTTTTGAACTAAAATATATTATATATTATTCCTTGACTAAATTATTCACATTATGATTTCACAATTTTTAAGCTAAAATAATTGAATAAGAACTTTTAATCATTTTTGGTAATGAATTATTAAGTAAAAGAGTATGAAGAGTTAATTAGTTTGAAGCAAATTTCAAAAAAAAAAATAAAAAAATACATTAATTATTTTAACTTTTAATTTGATTTTTTTCACCTTTAAATAATTCACCCCCCTCCCAATAGTAATCACTTTATTTCTGTACATATTAAATAGCATATATAAATAAAACACATGCTCTTCTTCTTTATAAATCTTGTTTTATTGTATGAACTATTATAAATTAAATAAATAACACTCCAATGTTTCAACTATATTTTTATAGGGTTATTTATTTATTTTATAATAGTTCATATATTTAAAAAAAAAGGAGTTTGCTGAAAGAAGACCCTTTGATTCCTCTTGGAGGCCTTAAAGGAACCGAGCAGGGCAAATTCCTAATGACCACTCCATATATTCTTGTCATTGGAGCTGTTATTACTATGTGATTATTCATATAGTATACGAACATGGATGGGCTGCTCACCAACACGCATTAGCCAGCGTGGTGAGTTTATTGGCTTTTTACCTCTGAGTTTAAGATCAAAAACACCATAGTCTTTCTTCTCAGCTGCCTAATAAGGCAGAATGAATGTCTGTGTAAATGATAAATATTTTTCCAATATATACAACTATGACAGACAAAAATAAATCATGGCCCTTATTTCCAGGAGGCTGTAAAGTCATAAATGAAGGCAGTGGTTGGTGGCCGAAGGCAGAGGGTGCTAAGAATTCCCTGATTGCGGACCCAAGCTGCCATTTGATGACGATTTTTTATTTAGGTATTTACAATTGCAGATCACATTCAAGTGAAGGAAGATTGCAAGAATTAGAAGAACTGTCTTATATTAAATGGGACATTATTGGACTTTGTGAAGTTAGAAGAAAAGGTGAAGAGACAATTGATTTAAAAAGTGGACATGTACTCTATTATAAAGGTATAAATATTGGAAATACAAGTGGAGTAGGATTCCTTATAAATAAAAAGTGAAAGAACAACAGTGTGGAGATTGCAAGAATTAGAAGAACTGTCTTATATTAAATGGGACATTATTGGACTTTGTGAAGTTAGAAGAAAAGGTGAAGAGACAATTGATTTAAAAAGTGGACATGTACTCTATTATAAAGGTATAAATATTGGAAATACAAGTGGAGTAGGATTCCTTATAAATAAAAAGTGAAAGAACAACAGTGTGGAGATTAATGGTATATTGGGCAGAGTGGCAAGATTAGTTATACAACTTAATAGCAGATACCAAATGTAGATAATTCAGGTTTATGCCCAACAAGTTCTCATAGTGATGAAGTAGTAGAAAATTTTTATTTGGATATACAAAAGGCTTTTAATCAGAATAAACAACATTTTAAAATTGTTATGGGAGACTTTAATGCTAGAATTGGTAAACAAATGAAAGATGAAAGTGCTATAGGTAATTTTGCTTATGGTAATAGAAATGAGAGAGGAACACCAACTTGTGGAGTTTGCAGAAAAAGGAAAACTTTATGTTATGAATTCTTTTTTTGAGAAAAATGTTAAAAGGAAATGGACATGGAAGCATCCAAATGAAGGTACAGCAGAATTGGATTATATTTTGATTAACAGAAAATACACATTTCAAGATTGTAATGTTCTTAATAAATGTAACACTGGAAGTGATCATCAATTAGTAAGATGTATGATACGTGTTAATGCAAAACTAGAGAGACAAAAAATTATTAAGAAAAACAATATTTACAATTGATATTCCTAATCTTCAGAAACATTCTAATGAATTTAAATTAGAACTTATAAATTGGTTTCAACTATTAGTTGATTCTGAACATAACTCAGATTTGAATGAAATTAATATGAAAATAACTGATACACTTCTAAAAACTGCAACGAAGATAGCTGGTAGAAAAAAGCAGCAATTGACAATAAAATTTCTACTGAGACTAGAGAATTTATGAAGAAAATAAGGAATATGAAGATATACAAAAATGATGCATTAAAAAGGATTCAATATCTCGAATTTTGTAAAATGATGCGGAAATGAGTTGAATATGATATAAGACAGTATAACTGTGAACTAGCAAGGAAAGCTGTAGAAGAGAATAAAAGTCTCAAGAGTGTAAAACAACATTTTGGTATTGATAGGAAATTTATATCTGCAATAAAAAAAAAAAAGATAGAATTATTACTAAAAAGAGAGATGATATCATGAAATGAATAGAAGACTTCTATCAAGAATTATATAGTAATAAAAAACAAGTACCTCCTATATCTATTACATCTTCCGAATTGCCCAGAATTTTAAATGAAGAAGTGAGACATGCAATTAAAGGTATGAAGAAAGGAAAGGCTCCAGGTAATGATGGAATTATAATTGATATATTAAAAGAAGCAGGAGAAGAAATAGAAAATTTTTTAGAAAAGTTATATACTAAATGTCTAAATGATAAAGATGTACCAGATGATTGGAAGAATGCAGTATTAATATTAATATTTTAAAAAGGTGATAAAGAAGATATTAGAAATTACAAAGCTATCAGCCTTTTATCAGTTTTATATAAAATTTTTACCAAGATAATTACAACTTGTCTACAGACAACATTAGATTTCCACCAACCAAGAGAACAAGCTGGATTTAAAAGTGGTTTTAGTATAATAGATCATATTCAGGTATTGAGAGAAGTTATAGAAAGGACAAATGAATATGAGTTGCCATTATGTGTTGGATTTGTAGATTATGAAAAGGCATTTGAGTCTATAAACATTTCTTCAGTGATTAAAGCATTGGATCATCAAGGTATAGATCCAGGATATTGTCATATTTTAAAGAATATTTATAAAAATGCAACAGCAACAATTAGATTACATAATGATATTAGGAAAGTCAACATTGAGAAGGGTGTAAGACAGGGTGACTCCATATCTCCAAAACTTTTTACAGCAGTGCTGCAAGAGTATTTTGTGGATTAAAACGGGAAGCTAAAAGAGTGAAAGTAAATGGAGATTATTTAAGTCATTTAGATTTTGCAGATGATGTAGTTGTTTTTGAAAATAATGCTTTAAAGCTGCAGGAAATGTTGCAGGAGTTATCAGATGAAAGTAGGACTAAAGATAAATGTTAAAAAGACTAAAGTAATGTTCAATGGATTTTCTTAAAATATGAAAATAAAGATTGATTATGATGAGTTAGAAAAAGTTAACAGTTACAAATACCTTGGTCAGATTATTAATACAGATGGAAACATAATGAATGAAATTAATCATAGAATTAAACTTGATTGGAGTGCTTTTGGTATAAATAACTTGATACTAAAAGAAAATGTGCCTATAAGTTTGAAAAGGAAGGTTTTTAATAAATGTGTTTTACCAGTTCTTACTTGGACACTTAATAGAAGAGCAATACAGAGACTTCAGACCATTCAAAGAAGTATGGAGAGATATAACAAAAAGAGATCGAAAACGCAATATATGGGTAAGAGAACAAACAGGTGTTCCTGATTTCATTGAAAAAATTAAAAGACTGAAGTGAAGTTGGGCTGGATGTATTCCTAGAAGAGGTGATATTAGATGGACAATTGAAATCTTAAACTGGATTCCAAGAGAAAGTAAAAGATCCAGAAAGAGATCACATGTGAGATGGATGGATGAAATAGGAAAGTGTGCAGGGGTGATGTGGATAAGAGAAGCTAAAGATCAGAGAAGATGGATTGAACTTGGAAAGACCTTCATCCTACAGTGGATTGATAATGGTTGATGATGATGATACTAAAACAAGATTTATAAAAAAGAAGAGCATGTGTTTTATTTATCTATTGAAATGTATGGGCTATTTTTAAAACAGACTTGTGTTATTGATTTAATTTATTATAATTTGCTTCTATTTTATAATATCTCTCATACAACTATTTCTATTTAGCTTAAGATCTTAATTAATGATTAACCATTTTAAATGTCTACATAATTTTGCTATTCTCATTCTAAATACCTATTTTACATCTATTCAAAGGTGTACTGATTATTAAAATTAATGTATAGTGTCTATATAAATATATTAGACCATTAATAAAGATGGGGATTCCACCTTTATTGGTTAAAAGAAAGTTGCCTTGACAACAGTTTGAAATTATTATTGATATTGGGATCGTCTAAGTGTTGACTGATTTTTAATGATTACTTACAAACCCATTTAGCCTTGAATATTATTAAATTTATTATTTACATAATACTTTAGATGTAATTTGAAATTTATAATTGCAGTTTGTAATGTTATAATTGACTACTTATTAGTTTACATTCAAAATACGTTATATTTACTTGTTTAAATAGGTTTGTTTAAACTTCTTTGTATCAATAATTGCAATTTCTGTGGTTAAATTCCAATCTTTAGTGTCTATATAAGTATATTAGACCATTAATAAAGGTGGGGATTCCATCTTTATTGTTAAAAGGAGGTTGCCCTGACAACAGTTTGAAATTGTTGATTGTTATTGATATTGGAATTATCTAAGTGTTGACTAGTTTTTAATGATTAAAATATATATATATAAAAATAGAGATTATATAAATTTACACAGTATGCATAAACCTATATATTTTAATAATCTTATAAATATTATGTGTGTGTGTGTGTGTGTGTGTGTAGTTGAATTACTATTCATATAAGATCTTAAGTATTAAGTTAAAATCAATTGGCTTTTAGCTTAAGGTAAAATCAGATAAAAGCAATTATTAATATCAAAATCATGTGACTCATCTTGAACTATTGATTTCAATTGATGGTTACCTGTTTACATAGCTAAATATTTATTCTAATTTAATACGTGAAAAACTTCCCAACAAGACAATTTTTCTTTTACTTACCAAATTTTTTATATGAAGAGTATTCTGTATTAACAGTTGCATCAAAAGCATTTTTCTGGACAGCTAAAAACTGCTTATTACTATTTCTTAAAGACCTTCGAGACATATTGGGAGTATCGTATTCTGAATCACTTGAGCTCAAGTAAGAGGCACTTCTCGAATAAGTGTAATCAGTTTTAGGCTTGTTTCTGAAAAAAAAAATCTTATTATATATTTATATATACATAGACATACACAAATATAGATCTATACATTGACACATACATATTTCTGTATTATCATAAGCCTTGCTAATTCTATTAAATAAAATATATGCATTTCATTAGTGATGTAGGTTTGTATTAATAGAAAATCTGTGCAATCACAAAAAATTATTATAGCTAAATAAAATGTATTCATATATATATACATATTTTTAAACAATAATATCAAGCATTACATTTAATTATAAATATGATACAGAAATACTAATTTAATAAGATTTACTTTGCTGATGATTTTTTAAATATGATTAAGTATATCACACAAATAATCATAATTCATGCTCATCATTTAGCTTTGGTAGCTTCAAATATATTAATGCTATAATAAGATTCAAAAATAATAAGATATACTATGACAATTAAAAATGAATGGAAAATTATATAATAAGGTAGTATGTATAAAATTATTTCTTTGATATGTAGTTAATTTATTTATTTCAATTTTTAATGAATTTCTAACAATTTGAATTGCAGTATCAAAATTTTATTTTATTTATTAATATTATTTTTCTATTATAAAACAATAAATCTCACTCTGTATGCAATAATATATTAATGGTTAAAACCGATAACATTTATGTTGTATTCGTTTGTTGAGAAATAAATAGCGAAGTTTCAAGAAACAATTTACTCCAGAAGTTTTCTCTTATTTTATTTGAAAATAAAACTAACTAATGTAAAATCAAAAAATTATAATGGAAATAATTATAATTCGAAACAAAACTGCAGAGATTTATTTTTATTAAAGATAAAAATAACTAATTAAAGTTAAATAATTATAATAGAAATAATTATAATTCCAAACAAAGCCGCAGAGATTAAAAGTTAAGAACAATCAAAAACAGGGTTTTGGAAAACATGCGATAAAGAATTTTACAGTTTCGTTTACCAGAAGTTGGATAAGTGTATCAAGCTTTTAGAGCTATTTTCTCACAACTGTTTAATAATTGGTGTTTAGTCATGTAGCCAAGTTCCATATATTTATCTAAATTTCTTGTCCTCATTTGTGTTTATATATCAGATTGTATGTTCTTTTCTACCCCTCTGAAACTCTTAGGGGTGAAGACATTACAATTTAACATTAAAAAGAGCATAAATTATGTGCTAAAAAAACTTTTCTATATAATTATAAATATATATTTGTTGTAATCAGTATATATTGATATTTATATTACTTTATTTAAAATTTATATGAAAAAAAAAACCCCCAACATAATAGATTATTTTTATTTTCATTTTTGATAGTATTATGACAATTAATTAGTATTGATTAAGTAACCACTTCATACATACTTTGCCCTCTTGTATAATTATAATTTATAAAATACACAAGGATTTTTATTCAAAAAATAAATATTATATTATTGAAAAATATTAGCAGCAATCATGCAACTAAAAAAAAGCAAAAGATAAAAACTGAATTTATACAATTAATAAGGAAACTTTAATAATGCTTAGATAAAAGTATATCTATGAATATGCCACAATTGTTTTCAAAAATTTTTGTAACAAAGTGAATAATAACTTTCACTAATTCTTTTTTTTTCCTGTTACTGTGTTATTTTAAATTTTGCAATACAGTATTATATTCGTTAAAAACAATATTATATTCTAATTGTGAAAGTGTTATATAATGCTAAAATGCAAGTGAAATAAACATTTACATAAAAATCTATCCTTCTACAAATAGAGCAGTAATGAGAAAGTTTTTTGAAAAATAGATATCAATTTTCTTGAATATCTTTAGAGAAATATAAAAGTTCTAATTTTCAAAATAAAAAGATAACACTAAATTTAGAGTCAATAAATGAAGTATAATCTATTCAATATATGTAATCAGTTTGTTTTTATTTTAAAATACAATTACAATAAAAAGCTAGCCAATTATTTTGCCTGACTTCAATTCATTTATTCTTCATGCAATGTTCATTCCTGTTATTATAAATGTGAATTGAGAATTGGTGGAGGAAAGCATCAATAACTCAAAATATGTTAATGATTAGACTTTTAATAGAACAAAGTAAAAAAAATTAGATTATAGCTAAACATTAATCAGATAAAGATCATAATGACTGAAACTATAACTGACTTCAAAAGAAGATGTAGAAATTATGGAGAGTATTTGCTCCTCTAATGTATTCATCAAAAATAGGATCCAGCAATCAGGCTATTAAAAGGCAGAGATAAATTTTAAAAAGTAGAATAAATTTTAGATGTCTGGATATCTTTAAAAATGAAAATCAGAAATGTTAAAGCTATATTATAAGAAGGTTGCAAACTGCTGATATTTTTGAAATATAGTGCTGGTGAAAACTTTTGAGAATATAATAAATAGCAAAAATAAGTGAGTACGCTCAAAAATTAGTTGCTAAAAAGAAATGAATGGATTAACAAATATATGCAAGAACACCATTATCATAATAATGAATATGTGTTTAATCAGTGTGAAAAACAAATGATAGATCATCAGGAAAATGTCATTCCTGTTTCAGGTTGTTGTTTATCTGATAACACTTAATAATAATATTATATTTAGAGAGACAAAAAGTTTAAAATGAGAACGGATGAAATTTCCAAAAAAAGGTATATATAGTTGTCTAAAAACTACAACTTTGTACTTAAAAAAACACTACACAAGTCTTGCATTGGTGGTCGAGAGGTCAGCACGACTACCTCACAAGCAGTTGCCTGGGTTGCGGGTTTGCGTCCCGGCCGATGCTATGATACCAGAAAAAAAAACAAAAAACACTACACTTAAAAAACTGATTCCAAAAGATTAAATCTAAATTTGTTTAGTTTTTCAAAAATGTTATAATGCTATGTCAACAATTATATACATATTTCAATCATACTTTATGGATAAGCAGAAATTGATAATAGAACAGATTGTATGAAATACTGTTATTTAAAGTTTGTTCTCTGTGATAAAGTCATTTATTTAAAATAAATAAAAGAAAAGAATCATGCTATTAGCCTAAATTTAAATACTAGCAATAAAATTCAAAATTTATAAATTATAATTCTATACCTTTTCTTTCACATAAATATAGTATATCAAATGTCAGAGCTTCAGAATTTAGGTAAATTGTTTTTAAATTGGTTACCACTTTCAATTAAAAAAAATCTTAAATCAATTAACATTTTCTTTGATGTTCATAAATTTTATTGTAATGGTTACCATTAAATCAATTATTGTTGTGACTTATTAAGATAAAAAAAAAAGTGACTGGAGGATAATGCATAATAGTAACATTTGAAGATCTAGATAGTCATTCAATGAATCAACAATATCCAATCGACTTTCACTAGAGGGAGTCTGGGACTCCAGTTTTCACTGTTATAGGCTCCCTGTTTTATTCACCAAAGTCATAGTCCAATTTTGGATTCATAGAAAAAAAGTTTACCAAGATATAAGTAAATACCTGTTTTATTGTTTTTTCATCTTTATAAGAAATTTTGGAACAATTTTCACTCAAGAATAAATAATTGAGAGTTTCTATCAGTCCAGTTATGCAAATGTCTGTCATTAGAAATAGGCAAAAGCTAGGTTAAATAATTCTAGGAATCATTAGAACAACATAAAACCTTGGAAAATAATTTTAAAACAAACCAAATAATTCTAAAAAGAATAGAGACCTTAGAAATCCAAATGTCTTGTTAGAATAAACAGAGAAATCATTTGGACATCAAAGCTCATAGAAAACATGGAAAATAAAATGTTAGCAAAGACGGTTTTAAGAATTTCATCGTTGCATCACATATTAGAAACGTGAAACAAGTTTCTATGACTACAAACCAGTCACAAAAGACAGAAAATGGCCTAGGGATTATTAAAGATACAAAAATTAATCATAAAACTAAAGGAAAAAAGCAATCCCAGTGTTAAATTTAAATTGTTCATAGGAAAAAAGATACGACATCATCGTGTCAAACCAGAAATTGCCGAATGCGGCTAAACCGTGTAGATCGAAAAATTTTTAATTTTAATTCGATCTCAATTTTAGAATTAAACATTATAGATTATGACTCAAGCTATCTCCCTGCACAAAAATCAGGTTTTTCCGACGATCAAAACAGAAGTTATTAGCCCACTTCCGGTGAATTGGGAGCCTCAAAAATTAAAAAAAAAATTTTTTTTAAATCAACACAGAATTACAATAAAATGATTCATGAGCAAAAAAGTAATAATTCAAAGACAAAATTAATGCAAATTATTCATCCTCTTTCAAGCAATAATTATTGAGAACATTCCAAAGTTTAACAACAAACTTTCAGATTATACAACTGAATCCTTGATTACTAAGCAAGACCTAAAATTCAATTATAGGAAGCAGAATCCAACTAGTATCAACAGATAAGGTGTGGCGTATGGTTAACACACACACTCTCCACATCCCTTTCCCTTTTCATATTGTAACAGTAGCTGGGTTCGAATACGGGTTTAATTACCAGTGTTGTTGCGAAGTAAATAGATCGAAGCGATAAAAATTTACAATAGTCATTCGAACCCTGTTACACAAGAGTATGAACGAGTATGTTAATCAATTAAAGGTATAAATGTATATATATTCGCTGTACGTGTTAATATAATGGGTGAAAATTACTAATATATTTATATGTGAGAATGTAGAGAAGCGATTATATGTAGAGTTGCGTTATTTTTTTTTATTCATTTGTGTTTTAAATAGATATTTCGTTATGAATATCATAAGATAGATTTTAAATGCCAGTGATAACAAGTGTTTCTTAAGCAAAACCCATTAAACTTATAAGGCTGGAAAATAATCAATAGAATGGAAAGTTGTGCCACAGGCGGTTTCAGTTAATGACTGTCCACCGGAATTCTTAGAACTGGTCAAGCGTATTTTTAGAACAATGAAAGAAAAAGCATTCTTGAGATCGGACCATCGGCGTAGGAATGGAAAAGAAAAGTGAGGTTAAAGAGCATTAATGAATAGAACTATTTTTGTTCTCGGTGATTTTAGTAGGGATTAAAAATTAGAAAAAGCAGTGAAGTGATATAGAAATGCAGAGAAAGATGTATAAACTGATCAACCTAATTAATAATTAAGAATTTTATTCATAATGTACTCTGTCTACATGCGGGGGTAAAAATAATCATGTGGTTCATCAGACCGCTCAATGGACAGCTATTGTGGGACCCACCTGAACTTTATTTATGGATTTGTCGTTTAGTCAACCAAGCGTAATGGCCATGGAACTCTAACAACCAGAGCCTCTCACAATCAAGCCAAACTCTCTACTTAAATTCTAATAGGGATTGTTTTGGTCAGAATATTTCAGAGCTTATCATCATCGTTCGGACCAGCGACTTCCGTTAAAACCAACATAATGCTGTAAGCTTACAGATTATTAGCCTCAGCCACGTGAACATTCGCTCTTAAGAGGTAACTTTGATCTTTTCTTAATCTGCCTTAAATGAACATTTAATAATGGCTAAAGAAACATGTGTTATTTCAATTTAAATAAAGTAAATTAATAATTTATTAAATTGTTTAAAAAAATACAACTCTGACGTGTAATTGCACTCTTTCATTAATATGTGTATTAATTATATATATATGTAGCAGAATGAATGAATTGTATGTTTAAGATATTAATATATGTGTGCGCGTGCTAATAAATCTTAGAGTTAATTACAACTTATATATATTATTTACATTCTGGGTTTCTATTGACTGATGCGCTATTGTAATAGGATTGGATTTAGATAGAAATTATATTTAGAGATATAAGGCGTCCCTTAATGAGATCATCCATAGCTTTGTTCTCCCGATAAACATTGTTTTCCCAGACCCTCGAGATTGAGCTAGTTCGGATAAAATACCCAAAGAGTATCCATTGGAACTTTTGTTTGCACTTTCGAGACGTATAATTCTTATTAATGGATAAGATTGGCGCTTGAGAGGGGCTTCGGCCTTTGCTCATAAATATACGTGCTCGAAGCTTAGGGTAATAACTAATACACTCTAAATTCTTTGAATAAGATTGTGGATAGAATGTTTAAAATGGCTGCCCAATGTGTGGCGTGATATTCAAATACCACATAGTTGTTAAAATATGTAACCTTCCCCTTTCATCATATTGCTTCTGAATTTCATTTTTACCATTCTTTGTAAACCTTTTATTTAACTGTACTTGTACCTTTTTTTTTTTTTGATGAATAAAGTTTCACCAGTGAGAAAAAAAAAAAAAAATTTGCAAAATATATATATATTATCTATTTGAAAATTATAAAATGTGACAAAAACT
Organism: Epiperipatus broadwayi; assembly: GCA_028023455.1. Taxonomy (NCBI): domain Eukaryota; kingdom Metazoa; phylum Onychophora; class Udeonychophora; order Euonychophora; family Peripatidae; genus Epiperipatus; species Epiperipatus broadwayi. The sequence continues at coordinate 1,454,089 of JAQFVV010000081.1, read as the reverse complement.
TATTTTGCTGAGGCAACAATTATTTGAACTAACAATAGGATGATATATAATTCAAACATCAGAAATATTTAAAGCATATAAAAATATATTCCCTTATTACAGGATCAGAAAATATATATATTAATTTATTTTCTCAAAATATATCCTACACAATATTTTATGGCCCATTTTTCATATGACTTTCCATTATCCGAAATAACTTCCAGCATTCCAATATTGTGCATTCACATATTCTGAAAAACTGTTAAGATAAAATGATGTTTCTTTGCTGAATATATCTTTTTAAACTTCTTACGCTCTATAATGATTTGAATCATCATGAGACTGAGGAAGATATATGTTATACATAAATATAGTCAAATATGTATAGAAAGATGGTAAAATAATGATCCAATTTACACAAACAAAATCTTTAAAAAGCTCACTCAATGAAAATTTTCATAATTTTAAGCCAAGATCATTCAGTTTTCTGATAAATAATGGCTTACCTTCCTCTTAAATGCCTATTGCTCAGTCATTCGTGTTCTGCTACCTAATTACAGTCTCCATTTAATTTTTTTTTTTTTTTATATAACAATTTGCTACATAAAAATCTTTCTTAACTTCTCAAGTATTTTTTTCCTTCAATCAAAGTAATTGTTTTGCAACAGCATATATTCAATAATTCCTCCTTTTTAACATTACAATAAATTGTCATCTATTTAATCATAAAACAAACTCTATGCAATCCACTCTTAGCATTATCCTCCAACATCACATTTCACTTATATCTTACATCATTAAATAGAAAATATTAAATACTCTCTCACTCCCAAATTAAAAACAAAATATAGAACCATTATTGGAAAATAATGGAATCAAAGAGAGATGCCAGAAAGCAATTGCACCCCCATGCTAATAATTTTTTAAATATTTTTAATTTGTTTAACTTAAGTCAATTTTTAATATTTTTTCCCCTTTCATAATCATGTAAGAATAATGATTCAAACCATCCCCATGTGATGCAACAATGACAAAAGTGCACTGAAGCATCAATTTTATTCAAATACTATTCAATAATTCTTTTATTTTTTTTAATTATATCCCCTTCCCTGCTAAATTTCTGATTATGCTACTGCTAATAACAAATATGAAAAAACATTTTTGAGAAATACAACAAAATATATTTATAATGTTACAAGTGATATGTTTAACTACAATGTAACACATATGCAAAACTACAGTTATATCTTATTTTCTTCTTTCAAAAAAAATCCTATTTATTGACAACTAATCAATAGTAAATTGAAAATTAGTTTCTTTAAATAATATTGAGCACGCCTATTGCATAATAATACAACCAAAATGAACAATCATCAGTAAAATTCAAATTTATTTTTTGAATTTTAATAAACTAACATCTAATAAATAAGTTAATAATATTTGTGATTTATGGAACCTCAAATACTCAATTTTATTCAGGGTTCTGCCAACAAGTTTTTTTTTTTTTTAAATCGATGCAAATTTAATTTAAAAACCAAATCATCTTTTGTGATTTTTTAACAATTGCAAATTCATTGTGTTGTTCTAAAACATTAAGTAAATATCCAAATTATTATCATGCTTTACCTTGATGCCATTAATCATTACAATTATAAATAATATTTCATTTTGTATCTGTAAAATTTTAGAAGTCTAGTAGGGTAATATCCCAAGTTCAGATAATTTATACAGCAACTTTATTAATAATAAATAGATGGTTCGAATGTTCCCATAATTTTTTTAATCAGTTCAGTCACAAAATGTATTTATATATCAATTATAAAATTTAAAAAAGTGTGTAGCATATTCATTTAAACTTAGGTACCTTATTGGCTTTTATTCTGTTTCATATCCTACAACAACAACAAAAACAATTTGTTTACAACTGCCTCACTCTTCAGCAGCGAACAAGGCATGAGCAGTCTTTTATATTAGTAACATAGGAAATAAAATAAAAAAAACTATCTTTGAAAAGTTATTTGTTAGCATTTATTTAGGCCTCTGCTAATGTTTTTATTAATTAGTGAATCTTATGCGAAAATCACAATTTGTAAAACATGTTAAATAATTACATACTCTCCACCAATAAAAATAATTCAAAATATCACCATAACAAAGTACTTCAAATTAAATCCATTATTGATAAAATTCATTATTATTTCATTGCTTTAAGTTTTAATAGAAATATGTTACCCTTAAAGCTATTTATAATATATACATTTATGTCCTCTGCCTTGAAGGCAGGTTAAATTACTAGACAACAGAGAATTATGATCAAGCAATTACTTGATTATCAGTGAAGGAAATTTATCAATGCCTGCCTTTCTCATTATATAATTTATTGCATTATCTACATTTTAAAAAAATGACATAAATTATTTACTTATGTTTACTTTTGAAAAGTATATTACTCTGGTTAAATTTTTAATATTATATATATTTAATGTATTTTTAAATTCATTTCTATAAACACAATTTTCTAGAAATAATTTGTATATTAGAAAAAATAATTTCTGGAGAAGGAATACATTTAAATGCAACTAGTGATTAAAAATTTATATAGATATACAATAAAGATGAAAATTTAATTAACAAATAAAAAATTGAAATGCTTTGGGGATAATCATAAAAATAAAACTTTAATTACTATACTGTCTTTAACTGATGTAAAAAATATATATATAAACAAATATCAGAAGAGCAAATCGGGTGGAGTTTCCTACATTCTTTAATTAAATTAACTGTGTGTCTGTTGTGCATGAGTGCTTGTTTCATAATTTATTAATAACTGCAGTGCCAATGCTTAAATTAAATATATATAAATTATTAAATAGCTTAGTCCTATAAATTAAAATACATATGTCATATGAATGGATACTATATAAAGAATTTATTAAAATAATAAAAGATCGAACCCTTATAACAACTATAAAATTTCACTCATAAACAACCCCATATTAAAAGTTAAAATATTTCAATTTAAAATATTTGACCATATATCGCAGTATGTGTGTAGATGAGAATATGTGACTTACTTTTGTATATATATTAGACAGTTTGAAAATAGAACCACTAAAAGAAATTTAATTACAATAAAAACCCATGGGTACTCCATTAGAAGTCTAAATTAGGCGGGATTTCAGTATATATGCTCAGTATGCACACATTACTATAAGTTTAGGGTTTGAAATAGTGTATGAGGGTAGGTAAGATGTAAACAATGGTGAAACAAAGATCTGCAGAGCACATCTTACTGTTTCAATATAGATATTACATGTTATTAAAACAGGCAAAACTCTTACAAGTATTGCCACTCAGTACAAGCCAGAGTAATTAGAGGATGCAGAAGGCTTGTGCATAAAATCCCCATCTAGTGTCTATTCATCCAATATCCCCAGACCCGTTTCTGGCTTGTGGCCTTCATCAGTGAGGAGCCTTGGATCTGAGAGCACTGCACCTAGATCTTAGGATCTAATGCAACCCTCCAGCAATCACCTTTTATCTCTACTTAACTATAAAACTATGAGTCTTAAATTGACTACATAAGTTAATAAGCTTGTATTGAAAATGTTAGTGTTTTCAATTTAGGACATAGTTTTGTAGTTAAGTAGAGATAAAAGATGGCTGCTGGAGGGTTGCATAAGATCCTAGGATCTAGATGCAGTGCTCTCAGATCCAAGGCTCTTCACTGACGAAGGCCACAAGTCTGGAAATATTGGATGAGTAGGCATTAGATGGGGATTTTATGCACAAGCCTTCTGGCATCCATTGATTGCTCTGGCTTGCACTGAGTGGCAATATGTATAGAGAGTTTTGCCTGTTTTAATAACAGTTATAAGCAAGCATAAAAAATGGTGATCAATGTGGTGCTTATTAGGTATTACATGCATATATAAAACAAAAAAATTAAATTGTATTCAAAAATAAATTGTTTTTAATTTTATAAAAATTTCATTAAAAAAAGACCAATTTAAAAAAAAAAAAAATCTAAGTGTTTACAAATTTAAAATGAAAATAACTTTCATACCTTAATAAACTTTTTAGGCTGAGACAACAATGATAGTAATGACATTTTTTTCCAAACAAAAAAAAAAAAAAGATAAAATTTATATGAACTCAAAGGAAACTAGACTTAAAACTATTTCCACTTCCTATATAGCAACTATATTTTGAAAAGGATTTTATACTTTGATCAGAAATGAAAATCTATTCAAAATAAAACTAATTTATATAATGTATACATATATTTTAACTATTTTGTCATAAAATAGATATAAATTTTTAATTTTTTTGTGGGGTTTTTTTTTCATAATAATTTTAATGCATAATAAATTAATTTAACAGGATTTATGACCTTAAAAATTAAATTCACATACAAGCTAATATCACTAAGTTTCAGAAATTACAAAAAAAAATAATAATAATTAAAAACCTAATACACTTAACAATACATGAAAATAATTATAAAAGTAACATTATAAGATGGAGTGAGTATAATTAATTGATCATGTGATTTGTATAATTAAATATCTTGAGAAGATCTCAATGGAGAAGAAAGTCAGTTCGATAAATATTAAAATATAATTATCATTGGTTATTTACTTGATCTTATTTAGATTGATTATTTAATTTTTTAACATTATAAGAATCTCTTCCTTCAATACAAAAAAAAAAAAAAAATCCTGAAGTAGACTGTTATCATCATAAAGAATCTAATTAATCTTCAGATACTTCCATGAAAACTAAACAACTTTAAGATATTAAAACCAGTCCTACAAGCATAATGATATTTATTTCTTGAAAATAATAAGATATATATTTAATTTTAAATAATAATGATTACATTGATATAAGTTAATTTTATTTCAAATGATTCAGACTTTTTGTCAGCAGGAACATAGCTTCCCTCATACTATTGCATAGAAGTAATATAAATATGATTTTAACTTCAATGAACAACTACTTATATATAATAATTGCAACCACTGGCATAAAACTTTTCAATTAAATGAATCAAATGTTGACCAATTGATTTGATTAGCCAATTGAAAAAGTTTGTGACAATAATTACAATTATTATAGCTGGTTGTCTACTGAAGTTAATTCATATTACACAGTTTCTGTGCAATAGTATGAGAAAAAGGTTTATTGATATTGGTGAAAAATCTAAATCACATGAAAGAGAAACTAGAAACAAGAATTTATATTAACCCCAACTAAATTTTTCATTTTTATGGCTAATTCTTTTTGGAACATTTTTTAATCAAGGGAGATATGAAGATGTGATATAGACGTTATAGTAGTTTTTGGTTTGAATCAATCAAAAACAGCAATAAGAATTTAGGTTTTGTTTTTGCTTTTAAGATTTACAGTGTGAAATCTTACCAGTTCAAAGGATGATTTTTAAGAAAATCTTACTATTTAGCCAATTCAAAGAATGTTCTTTAGAATGGTATTAATATTTTGAAATAAAAAATATAAAAACTTTTGTTTAGAAAGACTATTCATAACTGAAGTGCTTTATAGCCAGTCACCCATATCAACTTGAGAAGGCATATCAATCTAAACACCTTGGTAGCTTTTTGAGTAAAAAGATAGACTAAGATCTGAGATGTAACATGAATACCAAAAATTAAAAAATAGATTGCTTTATCATATTGAAATAACTACTTCAACTAAATTAGTTGCATCTAGAGCTGGTTTTTCTGTAGAATGTATTGTCATAGAAATGAGATACCAACCCTTGTCATTAAAAAAAATAATTAGCAGTAATCACTGACAAACAAGTATATCGTATCCAAAAAAAAGGTAAAAAGACAAAATAGTCTCAATAATAGTAATATACTAAAAATGAGTTTTGTAATAACTATACAAACTAATTTGTGAATGCTAACTACGTGTGTATTAAAAAAAACTGATCAAAAGCATAATTTTATTGAAACAGAAAAAGACTGAAAATGTTAAAGTAAATTAAGTATGTGCGTATATAAATGCAATGGACATATAAAAATGCTAAGAACTAATTAGGAGAAATTAATTTAAAGATCAGCAACTTTGATTAAATATCAAATAGCCCTACAGCAAATTTAATTAAATGCCATTGGAAAATACGGATTAGATTCCTGATAAGAATTATCTGAAAAAAGAAAATGAATTAATTAAATATATAAAAACAAAAAATGCAGGTTAGAATGTAATAACAATGGTACTACCACCAATTAGATTATTAAAACAAAAACTTGAGCTGTGATTTTCACCAGAAAGGGGAAGAGAAAATTATTAGCTAGTTGAAGCGTCTCTTCCTCTGGCATTTACTGTCAGCTTTTCCAATCTGGTCTCTCTGAAAACTATTCTCTAGACTTTAATTAATATTCCGAGACCGCAGTACCAGATCACAGGACCCATATAAATTAACTGCCTTCAACCCGTTGTAAATATATATGTATAACTTTGTAAGTTGAGGAGTGAAGGAAGTTTCTAAATAACTATTTAAATATTATGGAGTAATAATAATTTTAATTGCTGTGACACCTGTGATGGTATTAATGTCACTTCTTTAAATTTGCAATCCAGCTGTGCTGTAACTTGATCACTGCTGGACATAGCAACTGGCGCAGTCATTGTGAACAAACCCTGGCAGTCGAAATCCCATCAGATTACATAACGGGCACAAGAAAAAATTCTAGTTTAATTAACTCAGGTAAGTGAACTATTTGTTTCTCATAAACAAGAAAAAATTAAAGTGATTGATTATATATACTGTAATGCAGCCGGCAATATCGAAATTTGATGTCGCAGAGGCAAGCCAATGGCCTTTCTTTGTCCAACAAATTGAGAAACCCCTGGTCATTAATAGAATAAAAGATGACAAAATTAAAACTGCAATGTTATTGTGCTATGTGGAAAAAATCATTATTCAGATTGTTAACAGACTGGTTGAACCTAAAGCACCGGAAGAACTAATGTTTCAGTAGCTCAAAGAGAAATTAGCAGAGTACTTCAACTCTCGTAAGTCTAGATACATAGCCAGACTCCATTTTAGGAATCGCCGTCAAGGAAAGAACAAGCGTACTCAAGAATATATGGCCCTGCAAGAGTTGCATCTATGAATCATACCGGAGGAAGCACTCCTTGAAAAATTTCTATGTGGTATGACCAGTGACGCCTTGAGACAACAGTTACTGGCAGATAGTGCCATCAACTACAAGGAAGCTAGCAAGCATGTGATAGCCCATGAGCTCATGACTATGCAAGCAAAAGAATTCGCAGCCATCAAATTGGCGGACAGTGATCCCTGTAAAATAGCCAAGGTCAATAATTCGGAAGGAAGCACACCCCAGCAAGTTAACACAACACAGAAAATTCAAAGCAATAATAAGTGTTTCTACTGTGGGAAAATAAGACACAGGTCCACTGGATGTGTTTATAAAGATTAATGATGCAAAAACTGTAAAAAAAAATCGGCCATTTAGAGAAAATATGCCAAAAAAAGGAATCTGTTGATTATAAAAGCGAAAATGGTCAAGAGCACCTTACTAAAGACAAACCTACTCAAGACAAGTTTGCTCTAATAAATAACATGTCATCTGACCAGGACCATAAAATTAAATGACAGTAAAAATCTTTGGAAAACCTGTTTTTATGGAAATAGACAGCGGTAGTGGATTATCCTTGATCTCTCTTAAAGAGTGGAAAACCATCATGGCCGACATGACCCATCTCCCGAGGATACTAAAGCCAAACTTAAAAACTCACGATGTAAATGGTAACGCCATTATCATTAGAGGCCAAATCCAAGTTCTTGTCATGACTAGCAATGCTAAAAACCGGAAACCACGCATATACATAGTCCACACCAAGGTAAACCCTCTCATTGGCCGTGAATGGTTCTGAGAATTGCGAATTAAATCACATACTGGAAAAAAACAAGGACAAATACCAATTCTCCAATCATCAGAGTAAGGATTATCACCGCGTGAAAACTGAGGATGTCAAACCACTCACAGATATCATAAATAAATTTTTACCTAATGATGACATTTGGATCAAAAATAATTAAGATAAAAATGAACTGGCGTAGAAGTAGTATGTTACCTGAGCAATGAAATTGTTGCCGTCCGGATGGCAGGACAAAAAAGTACTTCGTAAGCATATTAATCAACTACGAAAAAATAGCAGCAAGTTTATTTTCGAAGTTAAATCGAAAGCAGAAACAGAAAAATTTCAGACCGGGAATAACTCAGTAAAACCACCTAATGCTAATAAATTTCACAGCATTAGAATCCAACACCCCACTATGCCCTAGGCGTGAAGAAAAAATCCTGCCCACTTTGGCAACTACGCTCTTAATTCAGAGAGCAGGAAACTAAAACCCCTGATCTCTGAATTGGAGGGACGTGTACTAAATACGCATATATTAAAAAAATCTGATCAAACATGTATTTTTATTGAAACAGAAGAAGACTGAAAATGTTAAAGTAAATTAAGTATGTGCATATATAAACGCAATGGACATATAAAAATGATATAAACTAATTAGGCAAAATTAATTTAAAGATCAGCAATTCTGATTAAATATCAAATAGTCCTATAGCAAATTTAATTAAATGCCACTGGAAAATACAGATCAGATTCCTGATAAGAATCTGAAAAAAGAAAACGAATTAATTAAATAGATAAGAACTTGTATTATATATTTGTTAAACAAAAATGCAGGTTGGAATGTAATAACAATGGTACTACTACATGATACCATGAGACTCCAACCAATTAGATTATTAAAACAAAAATTTGAGCCATGATCTTCACCAGAAAGGGGAAGAGAAAATTATTAGCTAATTGAAGCCCTTGAAGAATAGAATAATACAAGCATTTCTTCCTCTGGTATTTACTGTCAGCCTTGCCAATCTGTCCTCTCCGAGAACTATTCTCTGGACTTTAATTAATATTCCGGGACTGCAGTACCAGGCGCTGGACCCATATAAATTAACTGCCTTCAACCCGTTGTAAATAAATATATATATAACTTCGTATGTTGAAGAGTGAAGAAAGTTTCTACATAACAATTTAAATATTATGGAGTATCAATAATTTTAATTGCCGTGCTGCCTGTGATGGTATTAATGTCACTTTTAAATTCGCAATCCAGCTCTGCTGTAACTTGGTTACTGCTGGATATAGCAGTGAATGACAAATATATTCACATATAAAACATGTAGGTCCACTATTCTACTTATTTGATAATTTGTAATTGTATTTCTTAACTTCTGCATAAAACTTTTTTCCTAAAATACTTCAATATCATATCTAATTGTAGCATTCTTATGTATTTTATTGTGCTTCTTTAAAATGCCTTTGATAAAATATTTATAATATAAAGAATCTATCTTTCAGACAAAAAAAAAAATATGCACAAATTCTCAATAAATACCTTTTTAAAAAGATTTTTGTAGTGTTCATTCATTTTGCATATACAAACCAAGGAAGATGTGATTTTATAATAATGAATTCTATATGAATACATCCAATAAGTTGGATCATACTGATTGATGTTTGATCTCGTAATTATATTTTTAGAATTTTACAAAGCAATCTTAAATAAATCTTTTTTAATGATTTTATGTTATGTCAGTAGGAATTTTGTCTCACTTCCATTCAATAAATTTAGTAAAACAATAGCTTTACATACTGATAATTTAATTGCGGTAATTAAATTATGATGAAACATCCTATCTTTTAACTTGCTAAAAACAGCAAAATATCTTGGAGTCTGTGCTACACCTCAGTATCCAAGTAGACTTTCTTATCTAAAAAGCTAACCTTATATTTAAATCAGCTCATACTCTGGCTAAAGATTTTTCTTCTATCACTGGCAAATGAAAAAATTAACTTTTCTTAACATTAATTACTAACATTTTGTAGATCATTTTGAAATGGCAAAAATAGCACAATTATCAGCATATTGTAAATGTAGAATCCAAGAAGATTATGATTTTGTTTTTGCTTTAAATTAATTCAAATTAATAAATTCCACAATTAAATCTATATCACATTTTGATCTCTGATATATTAAGCAATTTATAAACAGTTCCAAAGCAGATAATCATAAAAATCAAAAACAATGATACAGCAAGTACATATTCATATTCAGTAGTTTTTTTATATGTCTCAGATTTTCCACCTGCAGGAATAATCCATCCTCTTATTCCAAATGTAAAAGTTGAATATGAATAAACTTTGGTAGACAATCAATTCATTTCAGGCAAATCCATAGACCTGTTTGAATAAGCTAAAAGTCTTAACCAAATTAATAAAAGCAATATATGTTCCAGATTCTTTTTTTTTTTGCATGTATCTAGCAGAAAAACCCATGATTGCAATACTTTTTGATTTTCTAAAACTCAATAAATTTCTGGCAACCATTCATCTATATTAGAAGCAACCTAATAAACATAATCTTTGAAAATATTGCTACAATGGATAAGAATTATATTCCACAATAATAATAATGCAATCTTGTCTATTCCCTTTATTTTTAAAAATTGGACCAATAAGACCATATATTCCTAAAAAAAAAAAATTAATATTTTTGGAACTAATATATTATCACCTGTATTTCAAACTCACCACTAACTGCAACTTTTCAATTTTTAATTGCAAAGAGTTATTTGACTACGCTAAATGAGTACTGAATTTGAATCAAAATACTTCTCAGTTTGACATTTCATTGTCATGATAAAAGAAAGTAACATTTCTGGATTTAATAGAATTAAAATACTATTTTATAAATTCATATATTATTTTCAACACATCAAAAAAAAAAAAAAAGATCTAAAGTTGTCATGATTAATTAATATCTAATTTTTTTATTTTTTTTTTGCATTACTCCACCAATCATTTTTTTCATACCTTATCAGTTGTTGAGCTTCTACCTTTGAATTTCTATATTTACTATGGAATTTACACTTACTATTCAATCAAGCATAAAATGCTGCATGTTTCACTTTAATCAAGTCATTAATAATAAGATAACTGTCAAAAAACTAGTCATGACTCTTTTTTTTTTTTTAGAGAATTCAACAACTGATTTACTTGTATCCATTACATTTCTTAAGTGAAGTCCATGTCTTAGTACATGACAATCCTGAAAATCCAAATAAACAATGTTAGTGTTTAATAGCTTGTGCTTGCATAATATGAATTTCTCTTGTATTTCAAGTCTTAGTTATAATGCATTCTACATTGTTTTGAGTGTGGATGTATCTGTTCTTTTATAGCAATTTTTCTGCTTAAACAAAGTGTTTGTGATAGTCAATAAATGTGTTATGCAAAAATTCAATAACAATAGAGCATTTGAATTTAAAGCACGAACACCATTATTTATCAATTAATTTTTGGTTAAAAGTCTATTTGTACCAATATATACATTTAATTATTTAGTGTGAATTTTTTAGACAATTTAATAATTAACAAAATATCATAAAAGAATCTTTAGAGATTACAACCAGGAGCTAGATTCATTAGCGAGTTTCCATTCTCCTACCATAACCATAAATTCGACAGTTATTAATTATATGGTTCATAGTTTATATTTGCCCACATTTTCATATATCATGGGTGATAAATTCCATTTTTGAGTAGATGAGTATAATGACCATGGGTTGTCCAAATCTGTTAATTAGATTTCAATAGCATCTAAAAGATCAAATGTGTCTGGGTTTGTTGTTGAATGCATTTAAGTCTCAAAGAAAAACAAATTGATCATTTAATGATACTGTTGTAACAGTGATATTTAGTAAAAGAATAAAACTCTTTCTCTAAATTTTCTAGATCTAATGAAAAGTCATTTTAAAAAAAAAAAAAATTGTTCAGATTGTAATTATCTATAGATATAAATTTGGGACACCAAAGAAAATTATTAAAATATTGATTTAGAGTCATGTGATAGTAGCAAAAAAAACCATTAAGACTATGATGGGATGAACAAAAATGAACTGAACATGTGAATGCTAAACAAGATTAAACATTCATTCAAAGTAAGAAATGATCAAATTAAAATTCTCCTATTTTTGGCTTGTTATTGGGGTAATCTAATTTATTAGAATATATAATTCTCAGAAACATTAAGGTGAAAGAAGACATAATAGTATCTAATAATAATAGGAAGAAAAAAAGATGTATATTTAAATATATATATATTATTAATAAAATCACTGAAGATAAAGAAAATTAAAAATCTGCAATAAAGATGTTAAATAAGGAAATGAAGAAATATGACCAAAAGAAAGATAGTAGAAACTTGGAAAAGAAAAAATAAAGAGAAAAATCAAAATTGAGAAAACTATACTAACCAAAGTAGAAAGTAATATTCCTGGTGATCTAGATTGCATTTAATATAAGATGTATGACTTTAGTTTTCTTTAACACAAAATCTGGTTAATGTAAAAAAAAATTGAAGATTACTACTAGTAACTAAATATGATGACTTGTACTTTTTTTTTTATTATATTTAGAATTATATCTTTCATATATTATTATTTTTTTAAGCAAAAACGAGAAAGTCAATCTATCATTTTTTGAAAACTAATTATCTAATATTGGTATATATAAGATTGTCATTAATATTTATAACAAATCACTTATGCTAGCGTAGATTGCAATATATTTCAGAAAAAAAGATAAATAGTGTACTAGTTGTAACTATTATAAATCATTTAGAATTTTTATAAGATAAAATTTATTCTTTTGATCAACTGCTGATTAAAAATCTATGAACTTAGTAAAATATGTTGTCTTATAAAATATGATTAGTTTTAAAGATGCCAAAATAATATATATTTTTACAAAAAATCAAGCAGCAGTCATGCAAAAATTGAGTAGTGATTTTCTGTTTTAAAAATACTTATTCATAATAAAAAAAATGCATAAGAAATTACTAAATATAATAAGATATGTATTGATAATTAATGAGTTGGATAATGAGTGAATGTAATAAAAAATTATTTATAGATTAACATATAATTACAGGTTAATTATCTAATTTTTCTTGAAATCTTCGCTGTGATCAAGGTTAGAGATCTTGGTTAGATATACAATTAAAATATAAAGAAAAATAAAACTTAATATTAAGTTATAATCATCATTGCAATTGATTTCTTTTGAGATCACATCAATAAAATTTAAATAAAAAATGCATTTTGTAATACATAAGTAAGCAAGATAAAATATATATATATATTGGCATGACTTTTAGTCAAGAAGAGCATGCTTGAGATTTTACAAAATTGGTTTGGTGGTAATAAAACTAATAGTTTTTTTTTTTTTTCAACTACTAAAAAAAAAATATTTTTTTTAATTTGCCACATAAAAAAAATGAGATTTATAATAAAACTAAAAACAAAAATAGAAGTCTAATGGATATACAAGATATTATGAAGATTCAGAGAATCTAGCAGATAACTTCTTTTTTTTTTTTTTTAAATCAAAAGAAATAACTTGATGTTTCTTTTTTTTTTTCCTGAATATGAATTTTTGCTCACATATTCGATGATAATGACAACAAAATTAATTTTGAGTCCTATATTTTCAACTTTATTACCAGAATTTATAAAAGTATTGCTAATGGCTAGTTAAATATCTTTTATAAATCATAAGTAAAAATATTAGTTTCTGCTAATTTTAGAAATTGTACAAAAACAGTGATGTTCAAGATATTACTTGTGAAATCAGTTTTCTTTATATATATATAATCAAAATTTCCTTTTAATATTTTTTGTAAGATGATAATTTTGAATATTAGAAAGTTTTTGTTATTAATTAATAGAGTAAACTATTATTCAAACATTATTTTAGTTTAAGATTTAATATAATTTGAAATTTATAGCAAATACAATAAATAGCATTTCTTTTCAAAAATAATTCTATGAAAGAACTGAATAATCAATATACTACAGAAAGAAATTCAGCATATTGTAGCAGCTCTTAATTTGTTTCTGACTACTTCAATCAAGAGAATAACCTGTTATGACATAAATCTTAACCTATTTGACAATCTTCAACTCTTATTGTGCTAATCAAAATAATAAAAATTTATCCGTCTCTATTAGATTTGAAACTAGCCTAAGAGTCTATAATTTCAGAAACTTAATTTAACTTTATCTTTGGCAAAAGCTAATATACCTGAATAAAAACTGTGTTATCAGAAACCAATCATGAAGGTTTTTATTATTGACAGTCTTATCACTTAATGTTTGTGACTCATTCATTGCCTATATAATGTAACAGTCAAAACACGTGTATCTCGTTAACATATTGCAGAATTCGACCACCACACAGAACAGCAGCACCATCGAGTAGCGAAGCCACCGGTAATACTGAGTTCGAACATAGTTTATCGGTTCCACAATACAATCTACGGAATAACGCCTCTGATGCGACATAAGTAAACACTTCTTTAGGCACGGTAGTCAGGAGTGCACAGATTCATGTTTTGTTTCCAGTTGGCCAACAATCAAACGAATATTAACTAACACATATAATCGAGGAAATATATATAATGGGCATCGAATAAATGAAAACTTAACTACAGACGTATAGTTAAAATTATTTATTTACATTTTTAATAAAAGACAACATTAGTAAGGTTATTGATTATATTTTTAAATTAAGAGTTCCAATATTTAATTGGCAATATTATATATAGAAAATACATCTATTTATTAGGAGCATTTATTTATGGAAGTAATCCAGCTACCCAGGTTCTATGTTATTTCTAATGTGCTGTAAGGAATTGATACTTTGCACTGCCAGAGTCATATAACCGGACATACATTTATTTAATAAAAATCTTTATTTTACGACTAAGGGCAAACATTTATTTGAGAGTATATGACGAAGATAATGCCGAGGCGGAGTGATGGAGAGAATAATAAACTAATATAAAAGAACACGTGGTACGCTTTAGAAGGGCGATGTAAAATGGCAGCGCTAAAACTGCAAGACCGTGAATAAGTTATAAGGGTTTCGGTTGGTCTCTGCCTCGACCCGAAGAGGTAAGGTGTCACAATAGCATAACCAGGGACAAGCGTCCGTGTCGCAATTTGCCACTGGCTCGTGACGTCGTCAAGCCCTACGGAACATTATCATTCCGCTGCTAGGACACTGGTTAATTCAACCATGGAGAATCATATTACCTGATGAGCCATCGGCTTAAAACGTAAACATATATAATATCTAAAGATTTAACATTTAACTAGATTTCAAACTAAATTATCAACTTAAAAAAAATTTGACTTCAAAGAAATGAAATTTACATAATTATTCATTAAATTTAATAATAATAAAATATCTAAAAAGGGAATTATTATAGCGATATGAGCTATTAAGGAGTAGTCACTGCATTACAATAACTATTTTGAATTCTTTATATAAATTGTTATTTATAAAAGAAATTAATGAATTAACATACTGTTTGGCGTATGGTTGCTTTAACACTAAGACAATTCTGAGAAGGTAATATTTCAATGATAATTATTAATAAAATATAGATTAAGAAATACACACCTAAGAAGTGATAGAGGGAGGGTAAGCTAGATTATGCGAGAAGTTTACAGATTACATGAATTCTTAAATTTTAGTTTCACAAATTTACAATTTTTTACATTTAGAAGTTATACAAATAATAGGAGATGAGCTATAGCTTATTATTACTAGAGTACTCTATAAGTTGGAATACATAAACACAGGTACCTGTTTTATAAGTTGTTTTAGTCCATTGGTTTAATAGCGAATTGTTCGTAATTAGAAATTTTCTTTCTTGTCCTGGGCATGTTGTTTTATTGATTTTTAACAGCAGCGGCTTTCTTGTTTATTTTAGGCAGCAGATCATTTTGGTGTTTTTCCGATGGGCAAGGTGAAGCTCAGCATATGGTGGGCCATCTTCCGATGGAGAATAATTTCGGTGCTTACTCGGTCATACCTTGCAGTATTAATTTATTTAAGATATTTTAGACGCTCCACTCGAGAGCAAAGCTAAAATTCAAGTCCAAATCTTTAGCAAGTCTAAGATGGCCTCCTTTTCTTATCTTAATCTTTTAATTTTTCTGTTGAGATATTTTTAGGTTTTATTAATCTTGCCCTCAGGATAATCAATGCTCTGCTGGTTTTAATTAGAAAGAAATTTGCTGTCTATTGTTTGTTTTTCTTTACATTCGTTAATTACATTTTTCTAGGAATTTTGCTATAATTAATTTATTATCTATCACTGACCGATGCTTTTAAATTTTCAAAGACAAAAGGGACTAAAATTATTTTAACTTTAATTAATTATTGCATCAGATTTTGTTAGAATTATTATTTAACGAAATTTAAACTAAGCAACAAATACGAACTTTATAAAATTCAAAATAAATGATTAATATTACACAAAAGTTTATTTAACTAGAAGGAATCTAAATTACATTATTTTATCCGTATTTATTGCGTTTAATTTGAGATCGAAATGTGTGCGTGTTTATGTTGAATTCTACATATATTTATACATTTTGAATATTGTTACACACACAATTCGATACCAAAAAGTTTAAATTTGGGTGGGATAGACCGGTCAGTGAGAGACGACAGAAAAAGGTGAAACTTGAGATTCGAATACGAATCTCACTGTTTCAATAAAAAGCTTGGATGGACTAAAAATAGTCATCACTATGTTTAACACAAAAAATAGACTGAATAAGATTATGTAAAAGTTTAGAAAACTTCTAAGTGATAATGTTAGTAATAAAGAAATGTATGTCAGTACTAAAAAAATCTATGCTTTATTTTTTTCTCCAACATTATCCTAAATTGTTTCAATTTTAACTTTTTAAAAATTAAAATTTTTTTTTTTTAAAAAAGGGTAATTGGATATTTCTTGCCATCCCCCAAGATATTTTATTCTAGTAATTCAAGATTTAGAATTACATCATAAAATTGAATGTACTCTGTACATTATTATTTGCTTTAATATAGATCATACATACAATTTTTGATGTTAAAGGATTCACTAAAATTTATGATTTAGCTCTAAAATTAAAATGCTACAATACATTGAATTAACAAGGTGATAAGCAATGGCAAAGTATAATCAACAATGATGGTTGTTGTAGTACTTATGTCTAGTCATTCTATCTGCTTTCAAGCAGAGAACTTAATAGACAATTCCTCCATAATTATTCATACTCAAAAATTAAACTAATCAGAATATCTAATTAATATATTTCAATTTTGAATTATATTATGATAATTTTTTTTTATTATCAAATGGATGCTTCATTAATTTTTTGAGTTAAATTCCAATTTAGTGGAAACATATATATAATAATTTTAATGTATTTCAATTTTTTTTCCAACAGATTTACTATCACCCAACTGCAAACAGAATCATCAAAAGATCAATTTTAATGTTAAATGTATAAATAAGCAGGTAACATAAAAATAAATTATTTAAACCAATGCAAAATATTGAAAAACTGTTATTAAATTCCATCATAATAATTAAAGTTGAAACAAAAACATAAAAAATTGCATATATTTTTTCAAAAAATTTGCATTAAAAAAATAAACTTACTCATTAAACCATCCTGTAAGGTATTTTTTTGCTATATTATATACAAAACTGGCATCGGTCATAAACTTTCGTGATACAGATAAATATACATCGACATCTTTAGAATCTGTTTCAGTTTTTACACTAGGTACAATGGACTGAGAACTGTGGCTGCTGCTAGCTAATTGCTGAGAACTGCGATTGCTACTTACTAATTTTTTGGAACTGCGTTTGCTGCTTATCAATTGCTGGGAAGTTCTGTTACTGCTTGCTAATTGTTGGAAACTGCTATTGCTGCTTGATAATTGTTGAGAACCGTGTTGTTTGCTGTTTGTTAAATGAAGGGACCTGTTTTTACTATTTTCTAATTGTTTAATAGATTCAGATGAAGTGTTTTGCTGATTTTGAGTGTTTAATTTTTCAGCCAAATCATTTTTATATGACTGAGAATCTTCAAAACTTTGATGAGATATAATTTTTTTTATGTGATGATGCTTATGGTTCAACGAACTACAAAAATAAAAACAATATAACAAATTAATATATCAAATAATTCTGTATAAACAATATTATAAAACTAACATATATATAAATGAATTTTATATACTTACAATGATAAACATTTCAAAGTTGAATTACTAATAAATATTTTTAAGTTAAAAAAAAAAAAATGGAGCCAAAGAATGACATACAAATAATTACATTTTCAAAAGTAAGCCCTATGAAAAAATATTATAATCTAATAATATCAAGTTTAACAACTACTGAATAAAAAATCTTATAATTCATCATGTTTTCAGCCATTTATTTTAACTTGCCATGTTAGCCGAACATACAGCCTCTTGATTGGAATTTTTTTTCCAAAGTCTAAGAATTTTATTATTACAATGTTTCTCAGAAAATCTGTAAAAAATGAAAATTTTAAAAATATTTAACCAATTGTTCCTCACTACAATTCTAAGAACCTTATGAAATATTATTTCTTAATGATATAATATGATTTTTTTAATCATCTTTAGATTCTTTTCCCAATATTATTATGCAAAAAAATTTGAAGCATCTTCCTATTTTTGTCTACATAAATACTTGTTTCCACATTACAATGATTGGATTCATCATTTCAACAAATTTAAATTTCATATTAAAGTGATATCACAATTGAAAGTTTTGCTAATCTTTAAATATTAAAATTTCAATTTAATTTACAGTAGCCCTTCTATTATATAATTCTATGTTTCTAATCTTGCTATCTTCCCTGTGAAATCCATCAGAATTGAATTCTTACATGACTCTATGATTGTAAATTGACAAGATAATCTACAATAATAGTTATTTTCTTTTTAAATATTCATCAACATATAGATAGTATTAATCATGACATTTTTTCAAAATTACTTAAATTTCTATAATTCTGATTTTTGGCACCTTTGTGGGTTTTCTCTTTTAACTACTTTACCCTTCATAAAATAGAATCACAGAAATGAGAGTTATTCTGAATAAAATTCTAAAATATAAATCTAACAAATTATAAAATTTTCAATATTTAATGTTCATATTAACAAAGATAATTTCCTTATTAGTATAAAACAAATTTCACTTTCAATATGCATTAGTGTGTGTATATATTATTTCTATATGTGAACTTTTTAACATCAATTTTATTCAAATAAAAATTTACTTTCTAAGATAAAAAATAGTTTCAAATCTTCAGAAGTAAAAAATTGAATTGCTGTCATACTGTTTAAATAAGATAATTACATGTGTAACATCCATAAATCAGTTTTACTTAAATTTTTCTCAGTTCAAATGCTACTTTATTATTATTATTCAAAAAGTATTTTGCAATTAATTAGTTGACCAATATGCAAAAATAAATATCGAATTGACCATGAAAAATAATTCAATTAATTTAATGATAATCCAAAATTACTTACGTACCTACCTCAATCACGAAATTGAAATATTAAAATGAGATTATACATATTTTTCTTCCTACTAAATTCATTTCTTTGTAAACTATTTTAAATAAGTCTTTTTTAATATTTTTAAAATGTTTAGAAACCTGCTTCAAGCACCAAAATCAGCCATGCCTGAAAGACTATATAAGTTTTATGCAATTAGACTTCATGTAAAGTTTATCACAAAATTTTAATACTAAGTGATATAAGGTTTTAAAAACAAATATTTGAGTTGACTTAGTTTTTGAAAATTATGCCTGCAAACTGATTTTGGCTTCTTTATTATTGTGAATGTTCAAGTTTTCACAAATCTATTATGAATATTAATAGAAATTCTGCATAAAATAACATTCTTTAGATTACACATATACTTAACTTAAAAATTCAATTATGCTTTTATTTACAAAATCAAAAAAATGTTGTTGTTTTTTTCAGATTTAAGGTGAAAATATATCTTAATACTGATACTAATAAAAATAAAAAAATAGAATACATATTAAATCGGTGTTTTTGCTTCCCTTCTCTTCCTGAATGAATATTTTTCTCCTGATTAAAAGAACATGTAAATCTAAATCTCTTACTCCACCATTATAAACTCCCTGTATTTTCAAAATAACTAATATTGCTACTAAATATAAATACTAAACAATATTTATTAATTTTAATATAATAAAATGGAAATATCCATTTCAAGTCAAATTAAATAGTTGGCTATATGGAGAGTGATTTAAGTTCAAACAGACTTAATATTAGTGAAATATTATCTAATAAATATCACATAATGGGTTACATTTTCAATTTAGCATAAATATACACATTTAGTATAGAAAATTTGATAAGTATGAAATAAAAGTATTCTTATTTTAAGTTTAACTAAAAATTATTTAAATTAAAATTTAAAAATGCTTTTAATTTTAAACAGAAAATTAAAAAAAAAAATTATATTTGATTCTTTATTGAGATAAAAAGATTTAATTAAACAACTGTTTTTAAAAACTAAAAGATATTAAATCAATTAAAATCAGGGGTAAAAATTTATATCAATATTGTTTTGTCATCAAAATTAATTACTTTGAAATTGACCTGGTATCTTGGATTTGTAATTAAGCCTCATTGCATATTTTATTTCCTTGTCTTAAAATTTTCATTTGTCCCGAAATAGATGCCTTTTGACAATAAGCCTGTTTTTAATTACAAGTTTAAAAATTATAAGATGTGATATGTTGGACTACTTCCATCATTTATGAGTGAATGTATAGAACATTTTAAACTTTATTTAAACTTTCCAAATACAAACAACTTGTTAGTAATAACAAGTTGTTTGTATTTGGAAAGTTTAAATAAAGTTTACAATTTTCTATACATTCAACATTCACTCATAAATGATAGAAATAGTCCAACATATCACATCTTATAATATATCATTATTAAACCTTCAGACAAATACTAAGTTTAAAAATTCTATTGTAGCACAAAAAGTAGGGAGGAAATCAGCTTTTGTGTTTTTCTCTTTTTCTTATCTAGTTCCTGCAATCATCATGCTGATAGGGATTTATTTTCTAACTAATATGTTAATTTAACTATATCCTAATTGCTGTTTATTTTCAGAAATTAGTTTTTCATTTTAAAATTGCAACCAAGTGGAGTATGCATATCATTATTCTCTGCATTTTTCTCCTTCTTCTCAATAGTATACACATCATGTTTTATCCAACAAAAATTGGATTTTTTTTATTAATAAATGTAATAAAATATTTTACTTCCCACTTATATATAAATAAACACAAAAACTTATAAGTAAAGTTTAAAAGAGAAGTTATAAATAAATATAATAGTAAGCTGAACATTTTTTCGAGGATCCATGCCTCATAATCATACTTTCTTAAAAATATATAATAAAATATATGCAAAGATATTTAAATTAGCACGTGTTACGTGGCCCGTTTCTTCGATATTAATATTAATGCTATAAAATAGAAAAGACACTTGCTTTGATATATCGAAGAAATGGGCCACGTAACACGTGCTAATTTAAATATCTTTGCATATATTTTATTATATATTTTTAAGAAAGCTACGATTATGAGGCATGGATCCTCAAAAACGTTCAGCTTATTATATTTATTTATAACTTCTCTTTTAAACTTTACTTATAAGTTTTTGTGTTTATTTAATAAGTGTAATTTAATTTATTTTTTTTGCTCAAATCAAAACAAAAATTTTTTTATGGGAGAAAAAAGTTGCAGAAATTGATTCAATAAGCATCAAAGATTTTGCAATTTTTAGGCCTTCATCCTGAAAATAAACATAATAGACACATGTAAATGTAATTTTAAATTCAAAGTTTGAGATTCCCCATTACATGAGTATTCAATTTTAGATTTTTTTTATTTGACGAAAGTAATAAATATAAAGCTCAAAAGGTTTAATAATTTATTAGCTGTGTTTGTATAAAAGGAACAATTTTGACCACATCTATAAAATTAGGCTGTACAAATATAATTTTGGAAATCTGACCCAAGTTTGAGGCAACCATATTTTATAGATAATGATTCTCAAAAGATTTAATAATTTATTAGTGTGCCTGTATTTATATGAGCATGCCTGTTTGTATTAGCATGTCTGTTTGTATAATAAAAGTAATGATTTTGATTGCATCTACAAAATTAGGCTAAATTTTACTGTTGATCATCAGATGCACAGAAAGGATACTGTTGCTGAGGCAATCACAAAATTTACTGGCCACAATATTATATGCCAATATAAACTCTTAAAACAAATAAAGAGATTTCAAGTGGTGATAGCCACAATGGTTATGTATACTACATGGAATTGTATGAAGACAAGCCTATGCCTTAGTACTCATGTTGTGAATTCATTAGTTTTGCCACAATTTGCAAAACAGCATCACATTATTTTCCAAGTCTATAGTTAGCAAATGAGCTATATGCAAATAAATTACATCTCTATGGGACAATAAATATAACAAGATAGCATCACTGATGTACACAAAAATATAAAATGAGAAGAGAATCAGTTTATCATTGATAAAGATATTGTCCTTCAATTTCTATTTTGGATGGACAAGAAGCTAATTGTAATGATATAAATGCATAATCACCTTCTAAAAATGATTTATTTTTTATCTTTTATTAGGAATAATCTTTTTTTTTCATACTGATGCCTGGAGATTTTTTAATTTCTATGTTACAAGCAAAAATAAAGAATTCTTATGCTACTACTATTGTAAATATTGAAGCTATGGATTATCTCAGATAAGAAGTATTATATATGTTTTGAATCAGAATTTTGTGAGGAATACAATGAAATTATCAAAGAAAATGTAATTTTAAAACTTAGTCATAATAAATTAGAAATTATAAACAAAGATGTAAAGCAATAATTTTTTAGGATAATGAATTTTTTTTTCTTAGTTTTTTAATAGTAATCATTACTTTTGTTAGCCATATTTTTCCCCTTAGTTTTTCTAGTTTCTATCAATATATAGGATTTTTGCTCTAACATTATTAAAACTAGTTATTGTGAAAATTGTCTCAAATCAATTTTTTAAAAATTCAATATGACAGCACACCATTCCAAAAAGTTAATGTTAAGAGCTCCTTCCTAGGTGCCCAGAATCAGTTTACTGAAATGCCTCTGGTCATTGCATTGACTATGCCAACCATATAAAACTAATGATATGCCTGTAGTGTAATTTTCACTACACCATTGCCATTCAAAGTAGGGACTGATTTCTATCCACTTATTAATATCTTGTGGAGGATGTAATTATAAACATATGATTAAAGACTTGTGAAAAAGAAATATAATCTCCCAAATGCAGTATATATAGAAAATTATTATAATTTAATTGTTGAGTCAAACTTGATGCCCTCACAACTTTGGCACAAACCAATTAATGAGAGTTTATTAATAATTTTTAAGACACTTATTAGACTAGAGATTATCCAATAATGAATAATATTTCTGTAATGTAATTTTCATTACATCACTTTCACACAAGGTAAGAACTGGTTTCTATCCACTTTTAACACCTTGTGGAGGGAATGTAATTACAAACATATGACTAAAAAGTTGTGAAAATGATGTATAATTCCCAAGATGCATATTAAGTGGTTTATGTCAAAGTTATGAGGACAGAAAGTTTGATGCTTATCAATTAAACTGCAGTAATTTGCTATCTATATATATTGAACAATGATAAAACGTATGAGTAAAAGATTGTGGTCTGGGCCAACGTTTAAGTGCTGGTTCAGCACAAAATGTGCACCTTGGGAATCATACATCTTTTTCGCAATTCTTTGGTTATATGTTTATAATTATATCTCTCCACAAGGTATTAAAAGTAGATAGAAACCAATCTCAATTTTGCATGAGAATGGTGTAGTAAAAATTACAGAAATATTATTCATTGTTGGATAATTTCTAGTCTAATAAATGATAATTTAAAATTATTAATATACTTTCATTAAGTGATTTGTGTCAAAGTTGTGAGGGCAGCAAATTTGACACTTATCAAGGGCAGCAAGTTTGACAAATCAATTAAACTGTAGTAATTTGCTATCTATATATACTAAATAATAATAAAAGATATGTGTAAGAGATTGTAGTCTGGGCCAACTGATGAATGCTGGTTCAACATGAAATGTGCATTTTGGGGATCATACATCTTTTCCACTAGTCTGTGGTCATATGTTTATAATTACATCCCTCCACAAGATGTTAAAAGTGGATAGAAACCAGTCCTTACCTTATATGAGTGTGGTGTAATGAAAATTACAGAAATATTATTCATTAGTGGATAATCTCTAGTCTAATAAATGACTGTTAAAAGTATTAATATCAATGATATGCTTTTCAAATACATGGAAAACTGTTTATGATCCTCTAAACAGTTCAAAAAATAATGAAAATCTGATCATGGCTGAATGTTTTTAAAAAATCAAATAAGGAAAGTTTAGAATTCTGTAATATCAACTTCAATTCAAAATTTCCATACAGAGCTCTAGTAAAAATAAATCAAAGAAAAAAAAATGTACATACATAAAATATTTTAGTATTGTTACTTTGCTGACTGCAGCATAAAGACTGATCCGAAATAAATTATATGAAAGTCATTGTAATTTATAAACATTTCATAAACTTTGTTTAAATTTCTAAATGAATTTTCTTTTAGCTATAGACTTATATCAATATTTTACCATCAATATCCTAATAATATTTTTATTTAACTAACAAATAGTGTCAATGATAGTTAAGGATTTGAATTATATTATATTATTATAATATTAGTTTAAGAGTTAAAAAAGAGAGCAATTTGTGAGGATTAAATTCCATAGCTAAATGGTTTATTTAGAAAAAAGTATTTAATCAGAATAAATAGTTTGATTCTCATAAATTCTTCTAATAATTATTTAAGTTCTTAAAGTTAATGTTATTTACCTAAATCATATTAATATAAATCAGAATAGTATATCATTGAGGTAAAAAAGTAAGATTAAGGGTAAATGTTAAAAAGACTAAAGTCATGTTCAATGGATTTTCTCTAAATAAAAAAATAAAAAATTGATAATGATGAATTAGAAGTTAACAACTACAAATATTTTAGTCAGATTATTACTACAAATAGAAACATAATAGAACAAATTAATCAATAGGATTCAAGTTGGTTGGAGTGCTTTTGCAAGAGGTTTTTAATAAATGTGAGTTACCAGATCTTTCTTATGAATATGAGACTTCGATACTTAACAGAAAAGCAACACAAACACTTCAGATCACTCAACAAAATATGGAGAGATTATGTTGGCGAACAAGAAGAGATCAAAATTGAAATACATGGTTGAGAGAACAAATAGGTGTTACTGACATCAATGAAGGAATTAGAAGACTGAAGTGGAGTTGGGCTGAATATATTGTTAGAAGAGATTATCGACAGACAGTGAAAATCTTAAATCTGGGTTACAAGAAATTGTACAAGACCTAGAAAAAAAACATTGTGAGATGGATGAATGAAATAAGGAAGTGTACTGTATGTGGCAAGATTAGTTTTACAACTTAATAGCAGATACCAAATGCAGATAATTCAGGTTTATGCCCCAACAAGTTCTCATAGTGATAAAGTAGTAGAAGATTTTTATATGGATGTACAAAAGGCTTTTGATCAGAGTAAACAACATTTTAAAATTGTTATGGGAGACTTTAATGCTAGAATTGGTAAACAAATGAAAGATGAAAATGCTGTATGTAATTTTGGTTATGGTAATAGAAATGAGAGAGGATATAGACTTGTGGAGTTTGCAGAAAAAGAAAAACTTTATATTATGAATTCTTTTTTTGAGAAAAATGTTAAAAGGAAATGGACATGGAAGCATCCAAATGAAGGTACAGCAGAACTGGATTATATTTTGACTAACAGAAAATACACATTTCAAGATTGTAAAGTTCTTAATAAATTTAACACAGGAAGTGATCATTGATTATTAGTAAGATGTAAGATACATGTTAATGCAAAAGTAGAGAGACAAAAATTATTAAGAAAAACAATATTTACAGTTGATATTCCTAATCTTCAAAAACATTCTAATGAATTTAAATTAGAACTTACAAATTGGTTTCAAGTATTAGTAGATTTTGAACATGATTCAGATTTGAATGACATTAACAGGAAAATAACTGATACACTTTTAAAAACTGCAACAAGAATAGCTGGTAAAAAAAAAGCAGCAATTGGCCAATAAAATTTCTACTGAGACTAGATAATTTATGAAAAGAAGGAATATGAAGAGATACAACAATGATGCATTAAAAAAGATTGAATATCTCGAATTTTGTAAAATGGTGCGGAAAAGAGTTGAAAATGATATAAGAAAGTATAATTGTGAACTAGCAAGGAAAGCTGTAGAAGAGAATAAAAGTCTAAAGAATGTAAAACAACATTTTGGTATTGGTAGAAAATTTATATCTGCAATAAGAAAAAAAGATGGCATTATTACTAAAAAGAGAGATAACATTATGAAATGTGTAGAAGACTTCTATCAAGAATTATATAGTAATAAAGAACAAGTGCCTCCTATACCTATTATATCTTCCGAATTGCCCAGAATTTTGAATGAGAAAGTGAGACATATAATTAAATTTATGAAGAAAGGGAAGGCTCCAGGTAATGATGGAATTATATTTGATATATTAAAAGAAGCAGGTGAAGAAATAGAATTTTTTTTAGCAAAGTTATATACCAAATGTCTAAATGATAAAGATGTACCAGATGATTGGAAGAATGCAGTAATAATATTAATATTTAAAAAAGGTGATAAAGAAGATATTAGAAATTACAGACCTATCAGTCTTTTGTCAGTGTTATACAAAATTTTTACTAAGATAATTACAACTCGTCTACAGAAAACACTGTATTTCCACCAACCAAAAGAACAAGCTGGATTTAAAAGTGGTTTTAGTACAATAGATCATATCCAGGTATTGAGAGAAGTTATAGAAAGGACAAATGAATATGAGTTGCCATTATGCTTAGGATTTGTGTATTATGAAAAGGCATTTGATTCTATAAATATTTCTTCACTGATTAAAGCATTGGATCATCAAGGTGTAGATCCAGGATATTGTCATATTTTAAAGAATATTTATAAAAATGCAATAGCAACAATTAGATTACATAATGATAGTAGGAAAATCAACATTGGAAAGGGTGTAAGACAGGATGACTCTATATCTCCAAAACTTTTTACAGCAGTGCTACAAGAAGTATTTTGTGGATTAAAATGGGAAGTTAAAGGAGTGAAAGTAAATGGAGATTATTTAAGTCATTTAGATTTTGCAGATGATGTAATTGCTTTTGCAAATAATGTTTTGGAGTTACAGGAAATGTTGCAGGAGTTATCAGATGAAAGTAGGACTAAAGATAAGTGTTAAAAAGACTAAAGTAATGTTTAATAGATTTTCTCAAAGTATGAAAATAAAGATTGATTAAGATGAGTTAGAAGAAGTTAACAGTTACAAATACCTTAGTCAGATTATTAATACAGATGGAAACATAATGGATGAAATTAATCAGAGATTTAAACTTGGTTGGAGTGTTTTTGGTAGAAATAAATTGATACTAAAAGGAAATATGCCTATTTGTTTGAAAAGAAAGGTTTTTAATAAATGTGTTTCGACAGTTCTTACTTATGGATCTGAGACTTGGACGGTTTTTAATAAATGTGTTTCGCCAGTTCTGACTTATGGATCTGAGATTTGGACACTTAATAGAAGAGCAATACAGAGACTTCAGACCACTCAAAGAAGTATGGAGAGATGCATGTTGGGAGTAACAAGAAGAGATCGAAAACGCAATGTATAGGTAAGAGAACAAACAGATGTTACTGACCTCATTGAAAAAATTAAAAGACTGAAGTGGAGTTGGGCTGGACATATTGCTAGAAGAGATGATAATAGATGGACAATTGAAATTTTAAACTGGATTCTCAAGAGATTGTAAAAGACCCAGAAAGAGACCACGTGTGAGATGGATGGATGAAATAAGAAAGTGTGCAGGGGTGTTGTAGAGAAGAGAAGCTAAAGATAGGAAAAGATGGATTGAACTTGGAGAGACCTTCATCCTGCAGTGGATTGATAATGGCTGATGATGATGATGACGTGGAGAAGAAAGGCTAGAGATCAGACAAAATAAATTGAACTTGGAGACCATCTTGTAGTGGATCGATAATGATTGAAAATGATATTAGTGAGAATTATTCTTTCAATATTAATATTTCTGAATACTAACAATTTTAAAATATTTTACTAGCTTAATATTTAAATATTTTGTTTAAAAAAGTTAAAAGCTGAAACTGGAATATTCTTTTATCGATTTATTTAAATAAGTTGATTTGTTAACAAAAGTTCTAAACAGATTCTAGTTTTATACAAAGGCAAACAGTAGTGCCACTCAGTGCGAGCCAGAGTAATCAATGGATGCAGAAAGCTTTGTGCATAAAATCCCTATCTAGTACTACTCATCCTATATTCCCAGACTAGTTTCTAACATGTGGCTTTCATCATTGAGGAGCCTTGGATCTGAGAGCATTGCATCTAGATCTTAGGATCTAATGCAATCCTCCAGCATTCACTTTTAACCTTATTAGCTAACTATAAATCTTTGGGTCCAAAATGAAAACACAATAATGTTTCCAATTCAGTGATGAAAGCCACAAGCTAGAAAACTGGTTTGGGGATAATGGATGAATAGGGACTAGATAGGAATTTTATGCACAAATCTTCCTGCATTCATTGATTACTCTGCCTTACACTGAGTGGTGTTACTGTAAAAAGAGTTTTACTTCTGTGTAAACAGCATGTGCAAGCATTAAAAAAAGTGATCATGTGATATTTAGTGGTTAGATTCTAATTTTATTACAAAATATCATAAACACATTTATACAAAAAAGAGGATATCTATGTATTTAATAAAGTATTTTCTACAAATTGTATGCCTTATTTTATAGTTATATTTTGAAGCATACCTATGATCCAATAACTTACACACACTTATCCTTAGAATTTTAAGCATATTTAAGTAGAATTAATTATTTGCACAATTACTTTTTTCCATTTGTAGTCCAAATATTTATAAATGAGATATATGGTTATAGTATTAAGTCATACAAGGATGATAGTTTGGCATGGCACTGAATGTATATTGTTAAAAGTACTTAAATATGTTTGTACTTGTACATGTGGTTATGATAAGACAATTATTTGGAAACTGTGCTCTTATCGCTTGCGAAGTAAAATTTAGAAGCAATGTATGTTGCATATACTGAACTTAGCTTTAACATGTCAACCAATTATTTATTAACTAAATAATTGATATTGATTCACCAATAAAACTTGGTCCATGATAGTATTCCAAAAGATATTAGAAAAACTATGTAAGTGCATATATAACTTAAGATTTAGAGTTAGAACCCATTGAAGTAATTAATAAACAGATAACGGTTCAATTATCCAGGTTACAGAATACAATTCAAAATCATTTTAGGATGTTTTAATATAACATAATGAATTTCTAATAAATTTTATTTTGTTTATTTAGTAGGTCTCTATTATTTGATAAAATTAGCAAGCTTTTCATAAAGTAGTGCCACCCAATGCAAGCCTTAGAAATGGTGATCATATGATGTTTTATTGTTATTTGTATTATCATCTGCTGTTAGCCTAAGGAGTCTCTAGATCTCTGTGATGTAGTGGACATAAATTACTAATAGTGGTTGAGAGCTTTGTAGAAATCTATGGTTCGATCTCACCAATAAATTATAATCTTATATAAAGATCAGTTGTCAAACCCCTAAGGTAGTTGTTTTGTTGCCCGAAATTCTAGATGATAAATCTAGTAGCATTTTCTAGTGATGGATGTTGGCAATATCTGCAGAGACTATTTTAACCATTATAATACATTCTATACAATTATACCTATTTTTACATAAATAGTATGCAAATAAATATTTTGTTTTCTTTCTCTTTGATTTATTAAATAATGAAAATATTGCAGCTATTAATTTTAATATTCATTAGACATCTATTTATATCAGTATATTAAAAATTGTAGAAAAAGGCCATGTAAAATGCATAATTGAGATGTGGAAAAAGAAGCTATACAAATCAGGATTGTTAAGTGATGATATTAAAGAAGAATGTCAGGAAAGATAATGATGCTCTTAAAAACTGTGGTGCTGTGATTGCTTTTGAGAATTTTTATGAATGGGAAAAAAAAATAACAAATAGTTGCTTAAATAGATTAACAGAAATTTTGTTTAAAGCAAAAAATGAGAAGTTAAAATTGTTCTATTTTGCTCAGATCATTATATTTTATTTAAAATATATATAAATACTTGAAAAAGAAGATAGTAAAAAAAATAATAAGACAATGGGGGGAATGAATTCCAGCCACATAATAATAAATGTATCTTTCAGCAACTTGAAAAACCAAACAGATGTTATTTATTGTATACTGTTCTTTATTACACAACAATTATAATTCTAATAAACATACAAAGACTAATGATAGGACTGGAGAAATCTTTGTTCCCAATATATTTATAGTCTGTATTAAAACCAGAATAAGACAAATGACTATCACAAGTGGGTCATTAATCAAACATTACTGTAGTTTCTATATATACTTTAAAAATGATTTTGCAAACATCAAGTATTTTTAAAATTAGAAATTAAAATTCATTACCTTTTTTTTAGAACTGATATTGCAAAAAAAAATTTCTAAATTAAATTTACACTTAAGTTTAACCATATGTACTGTGCAAATGTTATATAAATGTTTAAAATATGATAATTATTGTATCACTCATTCTTAATATATCAATAATTAATCAATTTTATAATTAAAGTTGTACTTCTACTGATAAATTTTTGATTAACTTTTATTCCCATAAGAATAGAAAACAGTTAAAAATTCAGATTATTCATTATTGAATGGCTTGAACTTCTTTTAAATGATATTTTTATATAATATATATAAAACATTAATGTTTAAATTCCTAAAGATATAAAAAAATAAATTCTGTTGGCTTTATAGACATAAATTCTAAGGTGGAAAGATTAATAATAATAAAAAATATATAAGTTTAACAATTTAAATTCAACTCATGAAATAGTTTATGTAATAGGAAGAGTTTTGTTTATAATGAAGTGAATACCGGTTTCACCAGTAAAATCTGCAAAACCTTTTACTATTTTAGGAATTGAAATTTTATCAAACTTTTCTTCCCAATACTATATTATCGTTATCTGTCAATATATTCAAAAAAAGTAAAAAAAAAAAAAGTGACGCAAATGTATAACAATTGAATATAGCATAATCTGACAGGGTAAGTTTATTATAACACAAAAAAAGCAGTATGAGATATGAATGCAGATTCAAATAATTTATATATATGCTCACCAATCTTAATAAACAGCTATGATCTAACTATTATGCTAACCAACTTTAAAAACATACAACATACACACATTTTTAAATGCATTAATATAAAATAATATTTATCAATAACTTACAAAGATTGCAACAAAAAAAGTTTAATAGTTTCAAAATATTTTCATACTTGAAAAATGCACTTTATCATTATAAAATTGTGTGATAACATTATTGGAGAAGAGGGGACAATTAAAAAAAATTGTAATGATTATATAAACGAATTTATGAATTACAAATATGTTCTCATAGGTCTTCTAATTTATTTGAAATTTTGCAATACTTACTGTCTTTTACTGCTTTTTCTTGCCCTGTGAAATTTAGAGCAATGCTAAAGTGATAGGCTCAAAGGGTTCCAGGATCAAAGATCAAGCAGTCACTTCAGGTGCTTGAATACTATAAGGTACGCCAAGTCATCCATTTTATTATTCTTTTTATTATCCACTTCTGTAACCAACTCCCTCCCCCCCAAACACTTCATTACCTTGCCTAATTGCAGCTCTTTGTTGTATTCCATCATCAGACATATTCTCTCTATGAAAATAATATATCATTTCTTTAGATTATCTTTGTAATTAAATGAAGTTAGCTTCTGTAAAAATCAAGTTTAACGGTAAAACATCTTTATAGATAATGAGCTAATCTTTCTTTATTTCATATAATTGCTGTTTAAAGGATATCACACTAAGAAAGCAGAACACATCAATTGATTTTATAATCCTGCTATTGCATTTTTAGAATATTATCAAATACTATTAAATTTTTTCAGAGCATTAATGTTACATCAATAGTGAGTTTATATTTCTCTTCCATACAAAAAATTTGGTAAAATAATTATTCTGCTTGTAAGGAATTTAGCTGGAGTAATTATATTACTAAAGTCAAATACTCTTTTAACTTAGTAAAAGAAATAGTAGCACTTTAAAATCTGTGTAACACACTTTATCATCCAAAATCATTTTCTCTCTAAAATGCTACCAAATATTCTTAAAGTGATAATGACCCAAGACAAAAGTTGATGAAGATGTTTCTTCCATTACTAGTTGATAAACACTTAAATTTTTGAACATTAATTATTTATAAATTGCATTCAAATCATTAACACTGTTAGCGTACTATAAATCTAAGAACTAAAAAATGAAATTCTCATTTTCACGTTTAATTGGTTTAAATTTATAACACCATTAAATCTATATCTATATTAATGTCTGTTTAGTGAAGTAACCTATAAAATGTTTCAAAAATCGTTCAAGTACATATAATATTAAATATGTTACACTTCTATTGCTTGACGGATTAGATTCCTTATCAAATATTTAGCATTTTGCTGCCTTTTCTTATTAAGATGGAGCCCTGGTTAAGCCAGCACATCTTCCTCTTTAGGGTAGTGCACCAATGAACCCTGGGTTAAGGCCAGGCTAGCGTGAAGACACCCCGCCATTGAACTCTCAATGTTCATTTTCTCAAGTAGCATGATATTCAATCCAGGGTACTGGCGTTTGTCACAAGAATCCTCAACTCATCTAATTTATCCGCAGAGCAACTTTATTATTATTATTTGCCTGTGCCATAGCACGGCAATCTAAAGCAGCCAACTCTACCCCCTCATAATCTAATATTCAGCGTTAGTCTCAAACTATCTATTGAATGCCAAATTCAATCTATGCTGTTGAGCTGGTTTATACGCTCATCTTTTATATAGAATATTTTAATAATATGATGTATGACGAATAGTTGATCAAGGGTAGTATAGTTACTTATAAAATAGCAGCCACCATGTTAAAAGATAGGAGTTGGCATATTTCAATATAAATATTATGTAGTTATCATTTATGTAAACCTCTATAATTGATATGTAAGAGGAAAGTAATTTAACTCTCTTCTTATCCATTGAAATGCCTGTGTGCATTTAATATGCTAACATTATATATATATTTTGTCATATATTTTATTAATTCTAAATAAATATATAGTTAAATTAATTTGTTTCATTCAATGTCTCATTATTTAGTTCAATCCAATTCAATTTTAGTTATTTATAAACTATGTTCGAGCAATCTAAGCATTAATAATAAAATCCTAGTTAGTTATATAATATATTTAGTCAATTTAAGAACACTTTAACTCTAGAGTCTTATGTTTCTCCCTGACCTATGCCAGCCGCGAAGAAAGGGTATGCGAATGTACTTTCAAGCATGTCATCCATAGGGTATTGAGTCTTGGAGCATGGGTGAATGAGTTAAAGAGTGGTCAGTCTAGAAATCTCATCGTACTGGTCAGTTTTGGTCTCTTTGCTTGAACTCTTGATTCTGTTGCGCGAATGAACAAACTTGACCGGTACAGTACTTACTTTATTTGCAATTAACACTCCACTATCTATCAAATGTAGTCACCTTCCTACTACAACAGATAATTAAAAAAAGACTATAAAAAATTATATTTTGTTAAATATATTTAGTATTATGATGTAAAAACATATTCCATCCTCACAGGAAAAACTATTACGTATTTTTATAATATACATACATCATCAGCATTAGCAGCCAACATCCTGTTTCATTCTGTTTTTAATATTTTACAAAGCTGTATCTTCCCAATGAAAATAACAAATATTACATTTCTTAACATAAATGATGCCCATTTCTGACATGAACACTATGAAAGTCTTGTATTGTTCATTTTTTTCTTATGTTCAATCTAATGAAGAAATTTTACAATAGTGGAATCTATCTATAGTACCACATTCACTAAGTTGAAGACCATAACGATTGTTTTTATGATATTTTTGTATTTTTAGAATTTTACAGACTATCTTTAAATGAAATTTTCCTAAAACCTTTCATTTCCATATAATAAATTTAGAAGATACAATAAATTATGATTAATCCGAATAGGATATACAGTGATGAAATTTATTGTGAAAGAACATTTTTTTAATATATTTCTAACTACACTATGGAAATATAATCCAAAATAAAAATATTAATGAAAGCATATTAATTTATAGTTTGTACAATAACAGAATAAAATCTACTCCCACTTTCCATACTAAAATTCTTTTCTAAAATTTGTTTAATTTTCTAACTCTATATTATTAGTTATCATCAATCAACATTGACTCTTTGTGATCATATGATATTCACAAAATTTTCAATATAATATACAAGAGTAGTTTATGAATGCTTTCTTCTACATATCATTCAAATAAGTGATATCAGTAATAGATTTCAATGTTCTAAACAGAATTTATTTAATAACATCAGTGATCAATCAATCAAATATTTCTAATTTGCCAATTGAATGATATTAAATGGAATTTTGTTTTTATAAAAAAACAATTTGGTCTACTTTCTAAAGAGAAATTAAATGATAAAGCAAGAACAAATTATCCATTCTACTGAATCTATGATAAGTTGAGTAATTTCTTATTATGAAAAATTAGTGCATTTAAATTCCCATTTGAAGATCAACTTCTGACATATGCCTTTATCAATAAGGCTTGCTATTCAAAGTTGAAGTAATTAAGTTATGCATCTACAACCATTTTTAGCTTCAATTTACTATTCAAGTTAGAAGCCTGAAAAATCATAATACCTTAAAGTTTTGAACTCAAACCAATTTGCTTGAACAGTTATATAGAAATAAATCCAGTTTAGTAACTATTTAATTTACAACTCAATTTATAAGTATGATAATACTCTTTACATATATCCTTATCCATATTTTAAGACTGTTGAATTAAGAAATATCATTACGTATTAATTATATATTTTAGCATATTCATTTATTAAGTAACTGTGGACATTTATATCCTCTTGTTAAGAATGTTAATAATAAAAGATAATTAATTTTTTACCTTCCTCAATATAAGATAAAATAAAAGAAACTTATTTTCAAAAGTAAAAGCCAGAAACCAGTCCCCGGATACATTATTATCTGAAAATCACTGACTACTCAACCTTATAGATAGCACTAAAGTGGACAACTACTCCTGTTTTATAAATATGCTGTGAAAAATAAAAAATGAAGTGATTTTCTATCAGAAATTGAAATACTAATAGCAAATACAGAGAAACACTTTTTTTTAAACAAATATGTTCATTTCCTTAATGTCTCACAATGGATGGGAATAAATCTCTGCATTATTAATGACTGAAATTTATAATTTAACTGCGAAACAATCTATATTCCTTAGGACATTATAAATTTCTAATATTTGCTGAAACAAAATCCTAATATTATGAAAAAAGTAATTCTAATGTTTCAACTGAATTAATTTATCCTCTTTTGATTAAACAGACTTATATAATATATAATTAATTCCTACATATGTGTGTATAATATTTAAATTATAGCATTAATATTTGTGCTTCTATTGCAAGAAGTAAATAAATTTTCTATCTTTAACAATTAGCCAATTGCATTTTCAAAACTATTCATGGGATAGTGTGGAATTGCATTTGGCTAGTTATTAAAGAACTGAAAATGTATTTACTCTGTAAATGAAGTATAATCATTAATGATAGAATTTGGATATTGCAGATATATAAAAAAATCTGTAATGCTACCAATAAACACTGATTCACTGATAACTTACTTATCCATATAAGTCTGTGGTGGTGAATGTATGTGCCAAAAATTTCCAAAAAATATTTATTGAATGATTGGTGTGCTATATAGTTATTAAATCAAAATATAAACAACTTATTTATTGCAGTTTTTTAAAAGTTTATAAAACAAAATAATAACAATAATAATTAAACAAAATTTCTAAATAAGCTAAATACAAGTGAACAATATTTATTTAGAAAAGCACAAGTTGAATAAAATGTAATAGTAAAAAATTAATGGTAATTAAAACAAGATTTTGGAAATAAACATATAAAATCAACATAGATATTATTTAATGAGATTTTGCTGTTGTACATTAGATGCCAAATTTTTTGTATATGGTTCATATTTTGTCATTTTTAATAATGTACATGCTGAACTAGATTCATCTGTCATTCTATTTCTCAAACTGTGTTTAATTAAATTCCTTTCTGAAAACAATGATTCACATCAATATGTAGAAGAAAAAATTGATAAAATAGTAGTCAGCTATTTTTTTTAAACAATTAAATGTTTCAGAAATAGGATTCCAGGCAGTCAATAGTTCCTCTTCTGCATTCTTTTTACATATATCCAATAATCGATCATTTTTCATTGTTTCTAACTCATTCCTCAAGTCAACAAATTTCTGTTTCCATATAGAACTGGACTGAAAATCAACTGATTGCATTTTCATATCTTTCAAATTAAACCATTCAAAAATTTCTAACTTGACACTATCCATTGATGTTATATCTGGGTATAAAATAAATTTTTGATATTTCTGAATATTGTCTGAACTATGTAAATCTTAAAGAAAATTAATCAATTATTGATTGAATAACAGCACAAAAATCTTGCGTCAATTTTACTTGATCCGGTTTCTCATGAGATTCTAAATCAGTCAAGAACTTTTTTAGACTTGGAAAATATCTGAAGGTGTAAGAAATAATATCATGATTTTGTAATTTTAACTTCAAATGCTTTGATCAAATCAAACATGACAACAATTGTCTTATTATAACTTTGCAGTTTCACATTTAATTTATTTAGATGTGAACACATATCAGTAAAAAATATTAATTTTGAAAGCCATTCAACATCCATTAATTCATTATATTTTTAATGATTTTCTCATTATGTAAAAACAGTTTAATTTTTAAACACTCAATAATAATTTGAAGAACTTTTCCTCAACTTAACCATGGACATTGTTGTACATAAGTAAACCATAGATTTCACTCAATGTATAGATATAAAATTGATTTAGTCACAACATCAAAGCTGAACTTCATGCATAAAATTGCTGATGTATAATGCAAAGAAAATCCAAAATTCAATGTCTAATATGGTTTGTAAATAAAGTGAGAAAACTATTTTCCTTTCCAGTCATAAGCACCATCTGTAGTTACTGATACAATTTTGGCAACATCTATGTTGCAAATATCAATTCCTTTTGTTGTTGTTACTAATGAGGTTAAACTGATCAATTCTTCTCTTTGATATTATTCCCAACACAATAGCGAATAAAATTAGCCGAATGAGCTGATCCATTATGTCTGTACTTGCATCAAGGCAGAGAGAAATCAAAACTACATTTTATATCTCTTTTTTGTTGGTAAGTTATGTTGTTAGCCATTTGCAGAATTCTTTCTTTTATTGTATTTCTAGCCAATGATAAATCTTTTATGCTCTGAATAATTTTTGCATTGTTTTCAAAATCTTCAAAAAGAATTGGTGTACATTTCATCCAAATTTCTTCCATATATTGTCCATCATTAACAGGTTTCCCACATTTGGCAATTACATTTGAAATAAAAAAACTAGCAGCAGTTATATTTGAATGATTTTCAATAAATTTTATCATAGATGTTGATTGAATATTTATATTTTTAAATACTTGGGCAATATATTCTTTTTGTTCATCTTTACTTTTTTCACAAAATGATTTATGATTGGTCTCATAATGCCGTTTTACCAATGATGTTCTCAATATACCTGTTCTGGAACATAAAATATATACTGCCTTGGTACCTTTATTAATCATTCCATACTCATCAGTCCACCAATTTTGAAATTCTCTACTGCTTGATAATTGTTGTTTTGTTTTTTTCACTAGTCATATTAATAATATAATGGTAACAAATTTATTTAAAAGTAAATTTAAATGAGCTTTAATAATTTTATAAATAAAAGATTTATCATTTTATTTTTCCAAAAAATCTTCAAGCAAAAAACAACGTCATTTGATGGTATTGATTAAGCAGTTTGTTCCTTTGTTCACGATTTTGATTACATTTAAAAAATGAATGGGGTCAACACATTTAGGTGAAAAAAGATTAGGACAGAAAACCATTTGATTATTTTTACATTAGATTTGAAAAACTTACTTCAAAGAATTATGTAAATAAGCATTTATTTTTATATAGCGCAATGTTTATAAATTGTAATATATTAAAGTCTGCCTTTCAAGCTATTGTGCATGTGCTTTTTACGTGTGTTAATAATAAATGAATACTTTCACTCTCAACACAAGATATAGTATTTATTAAAGAATAAAATGAATCCACTTATTCAATCAAACCCAAATGCTTATAATTTAAAGTGAGTGGTCTATCCTCAT
Organism: Epiperipatus broadwayi; assembly: GCA_028023455.1. Classification (NCBI taxonomy): domain Eukaryota; kingdom Metazoa; phylum Onychophora; class Udeonychophora; order Euonychophora; family Peripatidae; genus Epiperipatus; species Epiperipatus broadwayi. Next base: position 1,415,312 of record JAQFVV010000081.1, on the reverse strand, counting down.
GCTTTCATTTCCAGTACTTAAGATTTGCCCATACATAAGCATTTGGGTTTGAAAGAATAAGTGGATTCATTTTATTCTTTCATAAATACTATATCTTGTGTTGAGAGTGAAGGTATTCATTTATTATTAACACTCGTAAAAAGCGCATGCACAATAACTTGAAAGGCTGATCTTTAATGTATTCAAAGAATTATAAAATATTTTACTGAGTTTATTTTTGACAGATTGATAGAAAATGATACCATAGTATACCAGTATTATTTATTTGATTTAAAATTTCATAATTCATTGCTTCTAATCAGAGTTCAATTGTAAATTAAATTCTAATATAATATTATATTTATATATTTTATCTTTAGTGTACAGTAAATTTTTATTAGTACAGATTTTAGCAACAAAAAAAATATTGAAGAAAATTATGATATATAAATAGTTTGTGTGCCAGTAAAAAATTTGAACATGCTATCTCTGGCACACGTGCCATAGGTTTGCCATCACTGATATAAGTAATTAATATACAAAGATAAGTGCACTACTTTTAGTTATTTTGGAGATTAAAAAATGAAAGAATAAATATCACTTTCTATTCCACGAAAATGACATATAATACTTGCACACACATACATTGTCATACTCTATCAACCTAACATTTATATATACATCACAAGATTCCATTATAATCCAGTTAAATTTGTTAAAATTTTATTCTAATCATTTTCAAAAAAAAAATGATATATATAAAACAAAATTATTTAAGTCAACAATAATAATTATAAAAATATAAAGAAGACTAAAGGTTTTATCAATTAATATAATCACAAAAAAAAAAAGTTTAAAACTGTTCTACCATTCCTACAATATAGGTAAAATAAATAAGGAAATGATACAATTATCATCTAGGTTACAAATATCTGGTTTTAATAGATTAAATAATTTTATAAATTCCCACCTTTAATACACACAATCTGCAATTTAAACAATAATAAATTCTAGAAAAGAAAAAAAAAACACAAATGAGGTCTGTAAATGTTAGGTATTTTTACTAAATATAACCAATTGGTAGCCTTACATAAAAAAAAAAAAATTAAAGCTAACATACATATAAACTGTATTACAAATTTGATAAATGAACTTACTTGGGTGGAAGAAAGATAATACAAGGAAATTAAACTTTAATTTTATGTAACTTATAAATATTTAACAAGTGGAAAAATTAATTAAATCAATAGATCATCTTTAATCTATATAGTAATTTTCAAATTTCCATTTCTGCATAAACTATTTTTACAATAAGCTGCATTTTTGAATAAAGAATCTATATTTTGAAAACTTCTCTCCCCAGTTGCAATGCTTTCAAAAATTGTTAATATCAAACTTGTTGTAAAAAAATAATAATCTTTTAGAAACAAAAATAGAATTTATCTTTTATCAGTTATACATAGTTTCATATCTGAAATTGCAAATAATTTATTCAAACAAAATAAAAATAAAAAATTAGGTAATTTTTCTTATACAGTATATATAAAATATTCATATATATATGGTTATAATATATGCTTTCTGCATTATAACAAAAACTTCTACAATTAACTGAATACAATCATTATTTCCTCTGCCTGGATGATAGAGTTGAGAACTTATTGCTGGGCTCCAATTTATACCAATTTCTCCACCCTTTGTTTCAACTTGATTTGAATGAAGACATATAATTCAGAGCCATTTTTATTTTCTAGATTTTTACATTTTGATATATGATTATATTCCAATTTAAATTATCTTAAGTTTAATGAATTTAATATAACTGCATATCATACAGGTTAAAAAAATAATAATAACTGTTTTACAAATGTAAGACTTTTTTATCTTTCTCTATATATATATATCTAATTCTAAATCAACTAATAGAGTTAGTATTTGCACTAGAATAAAAAAAAGACCAAAAAAAATAATAATTAATGAAATAGATTTTTTTTTTATATAGCTATAAACAGATTAGAGAAGTTTAAAGTGAATAGAGAAGTTTAAAGTGAATGATTTGCTTATTTAACAAAAAGATTAGCAAAAAAAATTAAGTGACTTCAAATTTATGCTACTGTTTGTTTAATTCTATTTTCTTTCTTTTGTTTGATAAAATTCTAAGATTATTTGCAAATACAATTACATCAGTGACAAAATTTAAACAATTTAAATCATAAATTGCCATTTATTTCTATCATTTAGCTTATCATTGTCCATAAAACTGCAAAAAAACTTAAGATATGGAATCATCCTGTCACACATCCTTATCAATGTTATTCTTAATATCACCATGTAATCTAATCATTGCGGTTTTATAGTGATAAATATTCCTCAAAATTTGATATCATAAATCTACATCTTGATGTTCAAAGATTCAAGCACCACGGAAGTGCTTAAAATATCAAATATCTTTTTACAATCTACATATCCAAAGTACAATGCCAGCTCATGACTTCTCTCTATTTCTCTTAATATTTGGGTACAATCCAATATGCTAAAACTACTTTTAGATTCTATTTGTTCTTTTGGAATACTGTACTTGTAATTCAAATAAATAAATAAAAATGTAAATGAATTGTAATGATCTTAGTAAAGATAATGTGCATAACTAATAGAAAAATGATAAGTTAGTAATTTTTAATATATTCTTTTCCACTTTTCTTAAATATTAATAACACTACTGCCTTCTTCCAATAATTTGTATATTTTTATCATTTTGAAATTTGGTAAAGAGTTTTGCCATTTATTTATTTCATCTGCATCTTTGAAGATATTAATAATGTCTGTCATTTTCTGGATATTTTCCATTCTTCATAGATTAAATTGCATATCTCATCTCTTCATTGAAAATACTTGATAATACAGATACTATAACTTCATTGAAAATACTTGGTAATATAAATACTATAACTATAGGGTTACTTTGTTTTCGTATTCTTTTATTACAGTATAGTTCTTTGTAAAATTCTATACATTTTTGTGATATCATTCCTTTTTTTAATATCAATGCTATCTTTTTTTTTAATTGCTGGAATAATTTTTCTTCCAATATCAAGTTGCTGTTTTACACTTTTGAGATATATTCTCTTCTATAGCATTTACTGTCATTTCACAAGTATATTTCTTTATTAACTCATTATCATACTATTTTACAAATTCTAATATTAACTCTTCTAACTAAATTATTTTTAAATATTTTCATATTTTTTTATTTTCTTCACATATTTCTTTTTTTCCATGAAAATTTACTGAAATGTTTTTTTTATACCAACTATCTGTGTGGTAGTTTTTAGTAGTATATTAATTATTTGCTTATAGTTGTCATTCAAGTCTTGGCCATCATCAAAATCTAATATTTTAAAATGATATAGAAGTTCTAGCTTAAGTTCACTAGAGTATTTCAGAAGGTTTTTAACAATTTTTGTCATTCTAGTTTTACATTAATATGTACCTCACATTTCATTAATCAATAATCACTTCCATGCTGAATTTATTAAATAGATTAATCTTGAAATAAATTTCTGTTAGGCAATATATAGTCCAACTCTGATATACATTCATTTGGAAAGAATCATCCAACACTGAACATTAAAGAGATATTTAGTTATTATTAGTTTTAAAAGTGAAAACCAAAGTTAATTCGGATTGACAGATGAGTGGTGATGCATTTTTATCACTGCCAAATAGATTTACTCATATGAAAATTAGGTAGTTGTGACTTTTGACCCATGTGGCCACGAGAGGCGCTGGTCAGGGTCAACCACAGAAATACTTAGAGTAGGGCCCTAAATGCAGCATTGCAAATTCCAGCCGAAAGGTGGCACTGTTCACAAATGCGTAAGCACAGGAACATTTCACCAGCTGGCTGGCAGCAAAGCTGCCCACTTGATGGTGCTGGTTGCAATGCATAAGCCCATTTAGCTTACACAGTCTGCTACCAGCGACTACCAAGAACCTAGGTGGCGCTGATTGCCATAAACACATCTAGCTTATATGTCATCTGCTACCAGAAACTACCAAGATTCTAGCCCACTATGTGGCGCTGTTTCTCCACATTACACACGGAAAAACAACGTACTGATAGAGTTTATGTACATACTACTTAAAAGATGAATGGCGTATAATGTACAAGTGTGATTAATTAAGAAGCTACAACTATTTAAATATTCTTTCAAACTTAATAGTATCACATGCTATTTCACAGTTTTATAAATGGATGTATTTTTAAATTTTTTTTTTTTAAAAATCGATCTTTTTTTTTTAAATTATTTACTCTATGTTAAAATGTTATGTATAAGTCGAGCGGTGAAATTTGCTATCATGGCCGCTTGAATGGCATCATAGATTTACATACGAAAGTACGCTATAATTAGACAGGTTTGATAAAATTATAGCGTAGAAATCCTCATAATTATTCATAAAATATTTTATTAATATATAAGTCAATTCTAAATTTAAAAATCGATCTTTTTTTTTTTAATTATTTACTCTAAAAGTGGTTTTTTTTTTTTAAATTGAAAAAAAATGTAATTTTTACGACAATCGTTTTTTGTTTTTTAAAAAAGCTAATTTTTTTCCCCTTCTTTCAAAACTAGAGACATTCCAAAGATAAAATCTAATACATTTAATTAATAGGGGCTTTACTAATGTAATGAATAGCTATGGTCAATTAGTGAATTAGATTGATTTAATAATGAAACAAAAACTGATATATGATGAATTATATTTATTGACAATTTCATATATACTTGATATAACCCACTACTTAGCGTTGGATAATGCATGCAGGCATTTTATTTACTAAACAACATTACCCTAGGCCATTTAGCAAAATAAATTTGTGGCTATTATTTAATTGCGCTAATTTTATGCTATATAGTAAATCACTACATTCCACTTATTAGTTATGCCCATTCATCATCAGCTGGAGTGGCTATTATACATGTAATCAAACCAAGACTGGAGTGAAGCTTAATAATACATCTGATTATGATAAATTTATATATTAAATATGGGCATATAAGCTTTAGATCGAACAGGTTTTCAAGAGTGCTTCGGTTCAATGCGAGTTGGCTATAAAGATTTTACTAATACGCTACGCCCAAGTAAAATATAATAATAAAGTGGCTCTGCGGATGAATGAATAGATTTTAGGGTTTTCATGACCAACACCAGTTTACCCAATGACCGATCGTCATGCTGCTAAAAGGGAACCTTTATTTGGTTCACAAGAGGCGGGAGACTTAGTACTAATCTGGCCCTTAGCTCAGTCTTAGCTACTGCACTACCCATTAGAGAGGAAGATGAGCTGGACTTACCGTGGCTCCATCTTATATATATATAAAAAAACAGCACGATAAAATATTGATAAATTTCACATCCGCCAAGCCGAAGTATATTATAAATTAAATACCATACATTAAATGAACACTAGTTTATCAGCTTGATTAAAAGAGCCAACTCTTCTGTAGCATGAGAAATACATATATGCTACTGACGGGAATATATATATATACACAAACTTTACTTTATCCCATTCGATCTCTTAGTTATGTATAATTAATAAACTTTTAAAGGGGGAAAGTATATTTAAGGGACTTACGAATACTTTAATAAGAAAAATATACTTATGATTACACTCCAGGCTAGTTTAATCTTTAGTAACATAATAATTAAAGGTTGAAAGTTTGGATTTATAAGCCACATTTTATATTTACATTAATTATTTACTAAATAACAAGCACAAAGGGTCGCCATTATTTATAAATTAGGGGAGCGCTAAATGACGCTATAATTAATACAATACGAAGATTTTAAATAATATCTTCAAAAAGTATATATTTCGTAACTAAATGCATGCAGTTTCGAGACATAGGCATAATTAATAACTAAAATAAGCAAGAGAGAAATAAATATAACTGCAGTGATTAAGTTATATAGCAAAACAAGGAAATTAACAAAAGTATGTCATTTATAGAATTGAAATATTATTGATAAGACAATTTAGAAAGAGTTTACAATATAGTTAGCTAACCTGATTTTGAAGTAATAATGATTATTTTGAATTTTACACAGAGCTCTGCGATTTTAATAATTTTAAAACAGTTCTCCTATAGCTGGACTGGAGATACTCGAGCTGGAATAAAGGCGAGTTCTTTGGCGGCTTATGGCATCTTCTCTTTAGTTGGGAGATGATTTAAGATGGTATTCTTATAGCTGGAGTAGTTGAATTTGAACGAAGGTGAGTTCTTTTAATGGCTTATGGCATCTTCTATTTATTATAAGCTTGTTAAGGCAACGTTGGTTGTTGCTCCGGCCTTGGGTGTATCAAATTCCGATGTTCCATCACGGGAAAGGCAACAAATTCTTGCCTGACTAGCAGGCCATAGATAAATTAACAAATTTTCAGCTTCTCGTAGTAACAGCTCTTCAAAAGCAAGATGAAGTATCTTTTCCGCTAGCCTATTTATATATTTCCACTAAGCCTTAACACCTTTTTGGAATTTCGTTTGCCTCAGGACTGATCGACTTTTAATTAAACAAAATCATATAATCTAATTTCTACTACTGATAAAGTCTCCGAGGTGTTATTTTTAATTTACTTAAAAAAATTATTAAAATACATAAATTATATAATTTTGATTCCGATTTCATTAATTAAATTTCTTTTTAGGTGTTATAAAATGTTATGGCTTAGCAGATAGTAACGGTATTCTGATTTAATGATAAAATCTTTTGTTGAAACAAATTCAATCAGTAAACTAGATTTTACTTTTACCCCAGGTGCGGTCACTAATTGATTTCTTGTTTACACAAAATTCCCATTTTTAATTATAAACCGATGACTTTTATTTTAACTAGATATAAATAACTTTTAACATATTTTCTTTATATTGTTTATTTTTAAAAAAGCAAATTTGACAGATCTTATAAAAAAATACTTTAGTTTCAGTTATATCTATTAAACATTAAATCAGAAAACCGTAAATATATTATAAAGAAAACATTTTACATTATTTTTATTTAATCTTAAATATTATACGTACAAATCATTACGCCATAATTTCATGATTTAAATTATCCATCCACATACGAATATAATACAAATATAAAATTTAGAATTGACTTATAGATTAATAAAATATTTTATGAATAATTATGAGGATTTCCACGCTATAATTTTATCAAACCTGTCTAATTATAGTGTACTTTCGTATGTAAATCTATGATGCCATTCAAGCAGCCATGATAGCAAATTTCACCGCTCGACTTATACATAACATTTTGACATAGAGTAAATAATTAAAAAAAAAGAGATCAATTTTTAAAAAATAAAAAATTTAAAAATACATCCATTTATAAAACTGAAATAGCATGTGATACTATTAAGTTTGAAAGAATATTTAAATAGTTGTAACTTCTTAATTAATCACACCTGTACATTATACGCCATTCATCTTTAAGTAGTATGTACATAAACTCTATCAGCAGGTTGTTTTTCCGTGTGTAACGTGGAGAAACAGTGCCACGTAGTGGGCTAGAATCTTGGTAGTTTCTGGTAGACGACACATAAGCTAGATGTGTTTACGGCAATCAGCACCATCTAGGTTCCTGGTAGTCGCTGGTAGCAGACTATGTAAGCTAAATGGGCTTATGCAATGCGACCAGCACCACCGAGCGGGCAGCTTTGCTGCCAGCCAGCTTTGCTGCCAGCCAGCTGGCTAAATGTTCCTATGCTTATGCATTTGTGAACAGCACATTTCGGCTGGAATTTGCAATTCTGCATTTAGGTCCCCTACTCTAAGTATTTTTGTGGTTGACCCTGACCAGCGCCTCTGGTGGCGACATGGGTCAAAAGTCACAACTACCGAAAATTATTTATAATTAAAATATCTTCATGTGAATAGCCAGAAAAGAGATATTTTGAAGTTATAAAATGATTAGTTTTGAAAGCATAAGATAAAGCCTATGATTTTGAATATATAAATCTTTGCTTTAAAAGATAAATGTATCTAAAGTATTTTATGCAAATTATGATTCAAATATACAACTAAATGAAAATAACATCATAATGAAAAGACAGTTCTTAGAAATCTTTACAATAGGGTTTATATAACTTTAAACTAAGTTCAGAATGATTCAAATCGTGTTTTAGAATAAAGATGTGGGCTTTAAAAATATTTGACATGCAATAAAATGAATACTAATCATATGGTCAGCTAATTAAGAAGTCTGATAATATTTGGCACAAAGTTATGGATTAAGCACAAAAATAACCATTAAAGTAATTGTACTGAGACTCTTTTTTCCATTTTTAAGCTAACTATTGATCAATGGAGATCCAGACTGATAAAAAATGGGGCTCAGTATAATACTTTTGTGCGGGAAGAGGGAGGAATTTTACGCATGATTATAAAAACCACATATATTTAAAAAATTATCTTATTTGCAGATCATCATCATCAACCATTATCAATCCACTGCAGGATGAAGATCTCTCCAAATTCAATCCATCTTCTCCAATCTCCAGCATCTCTTCTTCACATCACCCCTGCACACTTTATTATTTCATCAATTCATCTCACATGTGGTCTTTTTCTGGGTTTTTTATAATCTCTTGGAATCCAGTTTAAAATTTCAATTCTCCATCTATTATCATCTCTTCTAGCAATACGTCAGGCCCAACTCCACTTAGTCTTTTAATTTTTCAATGAGGTCAGTAAAACCTGTTTGTTCTCTTACCCATATATTGCATTTTCCATCTCTTCTTGTTACTCCCAACATACATCTCTCCATACTTCTTTGAGTGGTCTGAAGTCTCGGTATTACTCTTTTATTGTGTTCAAGTCTCAGATCCATTCTAAGAACTGGTAAAATACATTTATTAAAAATCTTCCTTTTCAAACACATAGGCATATTTCCTTTTAATATCAACTTATATCTACCAAAAGCATTCAACCAAGTTTAATTCTATGATTAATTTCATCCATTATGTTTATGTATTAATAATGTGACCAAGGTATTTGTAACTGTTAACTTCTTCTAACTCATTATAATCAATCTTTATTTTCATATTTTGAGAAAATCCATTAAACATTACTTTAGTCTTTTTAACATTTATCTTTAGTCATATTTTCCTACTTTCATCTGATAACTCTTGCAACATTTCCTGCAACTCTAAAGCATTATTTGCAAAAACAACTACATCATCTACAAAATCTAAATGACTTAAATAATCTCCATTTACTTTCACTCCTTTAGTTTCCCATTTTAATCCACAAAATATTTCTTGCAGCACAACTGCAAAAAGTTTTGGAGATATGAAGTTACCCTGTCTTACACCCTTTTCAATGTTGACATTCCTAGTATCATTACATAATCTAAATGTTGTGTTGCATTTTTATAAACATTCTTTAAAATATGGCAGTATACTGGATCTATACCTTGATGACCCAATGCTTTAATCACTGAAGAAATGTTTATAGAATCAAATGCCTTTTCATAATTTACAAATCCAAAGCATAATGGCAACTCATATTCGTTTGTCCTTTCTATAACTTCTCTCAATACCTGAATATGATCTACTGTACTAAAACCACTTTTAAAACCAGCTTGTTCTCTTGGTTGGTGGAAATCCAATGTTCTCTATCTTCTTTATCACCTTTTTTAAATATTAATATTAATACTGCATTCTTCCAATCATCTGGTATATCTTTATCATTTACAAATTTGGTATATAACTTTGTTAAAAAAAATTCTATTTCTTCACCTGCTTCTTTTAATATATCAATTATAATTTCATCATTACCTGTAGTTTTTCCTTTCTTCATAAATTTAATTGCATGTCTCACTTCATTTAAAATTCTGGGCAATTTGGAAGATATAATACATATAGAAGTCTTCTACCCATTTCATGATGTCATCTCTCTTTTTAGTAATAATTCCATCTTTTTTTCTTATTGCAGATATAAATTCCCTACCAATACTAAAATGTTGTTTTACACTCTTGAAACTTTTATTCTCTTCTACAGCTTTCTTTGCTAGTTCACAGTTATACTTTCTTATATTATTTTCAACTCTTTTCCGCACCATTTTACAAAATTCAAGATATTCAATCCTTTTTAATGCATCATTTTTGTATATCTTCATATTCCTTCTTTTCTTCATAAATTCTCTAGGCTCAGTAGAAATTTTATTGGCCAATTGCTGCTTTTTTCTACCAGCTATCTTTGTTGCAGTTTTTAAAAGTGTATCAGTTATTTTCATATTAATTTCATTCAAATCTGAATCATGTTCAAAATCTACTAATATTTGAAACTGATTTGTAAGTTCTAATTTAAATTCATTAGAATGTTTCTGAAGATTAGGAATATCAATGGTAAATATTGTTTTCCTTAATAATTTTTGTCTCTCTAGTTTTGCATTAACACGTATCGTACATCTTACTAATCGATGATCACTTTCTGTGTTAAATTTATTAAGAACATTACAGTCTTGAAATATGTATTTTCTGTTAGTCAAAATGTAATCCAATTCTGCTGTACCTTCATTTGGATGCTTCCATGTCCATTTCCTTTTTTCTCAAAAAAAAGAATTCATAATATAAAGTTTTTTCTTTTTCTGCAAACTTCACAAGTCTATGCCCTCTCTCATTTCTATTACCATAACCAAAATTACCTACAGCATTTCATCTTTCATTTGTTTACCAATTTTAACATTAATGTCTCCTATAATAATTTTAAAATGTTGTTTACTCTAATCAAAAGCCTTTTATACATCCATATAAAAATCTAATACGATTTCATCACTATGAGAACTTGTTGGGGCATAAACCTGAATTATCTGCATTTGGTATCTGCTATTAAGTTGCATAACTAATCTTGCCACTCTGTCCAATACATTATCAATCTCCACAATGTTATTCTTCCACTTTTTATTTATAATGAATCCTACTCCACTTGTATTTCCAATATTTCTGTCTTTATAGTAGAGTACATGTCCACTTTTTAAATCATTAATTGTCCCTTCACCTTTTCTTCCAACTTCACAAAGTCCAATAATGTACCACTTAATATAAGACAGTTCTTCTAATTCTTGCAATCTTCCTTCACTTGAAAGTGATCTGCAGTTATAAGTACCTAAATACAAAGTCGTCATCAAATGGCAGCCTGGGTCCACAATCGGAATTTTTAGCACCCTCTGCCTTCGACCACCAACCGCTGCTTTGGTTGGTGACTTTACGGCCTCCTGGGAATAAGGCCATAATTTATTTTGTCTGTCATGATTGTATATATATATATTGCAAAAATATTTATCATTTACACATACATTCATTCTGCACTATCAGGCAACTGAGAAGAAAGACCATGGTGTTTCTTGATCTTAAATTCAAAAGTAAAAAGCCAATAAACTCACCACACTGTCTAATGCGTGTTGGTGAGCAGCCCATTCATGTCCATATACTATATGAATAATCACATAGTAATAACAGCTGCAACGACAAGAACGTATGAAGTGGACATTAGGATTTTTCCCTGCTCGGTTCCTTTAAGGCCTCCAAGAGGAATCAAAGAGTCTCCTTTCAGTTAATAGCAAACTCCTTTCTGCAGATATAGATATATTATTGCAATACAATTAGTATAAATCAACTCAAGAATGATTCTCTTCATTAAAGATTTAATTTACTTTGAATCAGAATTCACTAGAAAAAAAAACGTTCAAGAAAATAGTTTTTTTTTTCATTTATTTTGTTTATTCAAATATTGATTCAATAAAATTGACAAATTGTGATTTATAATGTATAAATAATTATTATTTATAAATTATAAATACAGTTTTGTGCAATATAATTGCATATTTTATTGTGAATCCATCAATAATATCATAATTTTAATTTTTTTGTGAATTCTGATTCAATATATAAAATTGCTAATGAAGAGAACTGTTCTTGATCTATGCTGATTTTGCATTAATATGTATTACTTCGCATGTCATAGTCATTATAGGACCTATAATTTACAAAGATTTGGCAGAAAAAGAAACATAGTTGCATTTAACAAAAGATGTTTTATTTTTTGAATTTCATGAAAGATTTTGAACATGTTAGACTAGATCTGTACCATTGCTCAGGCCTCAGGCTGGTTCTGGATCCAAGAAATTTTTAGTTCTTTCACTATTCTGTGATTATGTTGGACATAGTGCAGGTCATTAGTCAAATCAATTGTTTGTTCCTCTTTCCTTATCCAAGTCAAATACTGGCTAATTTAATATGCAATTTTCCTTCACTAGAAAGTGATATAAATTATACATGGGCAAATATAAAGTTAATTTCATATGAATGACAAAATGATAATCTTCAAGATATGAAAAATGTAATTTTTAATGCCTATGATATGTATTAATTCATAAATTATTTAGTAGAACATAAATCAGTGAATAATCACTCATTCCACCAGGCAATATGAAATATCATTACATATTAACAGGAATTAAATAACCATCCACAAACATATAAATACAAGCATTCTATTTTCAAAAAAATCCAATCACTCTCCTACTCAAAAATAACAGACTTCTCAGAAGAAACAATCATTTATGACCTAATATATATGAAAAGTTTAGATTTAATGGATTTTAAATAGTAACAAAATTTTTCAGTTTTAATATATAGATTCAAATAAAATTAATCTATTTTATAGTATAAGTAATATTTTTAATATGCTATAATCTTAAGTAAAAGAAAAAACTACATCATATCTATTTATTAAAATTTAATCTCATTGTAGTCACTTCATATTTTAAAAATCTATTATAAAAATTTATAATTCAATAAATATTAAAATCAATTAAGTAATCTCAACTTTTTACACAATTTGTTGTATTAAATATTTACAGATAAAATATTATTTCAGTTTCCATAATTTGGCAGTTTCCACCATCCAGACAAAATTATGAAGAGGACTTCATAATTATCAAATTTTATTATTGTAGAAGGAATTAGGATTTATTTAAGTAATATTTTTCAATTAATCTTGAATTCACATTCATTAAAAAATTAATAATAATAAACCCAAAACAGTAAATAAATTAATATAGTATCAATTTAAAATTAAAAGAATATATATATATACACAGTATTTAAGTAAATATTTTTTCCTGACAAAACTTTTTCCAAGTATGGAGTAAAAAAAAATTTCTTAAAAAAAAAAGTGTGGGTGAATGTATTTCTTATCTCTAATTCAATCAAGATAAAAAGACCTCATATAAATGTATTAAACATGAAGAAATTCAAACTAAAAAGCCAGAAATTAAACAAGAAAGCTGGAATATTAACTAATTTTTCAAGCAGAACTAGTCTCCCAATTCATATTAAAAAAAATACTGCAAGTTTCATTTGTTAATAAGCTTTTTAAAAATTCAATCTTATTTCAAATTAGCAGACAGAGTAAATGAGTTTCTCTACAATTTCATAAATTGAAGGATATGATCTTAATTCTCATAGGAATAGACAGACATCTCTATAATTTCTAATGAAAGCAACCTTGTATTACAATAATTTTTATTTTTACAATCAGTGCATTGACATTCATCTGACCAATTCAGATTAATTTGAAATCTTTACCCTTTAGCTAATAATAAATTAGCTATTCATTTGCTGTCCAATATTAGATAGTTAAATTAGTTATGAACTAGCCATCAGCAAATATGAGTAAAACTGCAATAAACAAGATCTGTTTATAAAATATTTCTGCAATAGCAATTGTTGTGCGAGATTAATTATTTAATGACAAGACTTTTTTACCTAATGACTGCCTGTCTTGGATCACAGACAGTTTCAATAATTTTGTCAAACAAATTGCTTCTAGTCATAGATAAATGGTTACCATAGATTAAAAGAATCAAGAAGCACTATAGACATGGCATTTGTTGCCACGCAAATGCAAATACTGGGAACAAAGGAATGATTTATATATTGGTTTTATTAATTTGGTCAATGCATTTGATTCGATTAATAGAACAGGTCTATGGCATATTCTGAAATTAGTTGGTTGTCCATCAAAATTTATTTGTATTATACAGTTTTTAAATGATGAAATAAGAGGGAATGTTATTACTACTAGTGAAAAATCTGAGGCATTTGAAATGAAAAGTGTTGTTAAACAAGGATGTGTGCTTACTTCAATTTTGTTTTCAATTTTTTATAACAGTGATCTTTGGAAATTTTATATGCAGCTTAATCAAACAGGGATCAAAATACAATACATATTTGAAGGTGGGATTTTTAATTTAAATCAATTAAAAGCAAAAAATACAAACTTCGCCATTCATTCTGGATTTATAATAGCTAAGCTATTTTTTTGAGTTCAAAAGATGATTTATAGAATGTATTTAATTTTGAATGCAACATATAAAGACTGGTTTATTAATTAATGTTCAAAAAGTTCAAGTTCCTTATTAACCAAAGACAGAAAAAAAATCATGAGCAACTTTTAGTTTGGGTAGATAACAACATGAAAATGTAGTCGAGCGTTGGTGGCCTAGCGATTAGCATAGCTGCCTTCCAAGAAGCTGGCCCAGGTTCACTTCCCAGTCAATGCATTTGACATATAAAAAAAAAATAATAACATAAAAATGTAAACCATTTTAAATATCTTGGTAATTTTAGAAGTAGAAAATTGGATTTGAATAGTGAGAAAAACAGAGAGTTTCAGTGTACTACTACTGCTTTTAACAAGTTAAAAAGAAACTGATTTTAACAAGTTTAAAAAAAAAGAGTATTTCATCACAGGAAAATAACTAGCTGTATATAGAGCTGTTATTTTGCCTAATTTATTTTATGTAAGTAAAACTTGGACACCCTATTAGCACAAAATAAAAACATTAGAAATTTTCTGTTAAGAATACTCAGTAAGATTTTAAATATATAATGGCAAAATTATAAAGGCAAATAATAGGTTCTTCGACTTATTTGATATGATACTATAAAACCCATTATTAATTAAAAAGGAAATTAATCTTTGAACCTGTACTGTTTGTTTTTAGTGTGATTCACTTGTGTTTTTAAAACTTTTATTGATGGATGAGTGTAAGTAGATTTATACATTAAAAATAAACAACGCAGGTTTGAAGATTAATTTTCTTCTATGTAATTACACATATAAACAGCACTAAACTATTAATTTTTATATATATTCAAAATGCATTATTGTAAAATTTACATCTTCATTGGATTGGACAAGTAAAACAATGCAAGACTTCCTAAAAGCGTGTTTTATAGTGAACTTGAGGATGCTTTTCATAAGAGTTATACTCTGTCTATATTTAAGAATTATCTCAAAGACGTTCTAAAGAAGTTCAATGTCAATTGGTTTCCAGTGAGAAGATATGGCAGAGAACAAAACACATATTGGAGAGCTATAATTGGACATAATGTCAAAATATTTCAGAAAGAAAAATTGGTACTGGCTGTGAACGCATACTAAATCAGTACCAAAAAATTTTCCTGAAGAAATTAAAAATCAATATCATAAAATATCAAGTAAATAGAAAAATGGACCAGCATGAAAAACGTGGAAATAAGGATATTTTTTTTGTTATGGTAGGGTTTTTTTTTTTTGCCTAATTATCATGGGAAAAAATTAATCAAATTAAGTAGTTCACATAGTAAGAACTAATTTGTGGAAGAGCAGCATAAGGATTTTTATTCCTTTCCAATTTTGATATTAGTAAGAACTAAGCATTTTGTCAACTTTTTTTTAAAAAAAAACAAAAACCCTTAAATCATTAAGAAAGGTGAATGATTATCCCATATCATAAAATGAATTGAATTACCTACACATTCTTTCATAAATTCAATAATTTTCACAACCATCATTAAATTATACTACAATTCGTATTAGTGACTTTACAACTATGGTATAATTATAAAAGCACTATTTAAAGTTCCAAGATACTTTATATATAATATTGTGCAAGAAAAATATTAAATATTTGGCTTTATAATTTAAACTGCATAAATTTCCTGCAGATGGAAACGACGTTAATTTTTAAATGTTAAACATACACACACACACACACACACATACACGAATACAATATTGTACTATGACTCAATATTAAATTCAAGAGATTGTATATGTATATTTTATAAATATATTCGCCAAATCTACAAATTTAATTAATGAAATCTTAGTATTAAAAAAAAAAAATGCTCCAACAGCGAAAAATAAAGCTCGGTAAATTAGATCACCCCTGAGAATGAATTTTAAAATTAACATTATACCAACAAAGCTAGCAATAAACATCTGTCAAAATAAAACAACCGCCAAACAATTCTTTCTTTCATACGGACTATTCACTGATAATTGGATAAAAACAAAAATTTCAATTGAACGTTTTTAAATGATGGGCGTGTCAGTTTAAATATCCATATCGAGATCTAAATAGTAAAAAAAAAAAACGAATTGTGTAGTCACAGAAAATATTAAACACTACTAACAATAGCGTAAAACTGTATTTAAAAGAAACAATACGTGGGTTCAAATTCTTTAATACCCACTCTCTTAATTCCAATACAATGAGAAATCAATGCATTTGTTTCACAACCTTCCAATTAGAAATAAATAATTTTCATTTTATTGACTTAGATTATTACTAAGAATTCATCAATGCTAAAAAAATGAAGTGAAAAGCCTTGGAAGATTACTACGAACTAACCACCAGCAACCAGCAAGAAAAAAGGCAGAATATTCAAAAAAGAGTGAATGAAAGTTGCATAAATAAAAAATTACTACATCTATGATTAAAGATGCGAATAAAATTAAGTATTTAAATCAAAATTATAATTTGAGTTAAAAGATGTTATAAACAATCTCTTACCCAGACATGGTGCATGATTTACCATCACAAGAACTTCTCAAATTTTTGGAGTGCGATAACATCTCAGAATATAATAGTAATTTCTTATTAGTTCACATTCCTATAATCCACGAATGTAATCAACGATTGCAATATATCCCATCATACATATAAACCGGAAGTAAATATTATGCGATCTCAAAATTGATAATAACCAATTAACGAAAATATAAACAGAGTAGAAATGGCCGACTCAGTTCAAATTTTATTTATCGTCAGAAAAAAAAATACACGTCATATCTTTCGACATCTTGCGACAAAAAGTATTACTAAAATAATGAAATCAAATTAGAATTGTTTGTATAACGTATTTTATAGTTTGCGGCGTCAACAATAATTTATTTTTTGTTGATATTTTCGAACTTAATATTTATAATTGTATTTCTATAACCGCTACTTTTAAATTTGCGTCAACTAATAAAATTGGAATTTTTGCTTTTTCTCAGTATGTAATTATATGTTTGAAGTGTGTTTCATACATATTGTTAATAAATACTAAAGAATAAAAATACAAATATTTTATTAGCTTAATTATTAGCATTCATATTTTCATTTTTAAATAATTATTTTTTACAAAAATGCACATAACTTAAAAGTAATTACGAAAAAATCGGAAAATTCATTCCAACTGAGCTTTATAATTAACATAATTAATAACTCGGACTCATCTTAAATATTCCATTACCATTTCTTCGTTCAAAATTCCGAAATTTGGACTTTGATAAAACCAGTAAATATAATTTCCGTCTTCATAGTTATTACAATCTTCTTTAAATTTGCTCTTCGCATGTTTGCTGGACAATTGATACAATGAAAAATGTTTCCGTTAAGGAGACATTACTTGCGTTTTATCGATTTGTTTTAATATAAAATTATTATTATATATTCAGCGTCCCAATTAAAGAAGTAAATTTGGTATCATTATTCAAAAAGTTCATAATTACATATTATCTAAGCTTCGGATAATAAGATGCTTTTTTAATTTAAAAATTAATATATAGTAGTATTTTCTTTAAAACAAACAGTTTATGAAATTTTATAGAAATTTCTAACAAATGAATAATAATTTTAAAACAAACGTACCATTACCAAATCTTTTAAAAAAAAATATTTTAAAAAACTGATTTAAAATGAAATCTATAATTTTTTCCAGTACTTTATAAAAATGTTAAATGAAATATATCGTCTGCTTCCGTTGGATTTTGATTTATAAATGCGGATCTAATCTAATCTGCAAAAATAATAATAATAATTTTTATAATAAATATTTTTAAAAAAAAAAAAATATTAAAACAAATTAATTAAGAAAAAGAAAATTGAATTTTTAAATTTAATAATGATTTTTTTTTCCTGCGGAATCATCTATCAAAAGATTTTAACACAACTTTTGATTGAAAATTTATTTCCAAACTTCCAATAAATATTGAGCATTTAAGTAGTAATTTTGCGCAATATATATTATAACCTACACTCCCAACACCGCTCGTATACATTACATGAGCGAAATGCCCAAGCGGCAGTTCTATTAATAAATAGAACAATATAACAAAATATATAATACAAAATTATTACTGAGACTCTATATTTAATTTTATGTTCAGCTCAGCTCAGTGGGAGGCTATAGGCAGTTCATAAGATATATGATAATAAATGAATAAAAGAAGAAATATTACAAAACATTTAATATAATGTAAATTCCTTTGTTCATTAATTGTATGATAAAGAATCATTATGTTTATTTGGTACAGTCTATTGAAATATACTTTAAAATTAATTTCTTCCTTCATCCAAGTATAACATATACCAGCTTGCTATAATTATATTCCTAAACAATTCTATGACTTAGCATATCATAATCTAAACATCTACTTTAATGCCAATCAAGAAATAAACAATAAGATCTCAGGGAGTTTAACAAACACAGTTGAATTAAATAAAATACATTGGCCCAGAAATTATAATTCTAAAGTATGATAAAATGTAATGAAACAAATTGACTAAAATATTTTACTGTGTTTCAATAATAAAATAATGACAGAGATAGGGTATTTTAATCTCATATCAAATATACTGACTTGGCAACCTTTCTAATACGTTTATCAAGTGGAAAATGTTCTTTTATAATGTTTGGATTAAGAAAAACAATATTGTCAGACACTAGCAAATTTAATATTATAACTCTAAAATAATATATCTATTTTGTAATAGATTTATGAAATGTGGAAATGGAAAACACGAATGTACACAAGAATAACTCAAGACACAGTTTTTAAGATTTTAAATAACTAAAACAAATCATTTATTACAATAAAATAAACTTGGTTTAACATGATGTTTACAAATGGACTATTTGTCTTACAGATTTTTAGATTATCAAATAAACTTTAAGCATCAGTTTGGGATTATCCCTACTATCAAAGCAAATTAATAACAAAACTTAAATATCCTGACTTCGAACACATGCTTTGCCTACATGTTTCATCTACATGACAGTAAATAAATAACATGTTATATTATTAGCACACACGAAAAAAATACTTTTGAGAGGGTATTACTCTTGATTAACAAAATAAATCAAATTAATTATATTTGGCTCTCAACAAAGCAACTTTCTCTAAATGACTAAATAATCACTTTCAATTACGTATACATTTCATGCATAGAAACAAAATCATGTATATTCTGGTGATTTGATGATTTATAACCCTTATTTAAATAAACACACTGTATTTTAAAATATTTATTTCCCATTTTAATCTCAATACTTTATACTTCTATTTAAATGAATGTAATGTATTTCGAAAGCATTTATTTCTCATTTTAATTTCAATAATTCTATACTTTATATACGTGATATTATTTATATTATGCGTGTGTGTGCATGTTCAAGCAGCAATAATATAGAACAATCTTTTCTATAAACTCTCCATTCATTAAGAAAATATCATACAATTATTTCATTTCAGACAATGTCGTAATTCATCAATAAAATATGACACTAATACTACATCAAGAATTAATCTAACAATTTATCTAGCCACATATTAATTAACACAAAGCTATATTTTCATGATTATACATACTATACGTTATAAGGGAAATCTACATGAGGAGCAGATAAACTCTTACTGAACACTTCTACAATAATTCATCTGATTCTAAATATAATTTTTGGTGGGGACTTTTTCCTCATCACCAGAATCTAAGAAAAAAAATGTCACATAACTTCCTAAGCATCATTTAATCATACTTCAACAATAACTCATCTACTTCTAAATACATTATTGGTGGAGACTTATTCCTCATCACCAGGGCTCTAAGAAAACATCACTTCAAAATATCATTTAATCATACGCATATAATATCAACTAGGCTCTACTCATGGAAAATTATTAACATAGACTAAATAAGCAAAATCTTTTATCCCTACAGACATTATAACGCAATCAGATTTCTTTCTATTCTCATAGCTTTTCTATGTATTGAACATTATAAATACACACTGGCAGATAAATACATACAGATAACATATCAATCCGTTCAACTCAGTAGAATACGATAGCATCCGAAATTTATACATAAAATATTCACAAACTGAACTTTATCAAACAAATGTCATAACTGTGTAAAACAAACACACACCCACGAACAAAATATATAAAATTAACTCTAAATTACATACTATGCAGGCAACATGGTAATTAAATATTGCATTAAGGTATAACTTTTAATTCAAAATAAACTTTAGGTTACTTTTAAAATTTAATATTTATAATTATTATAAATGAACTTTCTTTCATATCTTGCAAACTATTTCTATTATACGTTCGTTGATTCAAAAAAAAAAATTCTCACTTTGAGATAATAAAGTATGCAAAATAAATATAAACTTCTCTAATAATATATTTAAAAAATATTTCTTTCTTTTACCTTCGTAAAAGAACAATAAGACCTATGTGAACACAATCAATTTTTACCAGCATATTCCTCATTTGGGTACGCTTCAGAGATGGTCTTGAAGGTCAAAATAACCCAAATTATAAATAAACATAATAATAAATAAGCCTATCTACCTATCATATACATTACTTATGACAAACAGTAAAAAAAAAATGAAGAAACAAAGGTTATTAGTTTTGTAACTTAAAAATAAAAGTTCACTTGCAAAGCTCAGTTCCAGGTTTATGAAACAATATGGGATACATTCCAAACTGAATTTAAATTAAAATAAACTGCTGTAGGGTAACCAAACAAATATAATCATGCTTAAATAGGACTCAGTATCTTCAACGTTCATAACAAAGTTATTTAAGTTACTGTATCATACATAAGCAATCAATTTGTCTTCTATTATGACGAGAATATAATAAATTCTTAACTACTGTTGGACAGGAATTATCTCACTTATTCCGTTGTAGTTCTAAATTAAATACCTAATTATTTTAGTAGTTTTTTGAATAGCATTTAACATTTTATAATTTATTATACGCCTGGTATATTCTTAAATATTGTCCATTAAGATATCGTGTTTCCTTAGTAATTCTTCAATTAATAATATTATGTTTTATTTTCCATCTTTATCGAAGAGAACAAAAATTACCCGCATTTCTATCCTTCCATTCAATTTAAGCAAATACTTAATTTGAAGTAGCTCATATTTTATTTCCTTCATTTAAAATACATATTATTTCCAGAAATACCAGACAAACAAATACTGTCATCTCTTTATGATGAATTTAAACATGGCATGATTTATCAAACTATGCATATCCTTAAATTTATGTTTAATTCTCACAAAAACAACACGGAAAATAGTGAAGAATTAAAATATATTCTGTAAAATAGTTCTGCATGCATTTTCCAGATATATTAAAGAACACATGTTGGTTAATGATACAACAATAATAGTAATGCAATTTATTCCTATTTAAAATGACAATTAAGTGAAGTAACATAGACTGGACTTTATTAACATACATTTTTTAAAAAAGCACTAGTTAGTAAGAGGTTAATTCAATATGTTTAAATCAAGGAGAATAAAGTAAACCGAGTACTTTTTAAAATGTAGAACTGCATTCTGAAATTAACTTGTCCCATAATAAATTTTTTGGGATTCTTTCGAAATTTTACTCCAAGGTCTTTTTAAAATCAATTTGACTTCAGCAACTGTTTTTACTTTCACAAAAATGAGCCACTGTTTTTGGCTACAATTACATTACATAATAAGCAAATTTTCCACTGGAGATCTTTGTTAAATAGCTCTCTTTAGCAAAGTTCATTTTTCTTCCACCAGGTTACTCCCACATTTTTCTTTTATCTCAGCTAATTACATATTCAAAAAAATTATTTAAAAAAAAAATCACTTTGATTTTTAGAATTAAAATCAAGATAAAAATAATAATAAAATAAATAGCTTTTACAAACTTGAAAGAAAAATGAATATTAATTAACTATTAAATAAAAATGATTAATAATTTATTTAATTTGTAAAATAACCTATTGATTCAACTATCTATTAATCATTGGAAAGAAATATATATTTGTTAAATTATTTAAGATAATTACTGTAATTTAAATGTTTTTATTATGCATGTACTATTGTTTGCCGTTATTAAAAGATGAAAATGAAATGAAAATGATGCAGAGTCATACATGCATGCACATGTACTACAACCTAAATATTAAACTATCTTAACTAAATATAATTGAAATGGCTATTAATTGTTGACAAAAAGATAAGTATCAATGAATAAAGGATTTTGAAACTATTCAACCAATATTACAATAATATAAAATAACTTTGCATCTTTCTGACAAAATGTATTAATTCCATTAATAAATAACCCTTCTTCCTTACATTAAATACCTCATTAATTACAATAATAATAATGAATACCTATCAAGTGGTCAATAAACTGCATAAGCAATCCATATCTAAGCTTCAAACAATCTCCAGCAAATATTTTAAAATTCTAAGGCTATTTCATTTTTTTAAATATAATATAACTATTTAATGCAGATACAAAGTATCTTAAACCCTTGTGCCCATTCAGATGGTAACAATATATATGAAGATAACATAGTGAGTGAATTATTAAATATTTTAAAAAATATTTTCAAAGTAGAATGTGTACAAATAAAAATATTTAGACATCTTAAATTTATTTATACAACGCTTATTTTTATTTTAGTTTTGTTCCAATAAAAACCTTACTTTGTTGCTTGAATCTCATTAAGATACTTTATCAAATAACTACTACCATTTTGTTTCTACAATTAAGGCAAAAATGTTTTATCAACTTATAGGAATATATACCAAATTTAGATCAACATATTCCACTTAGTATCTAATAACAATCAACCCTTAAGCTATCAACAATCTCAATATTCAAGGCAACCTCCTTTAACAATAAAGGTGGTATCACATTTATTTATAGTCTGATATGTTTATATAGACATTAAAGATTGAAATTTGACCCAGGGGTGTGAGATTAATAATGCAAAGAACTAAGATTCATGAAAAAGTGAGGCACAATTTTCATCCCATATGTGAAAATAGTTTTGATATATGTGTTCACTTCAAATAATACATAGAATGTAATAGATCTTAAAGATTAAATGAATTGTTTTCATCTATGTACTTAAGAAGGGACAAAATATTATTTTGGAGAGAAGTATTAATTGGTGAGGGTTTTGAGAAAATCTGATAATAATTGTTTTAATAATATGTGTATTTTTAGTAGCTATAAGAAATTGTGAAGTAAACTTTAATTTCCACATTGTTAAAATCTCTCCATTACCTTTCTACATAAAACAGGAAAAATTATACTCTGAGATCATTCAAGTTTCAGGTAATGACTGTTTGTTTTTTTCTTGTTTGATTTATTCTATAGATTTTTTAAACTTTACACACAAATTCTTCTATAATTATAAATTTCTATATTTAGTAACAGGAATGATTAGATGAATTTTAAAGATTTTATTTGCAATTATGGATTTCCAGATTTAAGTACAGATTTCAATAAATAGTAATGAAAATGAGATTGGTCTTTATAAACCTGCTTTGATACATCAGGGGACACATATTTACTATTACTTATTTTTGCTTTGTTTAAATAAGGAATGAAGAAATACACTGCTTAGTCTTCATTATCATTTTTATAAGTATCTTTTTTTTTATTCTTTGTCTGGAGTAAACATTCATATTTGATAATTAATTGTTTTTAAAACAATGATTTGCTTGATTTTAGATTAATTAGTTGTGTTTTGTTTTTTGTGTTTTTGGAATTTTAAATACTATTATTTAATTAGTTTTGGAATCAACTAACCTTTAATTAGTTTTTTCATTTGTGATAAAGTTAATATCTTTAATTAGTTTTTGTTTACTCTAAACCAAGAAGTGAATTAATTTTTAGTAACAATATTAGTTTTCATTTATAATATTATTAGCTTGAAATATAGTGCTAGATATCTATTTATTAACTAGTAATTAGATAGTGGTAGGATTGATTAAATCAAGTGAAAAGGTTAACATTTTCAAACATCAAAAGCAGGTCTCTACTAAAATGTCCTCTAGTATAAGTTTGAATAATTAATGATTACCAGATATATATAAAATTTCATTAATATTTAAATCTTCATATCAGTTTCCGTTTGTGTTTGTCAATGAAGTTTGGGACTTAAACTTAGAAGGAATGCATTGGAGAGATTTGTTTTTGTCTGGTGATTTGTGGTTATATTTAGAAAAAGTAATATTAAATAAATTATCACATATCAAATTATTACTATTGTTTTCTCAGGATTTATTTAGAGTTACTATTCATCACCTGTAAATATAGCTAGAGATCCTTAAAAAAATTTTTAATGAATTATATGCTTTTCAATTATTGTAAAAATAGTCATATTATAACCACGTGTAGATTAACTAGTTAATGGTCATGGCGTCATATTGAATTTATAAAAAATTGATTTTAGACATAATTTTCACAATAACTTTAGTTTTAATAATGTTACAGCAAAAAGCTTTACATTAATAGAAACTAGAAAAACTAAGGAAAACAATAAGGTTAAGACAAATAGTGATTACCATTAAAAAAAATAAAGAAACAAAGGAAATTTCAACATCTGAAATAATTATTATTCTATTGTTTGGCTCATAATTTCTAATTTATCATTAATTTAGTTTAAATTACATCTTCATTGATAATATCTTTGTATTTTTCACAAAATTCTCTTTCAAACCATTTATAATACTTCTGATCTGAGATAGTCCATACCTTCAGAATCTACAAAAAGAGTCGCATAAGAATTCTACATTTTTATCTTGTATACCAAAAGTTAACAAATCTCAAGGTGTCTATAAGAAAAAGATTCATTTTAATAAAAGTTATAAACTAAATCATTTCCAAAAAGTGGATATGCATTTGTCATCATAGAAATTGGCTTCTTGTCTATCCAAAACTAGAAATTAAAGATTACTGTCTGTATCAATAATAAAATGAGTTTCATTTCTTCATTTTATTTTTTTTGTCTACACCAGTGATGTTTATATTCTTTGTGCACACCAGTGATGTTTATATTTTATGTACACACCAGTGATGCAATCTTGTTATATTTATTATTCCACGGAGATATAATTTATTTGCATATAGCTGATTTTCTTGCTATAGGCTTGAAAATAATGTGATGCAAGATGTGGCAAAACTACTGACTCCACTGTATGAGTACCAAGGCATAGGCAAGAATCACGATTTTATTTTTAGCCTGCATACCATTCCATGTGGTATACCACACACATCACTTGAAACTTCCCTTTATTGGTTTTAAAAGTTTATACTTTCACATGGTACTATGCCCAGTAAAATGTGTGATTGCTTTATCAACTGCAGCCTTTCTGTACATCTAATAATCAATCTTAAAATTTACATTCCACTGTTCTATAATACCTTAAATATATATATATATATATATATATATATATATAATATATATATATATATATATATTATATATTATTACTTGTTATACAAACGCAGACATGCAAGTGCAAACACACTAATATATATAAACTTACTAATAAATTATTAAATCTTATCAATATGTCTATAAAATAAGGTTGCCTCAAACTTGGATCAGAGCCCCCAAATTATATTGTACATAAACCATTACATTATATTGAAATATAATTATAATTTATATACTATGCACACTAATACAAATGCAAACACATTAATAAATTATAATTTATATAAAAAACTATGCAAATAATAGAAACATTTAAAATACTACGCAAATAAAAGAAATTTAAATTGAATACTTATGAGACCAAAATTACATTATACATAAACTTCTACATTATATTTGAATATAAGGTATAATTTATATACTACCCACACTAATAAAAATGCAATCACATTAATAAACACATTAATAAATTATAATTTATCAAATAATTTAAAAAATTAAAATAATACTCTGTAATAGAAAAATTTTAAATACCAAAAAAAAAAACTGAAATTGAATACTTATGATATGTTTTTATCGGAATGAAGGCTTTGAATCATCAAGACATTATTAATCCATTTTACTTCAGAGGCTTGCTGAAACAAAAATTGTGCCATTGTCTTCTTCATGTAATTTAGTAAACTAAGCAAAAAATAATAAAAAAAATGAACTTACTAAGAAAAAATAAAAATTTAAATTTTGTGTGATTTTAACATATGATATGCCATCTTAAAGGGGAATTCAAACAGCAATGAATGCCAGGACTTATGTTGACATCATGCTTATAGTTTTCACACAATTTAAAAAAAAAAAAATTTCAAAGACTCAACTGCCGCTAGCAGGAAAAATGTGTCGGCGGGATTTTTGGGTGGTTGTTAGAATTCGAAATGGCCATGAGTGCATACTAAATCAGTACCAAAAATGGTAAAAATTCTCAATCAAGCTATGATAGAATGTCAGAAAAAGAGAGAATGATCTGATAATATTTCTTTCTGGAAAATTTGTTCTGAATGATATTGATTTAAATTATATTTAGTATTATCATTTAGCATTGCTAACAATTCTTTGGGTCGATATGTCAAACTGGTATAGTTTTTAACTTTTTAAAATCAATTTTATACTACTATATCATGATATTTTCTTTGTGTATAAATATTTTATATCTATAAATACCATTATTGTATAAGGTCATTACGTTGACCCCCATTACGACTTTTGTACGACTTTTCTAGAAATTTCTATTTTGAGCTGAGTTTACGCGTAAACGGTAAACGTCACACATACGCGCAATACGTCATTCTTTACGCGATTTCAATATCTACCTGAAACTAAGATTTTTTTCTGTATGATAATTTTTAGATTTTTTATGAATATTTTTAGCGAAGTGTACCTAAAAAAATTTTTTTTTATTTTTATCATTTTATTTATCGTAAAAAAGTTATTCCACAATTGTTGGATCAATTACTGAAGATTTTATTGTGATTTTCCGTTGAAGTTGTCTGTGATTCTGGCCCTCTTCTCAAATTACGTTTTTGGATAACGTTCAAGGGTATGTAATTACTTTTTATATATATATATTTGTTTTATTAATTATAATATTTTATATTTACTAAAACAAATAAATATGTTATAGAATAATAAATTATAATATTTTCGATGTACTGAAACAAATAACCTTTTTTTGATAACATTCAAGAGTATGTAATTGCTTTTATATATATATTTTTTTATAAATTATAATATTTTCTATTTACTGAAACAAATAAATATGCTATAGAATAACAAATTATAATATTTTCGATGTACTGAAAGAAATAAATATGCTATAGAATAATAAATTATAATATTTTCAAATAAATATGTTGTAGAATGGAAAAAAGTTGGGGACTGGGGTATCTGTAACTGCGTGAGCTAATGCATTTTTTGGCATGATTATAAATATGAATAGTGTATCATGCTTGACCAAGTTTGAATTTATGGACGAATTATTGCATCAGTGCTAAAGTTATGACCCTCAATTGATTTGTGTCAATTTTAGGCAAGTAATATAGGATATTGTATAGATTTTCTGGCTTCCTCAATCCATCCACTCTGTATTATAGTGCCATGTATTTGAACTCAGCCTTTCTTCATATCTTTTATGCAAAATAATAAATATATTTATATTCAAGTTTATGCTACACGACTGGAATTTCATGTAATATAGGATATTTTATACACAGTTTCTGGCTTCATCAATCCATCCACTCTGTGTTATAGTGCTATGTATTTGAACTCAGCCTTTCTTCCACACATGTAATCATTGTTAATAATAATAAAAAATATCTTTACTGATTTATTTTTATTCATTTTATTTTTTATGAGTTTATTTATTTATGTTTGAATTACACTGTTCTATTACTTTTTTCTCCACTAAAAACCATTCATATTGTTATGGGTACTTTTGAACAAATGGACACATCTGGCTCTAGAAGAAAAATGGACCACAGCAAGGCTGCTGTTTTAGTAATTTTCTCAGTGAAAAATTACCTCAGGTAAGACTTCCAATACATCTTTTTTTTTTTTGAAATTTTGTGACGGATGTGATGAAGCTGTTTATGAAATTGTCATTTTATCATTTGAATTTCAAAATTTAGGATTTGTGAATCAGTGTAAAAATAAACATTCTTAAAACTATTAAAAATATATATTTTTTTAACTTTTTCTTTATGAAATGATTATTTTAACAGCTTCATTACATTCTTTTATATATGACCT
Organism: Epiperipatus broadwayi; assembly: GCA_028023455.1. Classification (NCBI taxonomy): domain Eukaryota; kingdom Metazoa; phylum Onychophora; class Udeonychophora; order Euonychophora; family Peripatidae; genus Epiperipatus; species Epiperipatus broadwayi. Next base: position 1,386,617 of record JAQFVV010000081.1, on the reverse strand, counting down.
TACTTTTACAGCATGTTTTTTTTTATATTTATTACATTCAAACACAAAATATCTAAGTTATTAGAGTTAGGGTAAATTTTTCTAAAAATTAAAAATGGCCGCCTGAAATTCAAAGGGTTAAAGTTTGATGAAATTATATTAGATGAATCTTATAAATAAAAATAATCGAATGACTTTACAGAATTGGAATCAATCCAAGGATGTTATATTCCTGAGTCTGATATTCTAAATCACACAGAGCAACAAATCTTGTGAATGGTCAACTCAAGAGTTTAAATATTTCTGGATCAAAATTCAATTTGTCATTTCAGGATATCAAATATCACATGACCTTAGAAACAATTAATAATTTAATTATTTTTCCTTTGTGGTTTAATGCAGTGATAAAATGACAGATTGAAGTGCTAAAGGTTCCTGGATCATAGTTTACTCTGTTATTTCTTGCACTCAAATATTACATGACCTCCTAAGTGATTATTTGTCTGAAGGTTTGTAATGATGGTATATTATAAGATGTGATATGTTGGACTATTTCCATCATTTATGAGTGAATGTTGAGTGTATAGAAAATTTTAAACTTTATTTAAACTTTCCACATACAAACAACTTGTTAGTAATAACACACAAGTAGACAATACAGGTTAGTAATTACACAATGATTCGAGTAGTAGTATTCTCCACTCTTCTTCAGGTGTTACTGGCCTATATGCACAGTGACAATATTCGCTTAGAAGTTGAACTCACACCTTTAGATTCTTATATATCGAATTCAAGGAAGCTGCTCATATGACAATGGTAAATAATTCTATAAGTCAATACACAATGTATTGAAGCATCTAATTAATCTTTCTTTTAGGAAAAAATAAAAATAATTAGACTATTAAAAAAAATTGAAGGACTCAGGAGGATTTAAACCAACCCTCACATATAAATATATCAAATTTCTACTATATGTTGCCTTTGACAGAATAGCTCAGTTGGTAGAGCGTTTGCCTTAAATTTGATATACAAGAATCTAAAGGTGTGAGTTCAACTTCTAAGCGAATATTGTCACTGTGCATATAGTGAAGCAGTCAGATCTGAGTTCGATCCTAGCTTCGTGACATCTAGCCATAAGCCCACTTCAAACCCTAGTACTAACCTTAAATTTCCGATGCAATGGGGATTTACACGTTCAATCCACGCTAATTTCCATAAAGAATAACTTGTTTCATAAATGCATATTAAAATTAATTAGTTTCAGATTTAAATTGATCAATTCTATTGATAAATTCATGATAGAATTATTCATGAATTTATATATTATAACTGCGTGGATTGTGCGTATATATTTGTAAATATTTAAATATATATAATTGTTCGAAAGTTTCATTGCATCAGGAATATTTGTTTTTACTTTTAAATAATTTGTTTAAGTTTTAATCATTAAAAGCTACTTTCTTTCGATAAGCTTTCAGATTTTCCCTTTCCAAAAACAACAGTTAAAGTTTTATTAATTAGAAAAAAAGATAAGGATTTCCTAATTAAAATCATTTTCTTATTTTAAGAATTCATTTTTTAATTAGAAAATGAATTCATGTTAATGAGTTTGAAAGCCTTATCGAGGGAATGTATCTAAACACAGCCAGTAAATCTAAAAACATTGATAATGAAAGAAGCGCTAGCTTGAAGGCATCAGAGGACAGGATATATAGCTCTGAAAAGTTTGGGAAAAAAAACCATCTTTGTGGTAGAGAAGTGCAGTACACTCTGTGTGTTTTAAATAGCGTTTCGATCATGGTAAGGGGCTAAACATCAGGAATCTGGCTACCGGTTCCTGAAGTCCCTTGAAATCTTCAATGAAGCTGCTGAATCTTTTCCGGACCAATCATGCTGCTAAAATCGTGAAAATTCATTAAAATACTGTTCAAGTAATCGACCAAATGGTGCCTACATTTTACCAACCTGGACATGTAACTTAAGGATCCAGCCCGGAAGAAATGGGTAATATATTTCCATAATGAATCTTAAACTTTCTGGCCAGTTCCGAACTTTACACTTCTTTTAAGAGCTTTTTTCATTCTATAAATGTCATAATCTCTGTGTAATAATCTTTGTGTAAACTTACTTTTATTTATGCTATTATATCGTAATTCTCTCAACTTCTAGTCTCTAACTTTCTCTTTTCTTACTTGGCGGTTCATTTATTATATTATATATATTTGTGTAATTTATTAATGTTGTTATTTTAATTATATGCCAATAATCCTTCGACCCGATCTCCTTCATTTTCTTTGCCTTATAAAAGTAATATAAACTAAATTCTGATAGTTAATTCTCGCCCATTAGAACTAGATTTATACAGTTCTATCAATCATCGAGTCGAAAAAATTATTGTGTGTTATTTTTATAATTGGCTAATAATAAATTATTGGCTCTGTTTCTAATCTATGCCACCGCTATTTTCTCGTTTCACTAATATTTGTTTATTATTCAAATATAATCTTAAAATGTTTTTTGCAAAGGGCCGATAAAGGAATCAAATAAATATATTCTAATTCAACTTTATTATTTTCTATTAAGATTCAGGAAGGGCACAATGATTGGGGCATAATTAATATGATTTACAAATACTTTAAAATAGTTTTACTTAAAAACTCGTTTGACCTTAATTCATTTGATCAAGTCATCACGTAGAGCATTCTATAATTGGGTTTTAGTTCTCAAATGGTGACTAGTAAGTCATCATCTTCAACGTTGCTGACGTAGGGCAATCTTCTGCTCCGTTAGGCTGGTCGGTGATCATATTTCTGTTATTTTAAATTATCGAGGAAGAAAGCACTTCCTATCCTGTTCATATTAGTCAAAGGGCATAAGACTTGTCAGACGCAAGCCGCCATAGGACTTCGATTATCGACTAGCTATCGTCTTTCAGTTTCATTTTTTAGCTCATAATTCATCAGCACAGTTGCCTCTCTGTTCCGGTAAAGCCCGTTCTGATGCTCGTAATTTGTGACGAAGTGATTTCAATTAAAGTCGAACAAATTCTCAGTTATATTTAATTAAAAAAGTTTTCCAATAAAGATTAAAGTTATGCCCCCAAATACGTATCTTGCTCTTCATGAATGGATTTGTGAATGTGAAAATAAATCTCACATTCTTTCGTATAAAATTAGAGTAACAATTTCCTTTTACTAATGAATACCTTTACCTGCCTTTTATTTTCTTGTTGGGGGCATAGACATAGACTTTCAAATATTGCATAATATTCATTGGCATATAATAAGGACCGCCACTCGTATTATAATTATAAACTTTGTTTAAGGACTAGAATTAATTAATTTAATCTTTATTTAAAATTCAAACCAAACAAATTATTATTATTAAATATTTTCTAAACACACTTGGTTTCTTAAGTCTTTTTATTCATAATTATTTTAATGTTAATACTCGCTGTCTGTGTTGGCAACCCAAACATATACATATGATTTGATTTAAAATTATTTTAGTCAGTTCATTATCGGATATCAATGTCAGTTCAGGGGTCTCTGATCCTCACCAACCATTGAGCTAATTTCTTGACGCATAGCACTGTGCCTTCGATTTATGCTAATCTGAGCTGGTGAGTTGGGTTTGAATTCAGTTTGAACCAGCTGAGTTTGGATACGACTTGCAGTTTAGGTGGTGGGTTTTTCGACTGGTACAATAGACCAGCAACACCTGAAGAAAAGTGGAGAATAATACTACTTGAAACATTGTATTGTCTATTTGTGTGTTATTACTAACAAGTTGTTTGTATTTGGAAAGTTTAAAATTTTCTATACATTCACTCATAAATGATGGAAATAGTCCAACATATCACATCCTAAGTGATTACTCTCTCTCTTTTTTTTTTTATAAATTAAGATCCATGCAAATACTTTGGAAAACTTTATGTTTAACTGTTATTAGCTTGAAATGATTTCAATTATAAGACTGATATATTGCCCAAACTTTTTTCCACTCTAATTGCAATGCTTCTGTTAAACAATTACACAATTGTTATTATTTAAAATATATATTTATTAACAAAATTTTGTACAGTTGAGATTATAATACACTTTGCTAATGTTGGCTCAATTCTATTGCTGGTATTGGCCTCTTGCATCAAGGCTAGCTTAGTAATGTGGGTGACCTAGGCCTGGTGGATGCATGGCAAAGCTATTAACTGTACTAACAGGTTAATGTATGAGTAATTAGCATACATTTTTTTGGTATTGTCCACCCCTTTTGAGATTGACTCTATAATGCTGATGTCTCAGAACTGGTATCCATGTAGTGTGGAATTGTTGCCTCTCTAGCAGTGTCTGACATATTGCATTATTCTTGTAATGTAAATCCATGAACCAAACTAGCAGGTTCCATGTATTTGTAAATAAGAATCTTGATGATAATGTCTTTGTTCTGAAGAACTTTAAGCTTATCAAAAAATATAGCATTAGGGTCTGGTTGTATAAACTTTGTCCTGCATCTTGTGTACCAAAGGGTGTATGTCAGGAAGGTGGATAACCTGATAACCGTAAAGTCTCCAGAGGAGAGACAACCCCTGATGTCCAGGATTTTATCAATTGCTATAATGCAGTGTTGAGAGATGACATATCTACTACTGTTATAACCTAAACATATATTTATCAGATGATTAAAGGTCTCCTCTCCTCTAGAGCAGGCATGACAACCCAATTTTATTTAGGAATTGCTTGAAGTGTAAGAATGCATTAGTTGGCATGGCACCCAGATTAAACTTAATCAGATAATCCAATAATTTAGGCTCCAGCAACAGGGATTTAAATATTGCAGTGATTTTATGATTTCTGCATCCTAGATGAGTCAACAAAGCTGTATTTACAGAATTCAGTAGGCGATGTGCCTGCCAGATGCTAATTTTATTATTAAACCCTGCCGCTGAGTGCCTGATGGCAGTTTTGACTAGCTAGCAATCTTCTTCATTTAATATTGACATTCACAAAAAACATTTAGAATATCTGAAAAGGATCATTATAACATTTTGAAAAATGTATCAAAAAAAGTGTGGAATCTTTTGAAAATATTAATACATTGATTAGAATTTATAACATTTTTTTAATGTCACTAAAGTTTGTAAGGGAGTTCAAAAATTTAAATGTTTTAAGCAATATCAACTTACTACAATTTGGAATCAAGTGTTATTAACTGGTTGGCCATATCTTAACATCTTAGGAAGGTAAAAAACTTTAATGCATGCAAAATATATATATAATAGTTAGGTAGTTACATATTAAACCTGCAATGCAGGAGACATGCTGTGTCTTTTCACATTCATGGTAAATGTCACACCCTGTGATATCATCCAATCTTGTCCAATAATGTGACAAATTTACACTTTTATTTATTGTTCAGATTTCATTCTTTAGTATTATTTTGTTGTTGTTTTTTACCAATTTTGTTTCAATGATTGTTTTGTAATTTCATGACAGACTTAAATATATAAAATAACATTTGAGAATTACATAATGCCATGCCATATTTAATATTTTTTGTGTGGAATTTATATTTTTTAGTATTGTTAAAAATATACTTTTTTAGATTTAGTCTGGTGCAATTAGTATCACGTATTAGAACTGCTATGCCTTTCACATCCATATTCAGACTGCAGATAACTTTGTAAATCTTACAAAAATATCATGTATGCATGGTTCATTTTGATGAATTTGTACAAGTTCTAGTGTATACATTATTTGGTCAGATCACAAGCTTAGAAAGTTATCAGCCATATTGATACAAATATGAAAAAGCATAGCAAGTCTAATATGTTGCAGGTCTAATACGTGAGTACCAATAATTAAAATAGAATATTACTTTATTTATCATAACTTATATTAAAGCAATTATTGTATTTCTACTAAGAAAACAGAGAATATATATAAATTGTATTAGTAATCATTAAAAACCAGTCAACACTTAGACAATGCCAATATCAATATAAATTTAACAATTTCAAAGTGTAGTCAAAGCAGAGTAATCAATGGATGCCAGACGATGGTGATCACATGATCTTTATTGGCTTAAACCCAATCCTGTCTAATAGAATAATGGTGGCTATGGTTATTAAAGAACCAAAATCACCAAAATGTATAGGTACTGAACTGAGTTCAGACCTATATGACTATATAAGCTAATGAGCTTGGATTGGAAATATTATAGTGTTTTAAATTTAAGACTCATCATAGTTTTGTAGTTAAATAGAGATAAAAGGTGGCTGCTGGAGGGTTGCATTAGATTCTAAGATGTAGGTGCAGTTTTCTCAGATCCAAGGCTCCTCACTGACAAAAGCCACAAGCCAGAAACTAGTCTGGGGATATTGGATGAGTAGGTACTAGATGGGGATTTTGTGCACAAGCCTTCTGTCATCCATTGATTACTCTGGCTTGCGCTGAGTGGCAATACATATAGGGAGTTTTGCCTGTTTAAATAACAGTTATAAGCAAGCATAAAAAATGGTGATCATGTGATATTAGCATTTCTCAGGCAGCAATATTTTGATATTGATAGAAATTTACATGGCTTAAGAATCAAGTAGGTATAATTTAAAAAATTAGCCAACCATCTTTTTGATTTCTATGCAACTCATTATGGAGAAAACTAGTGAGGTCATTTAGCAAATAAATTTCCATATTATAAATTGGCTATTAATTGACTTTTTTTATTAACTACCACAAAAGCATAATTGTGCATACATAATTAATTTATTAGTTTCAGACAATATAAAATCTTTCAAATTCATGGGTGGTAAATAGATTTCCATTAGTCATTTTTTTCTTTCTCCCCCCAATTTTTTTAACTAACCCTTTAATTTAAGCTGGCCTTCCTTTTTTAAAAAAAATTCCCACAACATGATAAATATGTTTATCTACTAAAATATGCTTTTTTCATTGCTTAGTCTCTTTCTGTTTTAAATAAGATTTTTTTTAAAACAATATGATAATATTAAAGAGGAAGTCAACCTCCGATAATGTGCTAGTTCTTGAATACTATAAATCTGTATGCACTTACCCCCCAGTAAGTGTTAAGTTTGGAGAATATTTGTATATACACCAACTTTTATTGATCATGCTTATGTTAAGGCTTGGGTCTATTGTGTGCCTGATGTTATAATCAAATATTGAATTGTACAAATTTAGTTAACCTATCACATGAGAAAGATAGTGTCTCATTTTTAACTACCTACAATTTTAGACAGGCAAACTCTCTATACATATTGTCACTCAGTGCAAGGCAGAGTAATCAATGGATGACAGAAGGTTTGTGCATAAAATCCCCATAATCATCAAATATCCCCAGACTAGTTTCTGGTTTGTGGCTTTCATCAATGAGGAGCCTTGGATCTGAGAGCACTGCACTTAGATCTTAGGATCTAATTCAACCCTCCAGTAGTGACATTTTATCTCTACTTAACTACAAAACTATGAGTCTTAAATTGAAAACACTAATATTTTCAATCCAAGCTCAGTAGCTTATATAGTCATATAGGTCTGAACTCAGTTCAGTATCTATATATTTTGGTGTCTTTGGTTCTTTAATAACCATAGCCACCATATTAGGCAGGATCAATTTTAAGCCCATAAACATCACATGATCGCTATTTCTTATACTTGCTCTTAACTGTTAAAACAGACAAAACTCTCTATACATATTGGCAATACGTATAGAGAGTTTTGCCTGTTTTAACCGTTAAGACCAAGCATAAGAAATGGTGATTATGTGATGTTTATTGGCACCTACAATTAGACTTATACGACTTATAAATGTAAATCTTTTATTAATAAGTGCTGAAAATTTTAAAATTATTAAAACGTAAGTCAACCTCTGATAATGTGCTATTTCTTAAATATTATAAATCTCCATGCACTCACCTGCCAATAAAAGTTTTAAAAATTTAAGTGAATCACTTAAGTTTAGAACATATTCGTATATATACCAACTCTTGCTGATCATGCTTATATCAGGGCTTTAGTTGGTTTTGTGCCTGATGTTATAGGTATAAAATTTTCAGTGCTTTATAATAATAGATTTAAATATGATAAACAAATTATTTACTTTTTTTATAATAAAAAAAAAGCTTCTTATCTTAAAACCTTAATTAAATGGATTAACATTCACATTTGTAATGCAGATCTTTTTTTTTTTTTACAAATACAAATTATATTTCTTATTATTTTACATTTCCAAAATTCTTGTATGAAAAACAATCAAGTATAGATAAATTTTCTATTATATGAATAATTTAATTAATTTTCATTTCTACCCTAAATGGTAGTTGTGGAGGAACCGTACTACCACAGGTAGATAGCACTGCACCAGAACTACCTTCTAATTATTTTCATACACATATGCAAAAAAATTTCCTTTTGCTAGTGATAAAAAAATTTGAGTCAATATTTAATCAAAAAATTTTTTGATTAAATATTGACTCATTTATGCAAGCACATACCCACACTTGCAGAGAATCATATATTTAGATTATAATGTAATGTTGTTTTTCTTGCTGTCTAAACTTTAAAATATTATTTGCTGTTTTATAAAGTTGAACAGTTTATAATGCAGAACAACTAGATTTAGAATTCAACTCTATCCTTATAATATGTAATATTAAAATTCTTGATTGAAGTTCAACCTATCACTTTTGGTATTTAACCATCAAATGGCTTCACAAGAAACAAATTATGTCATTATTTTCTTCTGCATATTTAAGCACAGTGGAAGAGGCACGGATTTGAGAGCTTTATTCCCAGATTGAAGATTGTCAACTTTTTCTGCTTGAATATCATGTGACCTCCTGAGTAATATCCTATTTGATTAGTTTATGGTTTTCATTTTAGCATAGTGGTATAGTCATAGATATGAAAGCTAAAGGGTTCTAGACTGAAGTTCAACTTATCATTCTGGTGCTCGAGCATCATATGACCTCTCAGACAACTAAATATTTAATTATTTTAGTCTGTGTAATCTAATATTTTAGTACTAAATGTTCCTGGTTGAAATTCAACCTGTCATTTGAAATTCAACTGTTACTTAAATCTTACATGACCTTCTGAGCAACCACTTATTTGATTATATTATTCTGGGGGTTTACTAGTGGCAATTACAGTTTCGAGAACTAAAGATTTCTTGGCTGAAATTCAATCTGTTGTTTCTATTATGTAAGCATCATATAGTTTCCTGAACAACTAACTATTTGATTGTTTTGACCTATGCATTTTAAAACAGAGGTAGAGTTACAGATTTGAAAGCAAAATGTTTCTGGTTGAAATTCAACCTGTTAATGTTGGTGCTTTTACATGATATGCCTTTGTTTTCTTCTATCAAGTGTATAATCACATCAATTGATCTATTCTATCTATTGTTTCTTTTCCTCTGTACTCATATAATCAACAGATTGCAGTTTCTCAATATCATTAGCCCTGCACGGTTTAGAGCATTGTTAGAATGGCAGACTCTAAGTTTAATGTCCTTGGATCAAAACTCAATCATAACATTTCTAATGCTTAAGCATCACATGAACTCCTGAGATTCAAACCATTTGTTTACTGCCAGGAGTTGGTTGGTGTAGTTGTAGAGATATGGATTCTAGAACTCAAGGTTCATAGATCGCATTTCAGCTTTCAAATTCTTGGTGCTCAAACATTTTATGGCCCTTTGAGCAATAAACCAATAGTTTACTTTTTCAATAGCTAAAACACACCAACTATCTGCTTCAAATATGCCAAGAAAAGTATTCTTGCGACTTGAAAAAAATTCACAAGATTTGTCTAACTCATAGGAAACTCCAAGATACAGGCAGGTGCACTAATATTAACCATGGGGCTTATGGTGATGAAATTATTTTTTATATAAAAGTGATGAAAATATGTGATTTATTAGAAAGGTATTTTCCTAATTTTGTAAACAGCAAAGTAGAATCATAAAATATTTCTGTAGTGTGATTTTCAATACAGCACTCCATAGTAAAAATTACACTACAGAAATATTATTCATTAAGTGGATAATCTTTAGTTTAATGAATGACTAATAAAAATTATTAATATATTTTCATTAAGCAATTTGTGTCAAAGTTGTGAGGGCTATAAGTTTGACACTAATCAAGTTATGGAAAATTCCCTATATATATATACTGAACAAGATAAACACATGTGTAAGAATGTTTTCTGAGCCAACTGATGAGTACTGGTTCAGCATGAAATGTGTACTTTTGGGGTCATACATCTTTTTAGCATGTTTTTGGTCACATGTTTATGATTTCACCCCTTGCAAAGTTAAAAGTAGATAAGAAACCAGTCCCTACCTTGTTTTAGTGGGGTGTAGTGAAAATTAGACTACAGAAATATTCATTAAATGGATAATCTCTAGTCTAATGAATGACTAATAAAAATTATTAATAAAATCATAAAATATCAGACTGACTATTCAATTCAGTAAAAAAACAATATTTTTGTTTTTAAATCAGCAGTTTGAAAGCTAAAAAAAAATTTAGTTAAAAGTATTTGATATGTATATAAGCACATAAATGAGAAATAACATTATAAGGGATCACATAAAAGATTTAATAATAAGTTGTTATGGAAAAAGCCATTTGAAATACAACAGTCATTGATTATAGTCACAAGAGTTTCACAAATAAAAAATGTATAAAAAATCATTAAAGATAAACCAGGCTTATTATTTAGGACAGGAGTGGACAAACTGTTCTAATCATGGGCCACAATGACATCTATAAGTTTTTAGCAAGTCATGTGTAAAAAAAAGTTTTATGACTGAAATACTATATTATAGCATGCTCACCATCACTGCATGAGTGCAGAACCTAGTGGAAGAAGAACTTTTTTGAGAGGTGACAAACAAGACTTTGAGGGATTCCTTAATGCAAATGGTAGTCCTCAGCTCACAATCAGACATATATTAAATAAGCAGATTTAGAATATAACATTTTTGTGGTAAAGTTTTTAAAAAATCTTATACTTGTGCATGTATATATATAGTTTGGCCTGTGACCATAATTTGTCCACCTTATCCTAGGAATATGACACTATCAGTACATCTGTGCTCCTTTGACCCATTTAATGAGATCAAAGGGAGCTTTATTTCATTTCCATCTGATAATAACTAGATATCCATTTCACAGTCAATACTGAATGCCTAATAAGTTTGGCTACTTGCAAAAAGTTTCAAGTAAATATATAACCCCATTTACTGACCAATAGTAGATAGTTAATTGGATTGGCTTACGAATCAGTACTAAATAACTACTTGCATTGATCACTTGGAACAAAAAAAAATCTTAATTCTATCACCCTTGGTTAATAACAGCCATAAGTTTTCAATGGCTATCTGGATTGGCTTTTTAGCTAGATATTTATTTAATTTCCAATACACGATGTCTTACTGAATTGACTAGTGGTGGAGGGGTATTACATCTGTTTAGATTTGGAAAAAAAATTCTACGATTTCACTAGAAAAAATTGTTGACATGGCAAATGATTATAATATTTCTATTTAAATCGGAGCTATGTGTGGTTTGGTATAAGGATAAGTAAGCTCTGGTTCTCAAAGTTCATGGATTGTTGCCCAGCCTTTGACTTCAAATGCTAAACTTCCTATGAACTGGCAAGCAAACACCATCATCATCATTTAGTAGTTGTAGTAGTCATCATCATTAAACAGGCAAAACTCTCCATACAGTAGTGTCACCCTGTGCCAACCAGAGTAATGGTGGTCATGTGATGTTTTGTGGTTTAGTCATCATCATTATTGTCTTCTTTTTCTTCTTATTGTTGCTGTTATTGTTGTTGATGATGCTATTATAATAATAATAATAATATATAGTTCTCTATGAGCCAATATGAAAAATTAATATTTATTACCATTGAATTTTGTATTACAAATAATTATAAATGAGCAATTATTATCGTTATTTTTTTATTCATTCTCAATCCACAGCAAAGTCACTCCAAGTTTAATCCAATTTTTCCATCACTAGCTTCTCTTCTCCATATCTCATTAGCAAATTTTCTTTTCTCATCCATCCATCTTACATGTGGTATTTTACTATGTCTTTTACAATCTTTTGGAATCCAATTTAAGATTTCAAACTGTTTATCTATTATCATCTCATCTAACAATGTATCCGGCCTAGTTTCATTTCAATTTCTTAATTCTTTCAATGATGTCAGTAATATCTTTGTCTTGTCAGTAATATCTATTTGTCTTCTCATCTTTGTATTTCATTTTCACAATTTTCTTTTATCTAACATATATCTCTCCATATTTCATTGAATGGTATGAAGTCTCTGAATTGCCCTTTTAAATGTTCAAGTCTCAGATCCATAAGTAAGAACTGGTAATATCCATTTCAAACATTACAAATTCTAAGATTACTTTCCACCCATTATGTTTCCATCTGCATTAATAATCTAATGAAGATTATATCCATAATCCAGAAGGTTTGTGATGATGTTGAATTATTTCTATCATCCATCATTAAATGTTGAATGGCTAGAAAATGTTAAACTTTAGACAAACTTTTCCAAGTACAAACAACTGTTAGTAATAACACAATGACAACACAGATTAATAGATTACCCTACATTTTGAGTAGTTTTATTCTCCACTTTCCTTCAAGGGTTGCTGAACTGTCTAGTGACAGTTCTAGGATAGGAGTAAAGCTTACACTTTTAGATTCTTGACAACCGAATTTTAAGATAAATAGGAATCGAACTTGCACCTTTAGATTCTTGAATATCGAATTTTAAGGCTCAACTGGTTGGTCTTACCTCAAAATTCTATATTTAAGAATCTAAAGATGTAAGACTCCTATATTAGAATGGTCGTTGGTAAGGCCAGAAACATACGAAAAAGAGCAGAGAATAATACCACTCGAAACATTATTAAATCTATTCACCTGTGTTGACTTTGTGTGTTTTTATCAATGGTTGTTTTTATTTGGAAAAGTTTAAATAAAGCTTAAAAGTTTCTATACATTCAACATTTAATGATAGATGGTGGAAATAATCCGATATATTATTATATCCATAATATTTTAGGATTATAGTATTATTTATTTCATTGAAATTTTTTTTATAAAAAACTTAATAAATTCAATAAATATGTAAATGTAGGGAATTTGAACACAGAATTTTAAGTACCCTTCAACTATCCACACTATCTCATATCACTGATACACATGACACCACACATGTTGAAGAGATAAATAATCACCAATATACATATTTTGTGACCAGCATTCATCAGTTGGTCCAGATTATCATCTCCCACATATATATATAATAAGTGCTCAGTTTATATTAAGATAGCAAATTTTCATACTTTAATGGCTTCAATCTACTCCAACCTCCAATTCTTCAGTCATCCATACCATTGAAAATCTGATAATGGAAGGCCCAAATCCCATGCTGATGCCAATATTATTGCCATGCCCATGTTGACCTCATTAGATTTTCAATGATATGGATGGCTGAAGAGTTGGAGTAGATTGAAAGCCAGTCCATTAAAGTATGAAGATTTGCTATCTTAATATAAACTGAGCTCTGATTGTATATGTGTGTGGGAGATAATAATCTTGACCAACTGATGAGTGCTGGTTCAGAACGAAATATGTATATTGATGATTATTTATCATTTCTACATGTGCGTGGGCATATGTATCAGTGGTTATGAGATAGTGCGGATAGTTGAAGGTGGTTGAAAGTCTGTGTTCACATCCCCTATATTTACAATTAAACTCCAGGTGCTTGTATTTCAAATTTTTCAGTAAATATTTACAAATCCTAAAAAGTTTTTAAAGCAGTTAAGTTGCTAAAAACTTTTCATTTTAATGAAATTTGTTCATACCGTTATACATTCTTTTTTTTATTTGAAATTTAACAAAATGATGATATGTAATACGAATTCATTACACAGCAATATTTATATGTTAAAAAAATATCTCTCCGAATTAATTTAATGAAATTAGTTTTATCTTTGACATAACATCTAATTGTGTTTTAAACTCAGCGGTAGTTTTCGATAAATATAACAAAGGCGTAATCTAGCCTATAAAAGAAAAAAAAATAGTAAACTAATAATTAATGGTCGCGAAAACAACGATTTCTTTTATGGACTTATTATTCCGTAGGTGGAAAATATGATAAAGAATTCTTGTAGCGGAAAGAAGTTGGGGGGAGGGGGGAATTACCAAATTGCAGATGTGACATTTTCGGTTAACAAAAAAGAGTTAGAAATTAAAAAAAAAAAAAAACCTGTTGTTTAAATAATATTGTTTATTAACATAAAGAAGTCTAGTTATTTTAGCAAATGAATTAACAAGCGATTAACCATATTGATATATATACGTAATACGACTTTAAAAAACAATATAAATTATAAATATCATTTTAATATTAGGAACATTATTAAAATTACGCTCTTTAGTTGTAAAAATAAAAGTGAATTTTAATCGCATTTTTTCTTATCAATTTTTATTGGGGGGGAGGGGATATTGTGTATTTTAAATATAGTAAAATGGAGTTAAATTGGTACTTTTGAAAATTTAATATAATTTATTAACTGTTAACAATATTTGCTTAAAAACTTATGAAATACAAGTTTTCAAAAACAAAAGTTTATTTATGATCCTTTGAGAGTGACCGCATAAGATAATTGAAAGTTTAAGAAAGAAGAAGTAGATTTAATGATTCAGTATTGGAAGAAAAAAATCATATTTTTTTGAAAGAGAAAAGTGTATATGTATATTATATAAATTTCTGGAGCATTTTTAAAAGGAAGAAAATGATAAAAGTTGTATAAAGACAATAAAAATCATGGCGAATGTGAGGCAAACTCTAACACTTGATTTAAAAGACCTCACAATTTGTATAAAATGCAAATTTTTTAGTTAGTTTACCCATATTTTGCTATTCAACATATTTGAACCCACCTCTACAAAATTCAGAGATGTCTACAATACTGGAGAATATTCTTGGCTCTTCCTTAATAACATATTGAGTTTTTTAAGACGTGAAATTGCCTTCCAGTATTGATGATTATGAAGATAGTATGCAGATTAGTTTATAAAAGCTTTAATTCAAAACAATATGTAGCTATTATAAAATGTAGCAAACTTCATCACACAATAGTGCCACCTAGTGCAAGCAATAATAATCAATAGAAGATTGTGCATTTTAATCTCTGTTTAGTGTCTTTCCATCAAATATCCCTAATTTTTAGCTTATATCTTTTATCAGTGAAGGGCTCGCACTAGATGACGCTATTTGTGGAGAAATTTGCTGTTTCAATGTTTTGTGTAACCATAAGAAAAGAGATGGTCATGTGATATTTTAATGATTCTATTATAAAATGAGTTTAATCAGCTCAACAATATCATCCTGTGTTCTAGACCTGGAACAAGGGTGAAGCAAATGAAGCATCTGCTTCAGGTGAACAATAGGAAAGGGTACCAAATTGATGAAAATTAATAAATTGAAAAATAAATTTTTAAAAAGTCAAATGTATCTTGCAATGTTCATCAAATACTTTAAGCAAATTAATGATTTGCATCAACCCTCGGGCTCAATACATTCGTTTCTTTGTAGGATATTGCTGTAGTAAGCGATATAGTATGGAAGTTTGGGCGTGTTCATTGTACAATAATGTGAATTGTTTGTGCAACGTGCTAGTATGAGAGTGAGCAAAAGATATTATTTTAAAACATTAAACTTATGGTAAGTTCTCTCTTATATAAATTTGTAAAAATATTTAAAAAAAGATTTTATATTGGACATTTATTTACATAAGTATTATTGATATTATTTTGTTTCTATTATTAAATTAAATTACTGAAAAATATGTAATATTCTAATTTATCACATGATCACCATTTCTTATGCTTGTTCATAATGAAATGGATGAGTAGGCACTAGATAGGGATTTTATGCACATACCTTCTGACATCTATTGATTACTCTGGCTTGCACTGAGTGGCACTACTGTATGGAGAGTTTTGCCTGTTTTGATTCTAATTTATGTCATGTATAATACTTATTTTGTTTTTCTTTTGTAAAGGTTGGTGTGATTTTATTTTTAATATGTGTAATTTTATCTTCCTACTATTATTATACTATTACTGCATTCTGTGACTTTTTATTTAACAATTAATAAATTTATTTTGTTCCCAAACTATTATTTATTTATTTTTATTTAATACTTATTAGAAATAAAAGGCTACATACATAAGGGTGAAAATTTATCATCCTGCCTCAGGCGAAAATACTTCTAGGCCTAGCTCTGCTGTGTTCATATCAATAGCAGTAACAAACAATTAAGAAATATAAAGAAAATGGAGAAAAAAAATAAAAAGATAATAAAATTGAACAAAGGATACAATCTCTTTGTGATGGTTGTTAGAGAATGAAAAATGAAATTCAATTTAGACTTCAGTGTAAAACTAGAAATGTAATAAATCATTAAGAAGCATAAAAAAGCATAGAAGAAAATAATGGAAAATAAGATAATAAAAGTAAAGGAAAAAATAGACTCTTTTTGTGAAAGTTGTTAGAAGGAGGAAAGTGAAATTCACTATAAATTTTAGAATAAGAAGAGAAGCGTAATTAATTATTTAAGAGAAGAAGACAAGGAAAAATATAAATTCAATAACAAAGAGTAAGCAAATGTTCATAGGATTGAGAGATTTGGGACTTTCAAGTAATGAGGCAAGATATGATTTATGGATTTTTTACCTTTTGGATCTGCCACTTTACCATTGCTTTGATTCATGCACAGTGTATAAAATAATAATGGTTTGTCATCTGATTTTAAGAGTCACATGATGTTGAATAAAGAAATGAATTTTCATCTGATTTGAAGAATCACATGATGTCAAGCACCAGAAATGAAGTAATTGTGATGTGATTTATAAATTTTTAATTCTTGAGTTCATCATTTTATCTCTGCACTAAACTGTATATCAAAGGAGTTGATTGACTTGGGGTGTATTAGCTAACATCATTCAAAATATTGATACTAACCTTACTATGATTTATAAATATAATCAGGGCCAGATATGAGCCAACTGGACCAAATGTTTCCAATCAAGTCTCGCACTTAAAAGGTATCCTGCATTTATCAAAGTTTATGTAATAAAAAATTATATTAAAATATATATCAAATATTTAAAAAAACAGGCACTCTTCACAAACCTGGGAGCTTAATTGTAAGTATAGAGGATTTGAACTCAGATTTTCAAGCACCCTTCAACTATCCACACTATCTCATACACCTGATACACATGAAATACGTATATTGGTGATTATTAATCTTTTCTACATGTGTGTGGTCATGTGTATCAGTTGTATGAGATAGTGTGGATAGTTGAAGGGTGCTTGAAAATCTGAGTTCAAATCCTCTATACTTAAAATATATATCATAACTTTGTGTAGCTACATCAAGCTAATTATGTAAATGTCGAACATTACAGCTAATAATTAACAGCATTTTGATTCTAAAACCTTGTTAAATAAAGGGTTAAATTATACAATACTAATAATTAATAGCATTTTAATTCTAAAACCCCATTAAATAATGAGATGAGTTTCGTTCAAGTGGTGTGCTTGTAGGTTTCTTTACATTTCATCTCAAGCAAATAATTCTATACAAAAACAAATTTAAAAAAAAGAAACTAATTTGTAAAATTAATTTGGGAAAATAAAAAAGGGAGATAAACAGTTTCTTAAACTTATCAATTTTTAACTAAGTTTCAATTATAACAAAAAATGTGGAAGTTCAGAATAAGTTTGTAGTCCTGAAATAATTTTTTCCTGTTTTTCCTTTTTCTATTTCTATAAATACAATATATTCAAACCACCTTGACCGCTTTTTAGCAAAATCCTTTATTGCACATATAGACATATACATTATGTTTCAACTGGCTCTGAAGAAGACTGCAAGACAGTCGAAACATAAGTTGTATATATATGTACAATAAAGAATTTTGTTAAAAAGTGGTTTGGATAAATTGTATTTATAAGACATTACAGCAAAATAAAGGAAAGGGTGATTTTGGTAAAATTTCTATTTCTAATGATTAATCATCATAATTTTTTTCTTTCCTGTATTCATTAAAAAGCAGGCATCGATTATAGTTGTAAAGAGGACCTTTTTTAATTAAGTTGCTTGTTGATAAGCATCTTATAGAGTTAAGATGAAAGCAATTAAGTTTGATAAGCTAAAATAAGGCTGTCAATAAAAATTTGAGATCAGTCAGTCTACATTTTGAGAGAACATGATGCAGAATAAGGGGATTCACAGATTTTTTATTGTAAAGACCATCAGAACCACATATAAAATGCTAGAAATAGTAAAATCAAAGTGTGCTTTATAAATTAAATGAGTTTTTGTATGCATGTAAATTAAATTTTAAACAAATGATCTGTTAAGAAAACTTTTATGGTTCATGCCTGGACTGCATGGAGCTCCATGGATAAAAAATGAAATTAATCAGCCTGCATGATCTGAATAAAAAACATAATTGCTTCACTCCATTTTCAGCCTGCATGATCTGAATAAAAAACATAATTGCTTCACTCCAGCTCTATCATACATGAACACTTATGTGCACCTTATCAAAAGGAAAAAGAAAGAGGAATGACCAGCAAACCACAAACTTTTCATTGAACAAATACCGCAACCCATTTTCCTAATTGGCAAAAGCCACAATTTTTTTTAAAACCACATGGATAAAATTGTTTGCTCATAAATTACATAGGAATAACTAATGGATTAAGAATTCATCTCAAACTCTGGGGAAAATGAGAAATTTATTTCAAAACTCCATGAACAGATGACAAATATATTTTAAAATTCTATGAACTAATAGGAAGAAACATTATTCCAAGGATTATCATCGCTGGATCAAAGTGTCAGATTTTTTAATAATTGTTTTGCTGGTAAAAGATCGTGGACAAAGACAAAAGCTGAAAGAATAAAAGACAAGGACTAGAAATAAAAATAATTATTTATAAACGTATATATATTTTTTCTTTCTCTTCATTGTTAACCAATATCAATTTTCTTATTGATGTTAACCCTCCTACTCTAAAATTATATATATGTTTATTTTATACCAAAATGTACTTTTATATTTATATTTTGTATATGTATGCATTAACTATTTTCTAACATGATTATTATTGTTTATTTATATAATTCCAACCATGATGTGGCATCTGGTTAATAAAATATATACATATATTTAGTATGTGTATTTGCTTAATTTAAATGAAAAGAAATGGTAATTTAATATTATTGTTACCTAATATGCAGATGCCTTTCAAGGATTGTAATATCAAGTGTTTGAGAGGATGTAAAAACAACTTGAATGTAACTACTGGAATAAAAGTGTTATTGGTATATCTCTTTGCTTTATTCACTTTTTATTTGTGCTAAGTTAATCAAGTAAGGTAATATTACCAGTGTGTTTGGTGCATCCCAAAACTATGGGCAGAGCTAACAGGATCTCGTCAAACCTAAATTGTTTAGTGGTGTTGTTCTGGATCTTTAATAATATAACCAGTCAGAATTAGTAAATATTCTAGCCATCTTAGGTATCATGGGTTATACCCATATGATGATCAGGAAATATTTCTGTATGGAATTAACATTATCAGCAATAAATGTTAAACTGATAATGTTCCTTAATATAGCTATCATAGTTTATGCTTGGGCTAATAAGCCCAGTTACATTTGTGACAAAGTGTACCTTAAAAGTGGTCCACGTTACAATATATAACTTGTTATTTCAAAAATTTCAACATTTGTTATATGTATTTAAATCCTTTTTTTAAACATCTATATTACAACACAGAGTTGACTGATCAGTATTTCTTATGCTTGCTCAAGCAGTTAATGCAGGTAAAACTCTCTATACAATAGTGCCACTAAGTGCAAGTAAGATTAATTAATGGATGCAAGAAGGTTTGTGCATAAAATTCCTATCTAGTCCCTACTCATCAATATCCCCAGACATGTTTCTAGCTTGTGGCTTTTGTGCACAAACCTTCTTGCATCCATTGATTTCTCTGGCTTGCATTGAGTGGCACTACTGTATGGAGAGTTTTACCTGTTTTAACAACTTGAACAAGCATAAAAAATGGTGATCATGTGATGTTTAGTTGTTTAATATCAATCATTCCTAATATGATAGTAATGTCTATGGTTATTAAAGAACCAAAGACAACAAAATGTATGAGTACTGAATTAAGTTCAGACCTATATGACTATATAGGCTAATGAACTTGGATTGAAAATATTATTGAGTTTTAAATTTTGGACTTATAGTTTTGTAGTTAACTATAGAGGTAAAAGATGGCTGCTGGAGGTTTGCATTAAATTCTAAGAACTAGATGCAGTGCTCTCAGATCCAAGGCTCCTCACTGATGAAAGCCACAAGCTAGAAACTAGTCTGGAGATATTGGATGAGTAGGCATTAGATAGGGATTTATGCACAAACTTTCTTGCATCATTTGATTACTCTGGTTTGCACTGAGTGGCTTTACTGTATGGAGAGTTTTTTCTGCTTTATCAGAGTTGACATATTATATTGCAGCTTCTGGCAACTCTCAGTATGTGAGTATGCACATAGCACATTGTCCTCTGCACAATCGCAAAAAAATAAAGATAAGTCATGTTATCTTTCACAAAAATTGGGTTGACCAAGTAAATCACTATTTATTTTCCTAAACTGTGAATTAAATTACTTATGTATGTGTGAATTATTTCTCAAGCAAAATAATTAATTTTAATATAGTTTAATTATTTTATATGTTGAACAATTTAATAAACTTATCTATATTAAACTTATCTAATATAGTATTTTTAAAAATCTTAGTTGTTTGATTAATTGCTTCTAAATCTTAAGTATTTTTTTATCCAAACCTTTCAAATACTTTTTAGCAAAACTCTATTTATACATATATACATACACCTATTTTTCGACTGTCCTGCAGTCTTCTTCAGAGACAGTTCATTTTAATTTCTTAAAAAAAAACGTTTTGGCGATATTTTTCTAAAAATATAAATTGCTAATTAACATGGTTCACTGCAACTTTTCAATATTTTTTAATTAATAGAAAATTGTGAAATATTTTTGATTATTTTAATGCAAATTTAAAAAGTTTAAATCAATATAAAAATATTTATTTTTAAGTATTACCTGCCTTAGTGAAGAAATCTTGACATTACATGATCACTATCTTTTATGCTATCACATAACTGTTATTAAACAGGCAAAACTCTCCATACAGTAGTGCCACTAGTAGTGCACTAGATAGGTATTTTATGCACAAGCCTTCTGGCATCCATTGATTACTCTGGTTGGTACAGGATGGCATTACTGTAAGGAGAGTTTTGCCTGTTGGCTGACAGGTTTATCTGAACATAATTGCTGAGATATTCTTGACTTCGTTTAAGGAGAAGCCACAATACTTCACATCCTGTTTAAATCTTAACATTCATAGGATACAAGCCAATAAACATCACATGACCACCACTTCTTCATAGGATGTCCAATTCAAAATGAGAAAGAGGATCTGGACAGAAAATACCAAAGTGGTATTATCAAAAGAAAATTAAGTGAAATAAGGAAAAATATACTTGAAAAGCAAAGGACTCTTTGCACAAATTTATAATGAAGACACAAAGTAGGAAGTGTCCAATTACGATAAAAATATTCATATAAAAGTCTTCAGACAAGACATTCAGGATAATTAAATGGATATAGATAATAATCATAAAGAAACACATTAAAAGAAGGAAACATTTATTGTAGGATTAATACAGTATGGTGTGCATGAGAATAAAGAAATTGTTAATAAATTATTAAATATAGCATGATCCTGTTTTGCTTGACTAGAGAGAATGAGTCAGCAATTAATAGATTTTGTGAAAAAATGACCATCAAAAATTCTTGAGGATAAATTTTCCTGCCAAAATAATGGAACTCCTTATTTAAAAGTTCATCTTAAAAAAACCTTCCAAATGATGGTCATATATTGTCCCTAGATAATATGTTCTCATAAAAAAAAATATTGTTTCTATTGTCATCTTTTCCAAGAAGATATGACAGCTTTATCTACACTAGGATTCAATAATTGGTTGAATATCCATAGTAGACTGCAATGTGTTTGGTTGCAGTGTTAAAATATATGGAACTTCAAAAGAGACTTTCATCTATGGAAAGTATAGACAAAATACACAAAATTATTGAAGCAAGAAAAATTTGTGATACATCAACTCTTTGAAAGCTTATTATCAGTGATACAATTTCCAGCTAAGCATTACTTGGCATTTTGAGGATCTGTTGAAAACATAGGTGATTTGCATAATGGAAACTTAAAAACAGGCAAAACTCTCCATACAGTATTACCACTCAATGCAAGCCAGAGTAATCAATGCATAGCAGAAGACATACATAAAATCCCCATCTAGTGACTACTCATCCAATATCCCCAGACTAGTTTCTGGCTTGTGTCCTTTGTCAGTGAGGAGCCTTGGATCTGAAAGCACTGCACCTCACTGATGAAGGCCACAAGCCAGAAACTAGTCTGGGGATATTGGATGAGTATGCACTAGATGGGGATTTTATGCACAAGCCATATGGCATCCATTGATTACTCTGACTTGCCCTAAGCGGCAATACTGTATGGAGAGTATTGCCTGTTTTAATAACAAGCATAAGAATTGGTGATCATGTGATGTTTAATGGAAACTTTTTAGGAATTTTTCATTTGCTAAGGAAATTTGACCCAGTAATTCAAGACCATCTTTGAATAATCACCATTTTTTATGCTTACACAAACTGTTTTTTATAGAGGTAAAACTCTCCATACAGTAGTACCACACAGTGCAAGCCAGAGTAATCAGTGCATGCAAGAAAGTTTGGGCATAAAATCCCTATCTAGTGTCTACTCATACAATATCCCCAGACTAGTTGCTAGCTTGTGGCTTTCATCAGTGAGAAGCCTAAAGTATGGATGCTGAACTGAGTTCAGATCTATACAAGCTAATAAGCTTAGCTTGAAAATTATTATTGCGTTTTCATTTTGGACTCAAAGCTTTATAGTTAGCTTATAAGATAAAAGGTGGCTGGTGGTGGGTCATGTTAGATCCTAAGATCTAGCTGCAGTGCTCTCAGATCCAAGGCCCCTCACTGATGAAAGCCATAAACTAGAAACTAGTCTGGGAATATTGGATGAGTAGGCACTATATAAGGATTTGATGCATAAACCTTCCTGAATCCATTGATTACTCTTGCTTGCATTGAATGGCACTTCTGTATGGAGAGTTTTGCCTCTGTGAATTATTTTTCATTAGAATATTACCAAAAGTTTTCTAAAATGTTCAATTTCTAGAAGAACATTATAAAGCTATAGCTTTTCTTAATCTCTTCATTGTCTTTGGATATATTAATTATATCAGTGTCTGTTGCTTCGGGAGAAAGGTCATTTTCTAGGTTAAAACTAATAAAAAATTATTTAAGATTATCTATGATCCAAGATAAATTAAGCAGTTTAGTGATCCTATCCATTCAAAATCAAGAACTACAGTAGCTAGATTCCAATTCAATTTTAAAAGTCTTCTCCAAGCAAAAAAAAATAGAAGAAGAAAGTTATGCATTAGATGCAGGTGTCTGGATGGCAACAGAGGCAATTCAAGAAAAAAATGGGATGGTCAAGTTTTTTATATGAGAGATGCAAAAAACCAAATTAAAAATGTTGGGTAGATTGCAATTTATGAATAGTAAGAGAATAGCCAAAATAGTATATAATTTGGCTACAAGTAAAGGACAGGCAACAAGATGGGTGAGAAAGGTAGTATGGTATGTAGAAGATTTGGATAAAGACTTTATGTCAGTATACTTGTACAAAAGGTGGGGTGATTGTGTTAGGAGGATTGTTGCGTGTTGTAGTGGCAAGAATAGGATAGAAGAATAGATGTGTTGATAAAAAATAAGGAGTTGCAGTGATACTTGGAGAGTAAATAGTTTAAATATATAGAGAGAAGTAAACGGAATATTGGGTGTGAGTTAATTTACAATAATAGCAAAGAAAGTAGTTTGCTGTTTAAGGTACAAACAGGATTGTTAGCAACAAGGGAATATACACATAAATGGAGAAATGTGGATTATTTAGTCTGCAAGTTATGGAAAATATTAGGAATCTGCTAATTGAATGTAAATGCTTACAAGCAGAAAAGGTACAAATAATGAAGTGGTTAGGAAAATAACTATAAACAAAGTGATTATAGAGAAAGTGAATTCTTGGTTTGGAAAAAGATAATGGGGGTCTATATATAAAGACCATAGAGTGGATAAAGATGATGACGTGAAAATGGGATACAGCAGAATAGAGAAGAATATAGGAAAAACTTGGGTGGGTAAGAGAAGGTGGCTAACATGTTTTTCTGGGCATAGTGGCTGAGAGATTCCTGAATTTGATAAAGGAGAAGCCATAGTGCATCACATCTAAAATATTATATAAAATTTAAAATAATACAAATACTGTTTCATGCATGAGAAAAAATATTGAAAACATTCATTTATAACCTTTAATGCATATTTGTAGTTGAGCACTTTGACAAAAGGCACCCTTATGTTCAAAATAAATTAGGACACTTTTAAAATTTTCAGTATTTTCTCTGTGTACGAAACAGCATTATTTTTAATACCTTTTAGTGGTGGAATGATTATAATGTTTTATAAAGTTCACAAGGTAACTCTAGATACTGAAAATGGCAAATAACTATTGATGATGATAAAGAGATTGCTTTATCAATATATTCTATTGCATAATCATTTCCACATGCCTTTGGATAGAAAATTTAACAGGATATTATACATGATATTGGATTGTCATTAACCGATCGATCTGGAGATGGTTTTACAACACTATAATGCCTAGTCCATTGAATACGCAAGTACAATAGATGGTTTTAAGGTAGCATAAGGTTAAGTTGTTTTAGAAGTTTATGATTATGACAATGATCATATGATGTTATTATTCTTAATATTTGAAACAAGATTTAAGCATATACATATAGATATTCTTTATGAAGTATCCAATGCATAAAATAAAAAACACTTTTATTTGACTTAATAATTCATTTTCGGTGCTAAACACTGTAATCATAGCTATTCTTACTAACGTCAAAGACTGCTTTAAAACAACAATTAATAATATTAATATAAAGCATATTTATATGTGTATGCTTAAATTTTGTTACATTTATATTAAAGATTTTTATAATTATTCTTAATATTTGTTTCTACCAAAGAGATTGTCTTTTCTTTTGTTGTCAATCTTATTTTTTGAGATTTTTTTTTTTTTTTAAATTACTCTTAATTTTCATATTAACATTTTTATTAAAGTTTTTTTTTTTAACCTAAATGCAATTAAAACTGTTTTCGTTTAGGATTTACATATATTTTGTTTTTATGCAGATTTTGATTACTAAATAAATTCAACAGTAGTAAAATAAATTTCATCGCTTATTGTTAACAACATAAATGTTTGTTTTATGCGATACGATATATTGTAGCTATTCTTTATTTGAAGTCATCCGTATCGAGTATTGCATTATAAGCATTTCTGATGTCATTAACATATAAATATATGTTAATGACATCAGAAATACTGAACATTATATTGTTTTGTTGTGTCATCTATATTTAATTTCCAACACATCCAGAACAAATCAAATCATTATTATTATTTTCTACCACCATTTATTTAAAATAACTTTCATGATGTTTCTTATTTTACCATCCTTTTAATCCTAAAAATCAATGCATTTTTCAATAAATTGTTGCCTTCTTCCTAGAAATCTTTATATTTATTAATATGTTATCCCAGTTTTTCCTTTTACTGACAAAGTATCAACTGTTTTTTCCTCCATAAAATAATTTATATTCCATAATTATTTCTTTTATATTTTCTACTTTATTGTCTCATATTCTACATTTCCCATCATCCACATCACTTCATTTACTCATCCTTTCTCTAAACAGTATCAAACTGCCCATACAGTAGTGCCACCTAGTTCAAGCCTTAGTAATCAATGGATGTAAGATTTGTGCATAAAATCCTTATCTAGTGCCTAATCCAATAACCCCATTGATTACTAAGGTTTGCTGTAGATGGCCCTACTATGTGGAAAGTTTACTACTGTTTAACAGCTTGTATAAGCATAGAAAATGATGATCATGTGATGTTTTAGTGGTTTGACATCATCCTTTCTCGACTTTTTAAAAATGTTGCCTCGCATTAAAACAACATACTTTCTCTACTTTTTAAAAGTGTTGCCTCACATTAAAACAACATACTTTCCCATCTATGGATATATATAATGAACCACAATATATGCTGGATGAGTATACATTACTTTAGTATCTATATAGGTATATTAAACCGTTAAGGAGGGTGGATTTTCACCCTTATTGTTAAAAAGATGTTGCCTTGACAATAGTTAGAAATTGTTGATCATTACTGAT
Organism: Epiperipatus broadwayi; assembly: GCA_028023455.1. Lineage (NCBI taxonomy): Eukaryota > Metazoa > Onychophora > Udeonychophora > Euonychophora > Peripatidae > Epiperipatus > Epiperipatus broadwayi. The sequence continues at coordinate 1,360,033 of JAQFVV010000081.1, read as the reverse complement.
ATTGGGATTGTCTAAGTGTTGACTGGTTTTTAATGATTGCGTATAAATCCATTTAGCCTTGAACATTATTTCACTTATTATTTAAGTAATACTTTGGGTGTGATTTGAAATTTATAATTGCAGTTTGTAATGTTATACTTGATCATTTACTAGTCTGCATTCAGAATGGGTTTTATTTAAACTTCTTTGTATCAATAATTTTATCTCTGTGGTCAAGTTACAATATTTAATGTCTATATAAGAATATTAGACCATTGCCATGGGAACAGTTAGAAAGTCTTGATTGTTATTGATATTGGGGTTGTTTTAAGTGATGACTGATTTTTAAGGATTGCTTTAAATATATATTATCCAACAAAAAAAGTAAATAAAAAGTAATCACATTGATATTTATAAATTTAATAAAATTTATGATACAATAGCAGCCATTTTTACAGCTCAGAGCATTATATGATCATATTTATTAACATTTCTTTGGCTTACATTGAATACATCAAAACAATCTAGTTCTATTGATAGTGAGACTGCTATTTCATATTACTGGATTCTGTCTTTGTGGTCCTGGATGCATCACACAACTCCATTTGAAGTGATTTCATCTCATATTAATATTGTTTTCAGGAAGACAAGTCCGTCATTTGCCACTTTCCGGGAAGCATCACTCTGGAGGCTGCCTCAGCATGTGCAGATATGGAAATGAAAATTTTATTGCATAACCCCTATATTTTGGAGGTCTCAATATATGCATACATATTATACTGTTTATTTATATATGGTACAAATATATTGGCATTTGGTAAAAGCTAGGAAAAAGACGCAATTAAATTTTTTTTAGTTGTATAATTTATTTTTTTTAAACGTACAATGAAAGTTAAATTTTCCATCCATATTTTTTTTTTATCTAATTAAAAATAAAAGTAAAAATTGGAAAAAAAAAAAGACACACAAATTACTAACCCAGATAAGATAAAAGAAAATTATTTTAGCTAATTAAAGATGGCTAAAAGACTTGATAAAAAAGAGAACTTTGTAATTGAAAAATGATAAGGAATGTACAAGATTATGAACCTAAACACCATGATAATAACATGCACAGAAGTCTGAAAACTGGGTCTCGAGTATAAAAAGAGAGACCAGTTTGATCAGAGTCTTGTTTTGTCTGTTTTTCCTATGGTCAGTCCTGGATAACAAAAATATATATCCAGGATCACTCTACACTGAAATAATTCTGCATGTTGGAGTGAGCCAGGGCTTTTGCTGACATCGTTCCTGAAAATAGACACCAGAAAAGCTTTCGTGACCGACCAGTAGAATAGACCAAGATCAACTTGTAAACGATTGCCGAGCTCATTCTCCCACAAAAAAAAACTATGCATAGTAATCTACAAGCTTTGTGAACTCACTAAACTTACCGGTAAGCTAAGAGTAACTTTTCCCAATTGTGACAAAGCTTGCAAACAATTCTTAAAAATAAGCTTAAAATAATCCCGATAAAGACTAAAAAATTTTTTGTTCAAGAGACTCTTGTGTACCTAAGAACTTTAACTGTTTTTTTTTTATTAATTGATTCATTATCTGGATTAGCTTGTGTTGTCTCCAGTTTTATTTGATCAGTAATTTATCTTTAAACATTTTAATTTGTTAGAATAAAAATATTTATTTCTAATATCAACTTTTCATTGTATGTTATTAATAATTTTCATTAAATTTATTAATATTAGTTTAGTAAAATTTTAAAATATAATTTATCTTTGCCAATATGTGTTGACTAAGGTCCAGCAATAATAATAATATCTAGAAAATAACTCTAGTTACGGTAAAATATGATACCAATTCTTTTAAAAATATTTTTCTTTTTAATTTTCGAGATGCGATTTGATGGATTTCAGTGGATTCTTATATGAATCCTGGTGCCCTTATAAAAGAAATAAAAGCTGATTTAGTTGATAGTGTAAATTGTAACAATTACTAGTTAGAGTTGAGCAGGAAATATAGTTATGTTTTTTAAAAATAGGAATGAAACCTTTCTTCTTTTTTTACATAACTTGATCAACTCATGCATTTTATGTGTAACAGAGACCTAGTCAGATGGGCAAAACACTTTAACTCATGCATTTTATGTGTAACAGAGACCTAGTCAGATGGGCAAAACACTTCAATATGTTTAAATTATCACAGAATCAGCAAAAGCATCAAAAACAAAACTCAACTACTCGCAACAGTTTTCCCTTTTTCTTTTTACCTTTTTAATTACTTATCATCAAATTCCAGAATCAATCTTGCCTGGCTTAATACTGTTCTTATTGCCAATGATGATTTTTTCTGTGGACCATGTGTTCATACACATTGCTATTGGCAAGTTCACTTTAGACTGGGAACACCAAATTTTATTACTAGTAATTTTAATTTATCTCTTATCTGACATAATCAGTTAAATAGCCCAAGAGCCTGTTTGCTATCATATCATTAAATTCATTTCTATTCTATCATAGTTTAAAAATGACTTTAAAAATACATTAACAGATTGATTTATTTTTATATTAAAATAGTCTTTTGTTTTTAGATTTTTAACTTAAGTAATTACCAGTTTACCATCTGTGCATTTTATAAAAACTACTTGAATTTTAATTTTTTTCATATTTGTTAATTCACATCCATTTTTTTAGTGTTCTTTTTTTTTATATTTGACAATGGTGCAATGGCATATATGTATACCATTACATTATAAAAGTCAATATGTGTTGCATTCCATTTTCCTCTTTCCATGATTTCCCCTCCCTGTACATAAATAATGACCTGTAGTCTGAAATGATAGCTTGAGGCTTTCCAAGCTCAGGGAATCCCCTGTAATGGAGAGGTTTTATAGTGTTATGTGCATCATCCTGATATAAGGGGTAAGTGGTTAGGTATTTGGAGAATACATCATATATTTATGATGAGAAATTTAAACTATCTAAAAGATAGTAAGAGTTCATAGTGGTTGACTGGACCCTGCAGCAAAAGAGCATGACTCATTCCCATGTATGATTTATTTGGAGGTTGGGTTTTCAAACATAACTGACATTTCTGTAGAGTATACCGAAAGAATCCTGGATTACATTCCAAGCCAATGGAATTGTCAGTGTATGGCTTCTTCAATTTTCTGAGAGCCATAATGTCTGTAGAGGCAGTGGTCTCTCAAAACTTTTAGTGCCATAATTCTCCATGAATTTTCTATTTTATTTTGTTTTGTAAAATAACAGACCACTATCTACTTAAGAGTTTGTCTTAACTTCTGAACCCAAAGATTACCTCTGGTAATTCTTTTCTCTAACAATGTTATTATTGGTCCATATGCCTGATCATTCTTTTATAGAGAAGTAAATCTTTTTAATTCTTTCCCCACTGATTTATCTATATGGAAAGACACGATGTCTATCTATCTATGCATTGCCTACAGTTAAATTCTGTGGCACGATAACAACCGGATGATGGCTTAGTACATCAGCTATTATACTTTATACTTAAACAGTCATTGGTGAAGTATCCCCAGTTAAGAAATTCAAGGCATTTGTTTGGTAATAATGATGACCTCAGATCCCAATAGAAATTGTTTAAACCTTCCACATGTCTGCACCGTTGCTAAGGTTTCCTGCTCTATCATTTGTTTCAGAACCATGGTCCATCTACAGAAATATACTGTTTTTTTCTTTATTCAACTGAAAGAGAACCACACCTATTCCTTGCCAGCTATTATCAGTCTGAAAAATAAAAGGGGCAGTTGAAATGTGGATAGGAAAACATCACAGGATTTAAAAATCCCTTTTTGGTATGATTAAAACCCTGTTCTTGAATTGTAGACCACTCCATCGATGATTCTTTTGATGTAACAGAAGTAATGAGGCTGCTTCCATAGTAAAATGTAAAATTTGTCATAGAAGTTACATAGCCCATAAAGGATCTTATATGTTTCCTACAGGTAGGCCTGGGAAAGCTCTCTATTGCAGAGCTTTTCTCAGGATGTGGAGGGATTGACTTAAAATAGAGATTTCTGTTATAACAAAACAACTCTTCTGGAGATTTAGAGTAATGGTTATCTTCCTACATTCCAAAAAACATTGGCAGAGGTGGTTCATACATTCATCAAAATCTGTAGATACAATGACCACATCATCTATACTAAAATGTCCTAAAGTTCAGGTGATCAAAACTTGATTCAGGCATCTTTACAAGCCCACCTCATTGTTAAATGTCCAAAAGGGCAAGCATTTAAAGACATACATATACCCATTATATCTAAAGATCATCTACTTGCAATCTTGAGTATATAATATAATTTGACAATAACTTGATGTCAAATCTACAGTTGAAAAAATCTTATGGTCCAGATGAATGAATAATTCTATGATGGGCAGTTGGATATCTTATCCTGGGATAGTAATTTCATTCAGCTTACATGCATCCAGGCCATTTGCACAGCCCCAGTTTTCTTTTTGATGATAATTAATGGTATTATATGCAGATGGACTCTTTTCAATAAGGTCCCAATTAATCATTTGTTGTAACTGATCATCCACCTCTTTCTTGTATTGTAATGGTATTGAATAGGTGTGGTTCTGAAATGAGTTCCTCCTTTACCCTGATATGATGCACATATCTATGTGTGGCACCTGGTTTATTAGAAAATACAGAGACATGATTCTTTAAGATCCCAATCAGCTTTTGTTTTTCTTCTCTGTGGTTAATGATGAATGCTGCTACTTTTTACAGAATCCGATTTTCATCAAAGGTTTGCTGGATCCAGTTAACTTGTTTGTCATCACTCTGTTGTCTCACAAAAAAACAACTCTGTTGCAAATTGAAAGATAAACATGACCATAGTATATAAAAAATTGGCATTGATTTAAGAAATCTGATCCCATGACAATGTTGTGTATGAGTTCTAAGATGATGAAAAATACATGTTCAAATTTTGTCATGTCAAGGGTCATTTCCATCTAGACCTGTTTGGCTTCAATCTTTGCACTCTGGCCATTTGCCATAGTGACCTGCATTAGATTAATGGGTAAGGTAGGGACATTCTTTATTAGCTCCTCTACCATTCCTTGCAAATCAATAAAATCTGACTGCTTGTGTTCAATAAGGCAGTGGTTTGTATCCCTTTTATCTAGTTAGATATTAGATTTTCTTCCCTGAAAATGATATTACAGACTGGAAACACTGGTAAAAATTTATTGTTTCTTAATTGTTCATTGGGACATCACTGTGATGAATGTGCCAGTGAAGTCCTTGTTAATTTTACTGGTTCTGGTAATGATTTAATCCTTTTGGCTTGGTCTAGTTCAAGTTATCAGCTGAGAGATGATTCTGGCCATACCATCAACTTTTTGTTATAGTAGGGAAATAAGTGGTTTGCATAGAAGTCACATGTAGCTTGGGAGGGTCCAACTCCTTATCTTTTTTAGTGTTTCTTTGGCTAGATTGCCAAAATCGATTACTGTAAGCAGCTGTGCCATTTCTTCAGCATTGTTGGAGCAGTTGCTTAAGATCATTGGTTGAATCTGCACATGCACATTGTACCATATAGTATGAATAATTTGTCCTTCTGAAGATGGAAATTCAATCAGAAACCTTAGTTAAACCACCTGCTTTAAAAAGAATTGCATGTGGATTTCTTCTGGCATTGTAGGATATTTTTGCTGGGAGATTCTATGTAGAATTCCATCTTGTTCCGCCTCGCTCCAGAAGCTTTTTAATAATGCTAAACAATAATCTCCAAAAGTTTGTGGTTTTTTGTACCTGCCTCACCACCAATATCAAACAGTCACAAGCAAATAATTACTGGAAATAGCAATTTGTTCTTCTTCAGTCATCTGGTGAAAGAACAGCTCTTTTAAGCTTTCTAGATGGGCTATTGGACTTTCTCCAAAATCACCTCTGAATCCTTTTATTTGAATGAATTCAGCTGCAGGGTCATTTTCTTTTTTTCCAATTTTCTCTTCATGAATTCCCTTGATTCATCTGGGCAGTTTAAGGAAAATAGGGTGGCTCAGATATCTTAATGGGTAGATTGTCTTATCCTCAGATTTTCCCCAATTCTAAACATCATAATCTCATAGAACTCCTCCAGCTGCTTATCTATGCCTTCCACCTATTCTTTCACTTTATTTATTTCATTTTGAACTTGAATAACTTTTTCCATCTCTTTGCTATTGGTGTGGATTGGGTCATCCACCCCTTTTTATATTGAATCAAGTGTTTCAGTTCCTTTTCAAGCATCTGCCTCTCCTGAATGGTGTTGACATTTATTTGATAGATCTCATTTTTTATGATGTTTATCTCTATGGTGATTTCTTCCTGGGTTTCTTTTAATTATTTTATCTCTCTTCCTCACTCTTCTCGGTTGTCTCAGACCTCTTCTGTCAGCTGATAAACAGACTGCTCCTGCATTTTGAGAGCATCATAGATGTCTCCCAGTTTTTTTCTTCATTTGTTCTGATTTTTCCATCATTATGTCTGCTTTTTCCCCATTTCTTTTTTTCATTTCTACCATTAGCATTTCTGACTGCCTTCTCATTTCCATCATTATTTGAGACAACATATTCTGCTCAGTTTTTCCTTTTCTGAGATGATCTGAACCTGTGGATAAATGGACTTTATCCGGTTGTTTAAAAGAATCTCTGGGCTTTGTGATTGAAATAAATCTTTCAGCTGTGCACTAATATCAGCTTCCATGTGCTTTGATTAGATATCTTCTTCCAGCTGTCCACTAATATCCATTTCCAATTTTTTTTTATTTAATAATTTCTTTTTTTTTTTTTAAATTGTCCATTTCCTTGACCCATATTCCAATAAAGTGATTGATAATAAAGTCCTGTTTTTCTCTATTTCTCAAGTCCTGCATTGCTGACATACTACATGTTTCACCTACATTGAAAAATCTGATTCCACTACTAATTTTTTTTCTCTTTTTTTTTTACATAAATATAAGTCAAGCCCTCCAATGTGATTGATAAAATGTTTTCTCTTTCTTTACTTCACCCTCATATAAACATTATAACACACATAAAGCACTGGTGTCCAAAATGCCACAACAAAATCATATTAAAAGCATAATTATAACTTTTTTTAAAAATTAAATTTGTGTCATTTAATATCAGGGGTTCATGGTTTAAATTCAAGCCTCATGTTGGTAGTGCTCTGACCAAAAGTTGGAATGAGCACACAACAGCAGAATCCCCCCTAGAGTGATTTAAATCACCACAACTCATTCCAACATCACACAATATTTTTATTTGGCTTAGTGATCAGGCAGAGAGACTCTTAGCATTTGATTGTAACTATATGATTACCCTCTGGCAAACAAGACACCCAAGGCAATGTATATATAAGATACAAACCCTTTATTAGTGTTACATTATAAACAAAGAAATGACTATTGCTTAATTTGTTGCTACACTCATAAGAGATGGGACTACATAACATTTCATTCATGATTTCATGTGTTAAAAGTTTCACTGCATATCATATCTATAAGTAAGGGATCTTGGATGATGGATCTATTTCATCTCTGAGGCAGATATCCCTCAAGCAGATACATGATTCTAAGTAAAGGTTTTAAATGAGAGTTAATTGTCTAGAAAATATGATTAAAATAGATGATCACCCAATTCTCATGATCATGACTAACCAAAGACTAAATACCAGGCTTTAACATTCACAAAGAAAGGAGGCAGTACTGGATTTCTAAAGTAAGAAACAATAAAATAAGGTAGACTGGAATACTCGACTCCACAAGGCCATACCCAAATCTCTATGAAATAAATGAATCATGGTAGGTAGAAATGAGCATCTTCCCTGTAATTATCATAAGTCTCACTAACAGGAAGGAACAATCTATTGCCCAATTAGTGATACAAAATGAAGGTCCTATGGAATATTCCCACATTTGAATAGATCATATTCAAACGGGACCCAGCTATTCTGTTTTCTATGAAGCAGGAATGCGTATCTGGTGGAAGAATAAATTAAAATAAATAATTAAGTTAGACACCCAGCAATACCAATTTATATAAAATAATGAAGATTTGGCCTTAAAATAAATATATATGTAAAATAAATGTGGATGGTCATGCCATAAATTTATAATATGGGGACATCTATTATATAAGTTAAATCATGGGCTACGCAGTTATTCTATCATAAAAAAAAATTTGGTAAAGAAAATTACTCATTGCTTAATTGGAGATCTGCCTATAGGTCTTACATATAGAAGGAAATATTGATATGACAGCCAAACAATTATAATATATATATATATTAAATGGTATTACAAGTTTTATAGAATAAACTATGGTATCATATATTTTATTATTTATATCATAGGTTTTACAGATATGAATATAGCATATCTGCAGTATATATATATTTTATTAATTATAATGCAAGTTTTATAGAATTAAAAGCCTACCTGCAATATAGATATATATTTGTCCCTTTCAGATAAAGTTTTAACTTCTTAACACTCAATTTTAATTTTAAAATTAAAATTGAAAGTTGTTTATCAACATTCTGCGATGACGTTAATGCTAGATTACATAATTGAAATAATAGATTTTAAATAACAAATTTCAAAAACAGCTAATTTTAAAATAACAAATAGAATAGTAATAATAATAAAATTAGAATCAATAAGATTTAAGTGCTTGTTTTGATAGAATTACTGAGCTGACTTTTAAATACATCAAAATATTCGTCATTGAAATATATTTACTTAAATTTACCTCCATCTGATTCTTAAATAATAAGTCTAGCAGGTTTAAGAAGGATTGAGTATACTACAATAGTCAATCTTTCTTAAAATTAAATTAAGTATGTCTTAATACCATAAGAAAACATTTTAGTAATAGTGCAAAATAGCTTAAATAATACAATAAGAAAGCATATTTTAAAGACAATTAATAAATAATTATCCCAACTAGAGAAAATAGAATATTAAAGAGGCTTTAATTGTTTACCGGTAAATTGAAATTTATAACGTTAAAATAAATCCCTATTTTTAGTAGACCTTCATAAAGGATTTTGACAGATGGATAAAATACTATGCTGAACTTCCCAGTATAGTTCATAGGTCTAGTGCCCTCATGTCATTGGCTGGTCACTCTATGGCATTATATACTGGGGGCTTTTTCTTGATAGCAACTGCCTAGTATGTCAGCAACTTGGATCATCAAATGTAGGCAGAGACCCCAGCAGCATGACATTCGATAAGTACTGTGGTGAGTCTGCCATACTCATGCTCATTGGAGATGATCAGAGAAATTGATGAACTCAACTTACTGGCCATGGTAAGATGTAATCTATAACAGCTTTAAAAAAACTTTACAAAAACATTTCAAGAACTAAAATTCTTTCTTTCCTGACCCTATATATATCCCTCAAAACAAAGGCATTGGATGTTTTCCAAAGAGAAAATTCATTTCTTTACCACCTAAAAAATTCTTACTGATTGCAATCTTGATATAATTTAATTTCAAAATTTTAGTAATTGCATTTTTCTTAATTAAATTCTGAAATATCTTTGGTTCTATCTAATCTCCCCAGAGTATTTACACATTTCTTGTCACCTTTTACTATGATGATAATGGTACACTAAAATATAAATCCAAAATTAGATTTTAATTGGTACATTATTTTGATCATCAGTTGATTTTAAATTTTTTTGCTGACTTGAACTCCTCCTTACTCCCTGTTAATTTCATAATAAAATTAAATTTCTTTTATACACTATTTTTTTAAAATGCTTTAGTATTACAACTTTATGGCAACAATATATACATGAAGCATATATATACACATATGTATATATGTTTGTCTCAATATATAATAGATTAAAGATTCTGCCATTATAGTAAATATTGTAAAAGCACTAAAACAGAGAATAAAGAATTATATTGTAAAATTACTGATAATGTGTTAAAAGTGTAATTGGCTTGTGTTTTTATATTATGTACACATATGTATATAACCATCCTAATTAATTGGCAGTATTTTTAATATCTGTTCCACATTCTCATAAACCATTGTCCAGTACAAACATATTAGATTGACCTTTGTTATTCTATTCATATATGTATTTCTCAACACAACTTCTGATCATTGGATGAGCTGGAGGTTTAAATACCTGAATCTTGTCACCAGAAACAATAGCCTGTTCTGTTTGATTGTGAAATTGTTAGAATTAAAGTTTGAACATACTCATGATAAAATACATATTTAACTATATATATATATATAAGGGATTTGAACTCAGACTTTCAAATTCACTGCATCTTACACAAATGATACCCATGACCACATACATGTAAAAAGATAAATGATCTCCAATATATGTATTTCATTCTGAATCAGCACTCATCAGTTGGTCCAGATCATCATCTCCCACACATATATACAATCAGTACTCAAATTATATTAAGATAGCAAATCTTCAAACTTTAATGAACAAGCTCCAATTTTCTTCACCTGATAACTCTTTAGTCATGCATATCACAAAAAAAATTTGAGATTGGAAATGCTAAAAGTTCTTATTGATGCCAATATTATTTTCATACCCATGTTGACCTTAAATCTCTCTGACCCCTCACATATAAAACCTTAATATGTCCATTTAAATATACAGAAGTGGCATGGACAGAAATACAGGCTGAATATGTAATATTTAAATTCATGTACATTGTCTATACTAAACTTAATGTAAATAGAAGGGATTTGAAATCAAAACTTTTAAGCTCCTTCTAGCTATCCACTTCATCTTATACAACCGATACACATGATCACATCCATGTGAAAAGAATAAATGATCTCCAATATATGTACTTTTTGCTAATTACATTAAGTTTAGCGTAGATAATATACATGTATTTAGATATTACATATTCAGCCAGTATTCTCCCCATTCTTCTCTTTTATATATTTAAATGGATATATAAAGTCTTATATGAGAGGGGTCACAGTCACTTAAAGTCAATATGGGCATGACATTAATATTGGCATCAACAAAGGCTTTGAGCTCCATCCTTAAATTTTTATGATATGGATGGATGAAGAGTTGAAGGGTGGAGAAGATTGAAAATTATCCATTAAAGTTTGAAAATTTGCTATATTAATATAAACTGAGCTCTGATTGTATGTATGTATATGAGATGATGATCTGGATCAAGTGATGAGTGCTGTTTTAGCATGAAATACATATATTGGAGATCATATATCTTTTTCACATGTATATCAGCTCTATAAAATGGAATGGATAGCTGTAGGGAGATTGAAAATCTGAGTTCAAATTTTTTCTAATTACATTAAATTTAGTACAGACAATATATATGTATTTAAATATTATATATATAATTTATTTTTAATATTATATATATAATTTATTTTTAATGGATATTATAGATGATGAAATATTTTAATAAATGAAGTGTCTGTTTTTAATTCTAGTTAAAATCTGCAGCCATGATATTTCTAAGGCAACAGTCACAGTTGTGGAGTCTTAAGTTGTAGTATTATGACTGTTAAACCATTCAATATTAGAGAGTATATAGATGTGAGATCTCAAGAAGCAATGCTGCATAAATTCACAGGTTTTAGAGCATTTTTGCATTGAAAATACTGTTTATATAAGTTTGAATCTGATAAAATAAAGAGTTTGGCAATTTATATTTCTGATAGGATTTTAAAAAAATATGTGCATAAATAATTGAAAACGATAATTTTTTATAATGCTGCTGTATGTTTGGAAGTAAAATTGGAATACTTGCAGATAGGTTCAATGTTGGTTTTTGGATATCCTTAAATTTGAATAGGTTCATTAATAATATGTATGATAAAGTAAATAGCTTGAATTGGTCTAATATCATATATGTGGTGAGGTGCAACCAATTGGATTGCCATATATATTGAAGCGGTCAATCTGAGATTCAGATTGCACTTCACAGTCCAATCTTCCACTATCAAACCAAATTCAAATACCATTCATATGTTTACATCATCTAAGTTCTCTTAATTTCCTTTTAAAATAACTCTGCCTAAGTGCGTAAAGCACATGTATATACAAAAGGTGATGGGGGATTGTGTATAAATTAATATTCATATTTGTATGTTGTATATTAAATTAGATATTTAAAATTATATTCAAATATTATATTAAAATACATATTCATGTAATGGTGGTCAGGGTGATGTAATCGGCTTGGAAGCTTCTAGAAACATAAAAATATTTAACTAAAATCCATTAGTTTTTTTTAATATTATTAATCATATAAAAAATCAAATCAATTTCCTTAACGAAAATTTATCATTTAGTAAAATCTATTTCTGATTTAGAAATAGATTTAGAACAATCATTTTAGAAACCTACCAATCTGATTGCATTGTGTTGTACTATCTTGAGAACAAAAGGTAAATTCCTCATGTAAAAGTTGATCTGTAGCAGCATTTTATAGCCTTAGGTATGGACTGTAAACGCATTCAGGAATTGTATAAATAGGACCCGATTTCAGTCAAGAAGGAAAAGTACTTAAATTTGTAAGGTGTCAGCCAAACGAATCCATGTCACGCAAAATTTCAATATGCCAACCACTGAGTAGGGAAAGATGCATCTTCTCCTGACCATGCCTAATCCAGCTCCTGCCAACCTGCTGCTCTACCACTAAACATCCATGAACTCGATGCTATGTTTTAAAAACTTCCAAAATGATCGAAAGGACATTCATGCTCAAAATGAGCCATGGTGAAACATGAACTTCATACTTGTCAGAAATCACCAAGAATGAAGGTAATGCCGTTGAAATGCCGCCATCTTAAACTCTCTAACTTTCTTTCCAGTAATTCTTAAATGCTTAAGAACTTAATATTAACATCTTATAAATTCTGTAACCAGTTCTATCATTAATTTTATAAATCTTTAAATATGTAATCTCTTAACATGATGATTAGACTTATAATTTAATTCAAATTTAATTTGATGTGGCAATTATTTTCCGAATAATTTTATCTAATATATATTTTAAATCCAAAATTATATGTCAATAAACTCCCACCCTCACAAGTATAATTATTTTTAGCTTAGCTTCTCGCCATTATTTTTACTTTTAAAACTACAAATGCTTGCTAGGCTGGGAGAAGATTTTAAATGCCTTTTTTATTCATTATACTTTTTGTGTAAACAACAGAGGAGGAAAAATAAAGTTCCACCTTTGATTAGTTTACGAGTTGTACAAATGTTAATATACTTATTAGCACAATATTAATTCAAAACAAATATATTAATTATATATTTCTTTTATTTAAAGTTGTAATTATAAATTTATTTAACGCACATTGATTATGTAAGTAATATTTACTAAGGCAATAATCCTCAAGAGTGTGTGCTTGAAAATGCGAAGGTAGGGACCTCTACAGGTCTTAACTACAAGCTTACACTTTGGAAGAACTGAGGGAAACATTTCTTGACTTCAACCTACTTTCTATATAAATAGCTGAAGCGGTTAGATCTGAGACCGTGAAGCTATTCAATACTTCACTGATTAAGTCGACAATTCCTATTACCAATTAGTACTCGCAAAATCTTTTGATTTATAATGACTCAATGAAATGATCTTATAGTTAGAAATCTATTATGGTAATTTAAAGTTGTAATTATAAATTTATTTAACACACATTGATTACGTAAGTAATATTTACTAAGGCAATAAACCTCAAGAGTGTGCACTTAAAAATGCAAAGGTAAGGATCTCTACAGGTCTTAACCACAAGCTTGTGCTTTGTAAGAAAAGAGGGAAACCCTTCTTTACTTCAACCTACTTTCTATATAAATAGGTGAAACTGAAGTGGTTAGATCTGAGAGTGTGAAGCTATTCAATAATACTTCATTGATTAAGTCACAATTCCTATTACCAATTAATACTCGCAAAATCTTTTGATTTATAATGAGTCAATGGAACAATCTTATAGTTAGAAATCTATTATGATAATTTAAAGTAGTAATTAGAAATTTATTTAACACACATTTATTACACAAGTAATATTTACTAAGGCAATAAACCTCAAAGGTGTGTGCTTGAAAAAGCGAAGATAGGGACCTCTACAGGTCTTAACCACAAGCTTACACTTTGGAAGAAAAGAGGGGACCTACCTTCTATATATCTTCGCCCAGTTCAATATATATACATATATATATATTTATTAAAGCACACCTTAGACTTAATTTTATATTATATTAAACATATGTGAAGTTTTATTGAAGGATGTAATGAAAGGGGGAATAAAATGTTAGTATGTTAAACGTAAATATAGATTTATCATAAGTCTTTTAATTGACGTTTAATAAATCCGATCATACCATCATATTTGATTTTATTGCTATAGATATTAAGCTTAGTTATATATCTTGACTAGTTATTAGTTTATCCCAAGTGTTATTAGCATAGGCTATTATTCTTTATAATCAAGCTTTATCTAGAGATGTGCCTCAGAATGCCTGCACCATTGGATCTTCGTTTAGATCATAATCAGGGCAATTAATAACCCTGGACTGTCTACTCACACAATGAGAGCAATGTGTGGGATAATTCGGGCAAAGTTCAGCACATACCAACTCTGTCCAAGACCTTTTTACTCCTAAAAGCCGATTCCACAAAATGTGGGTATGTCAGCATGGATATTTAATTTCACAAAAATAAAGCAATTTTATATCTAAGAAATGGGTCCACAAATATTATTTAGCCTTCATGCTAACACCATGCTATTTAATCATATAATAGTCCTCCTTTAAAAGCTTAAGCCTATAAATATCTACATACGTGATGTTATGGTCTAATTAAACAGTTAGTAAATTTATTAATTTTCTATTGATGCGTCACTTAATAACTCTAGGTATATTTATTTATAAAATACTCTCACATACGTTAATCATCCAAATAAAGTAAATAAAACTTTATTGCATATATTTTCCATATTCAATAAACTTATGATAATTTGGTCAGTTAGTTAACTGACATCAGTCAAGGTTGTGTTTCTCTTGTAATTTGGGCGAATTGTTATAATTATATGCTACATAATTGTGCTAGATTATTTTATTGAAATATCATAATGCCATATCAAAAGCAATAATATATAAATTTATATGTAAATACCCATGTTAAAGTGTGAACAAGCACAACATGATTTATTTGTAATATGAGGCGAATTATAAAATATAACTAAATGTATAAAATTAAAAGCGTATGAAGTGCTTGAAAGAGAGCAAAAAATATTAAAGCAAAAAATATTAAACACTAAGCACTTTCGAGGCCATTTGTCTCATATTCATAGCGATAATGTGAAATGCATTATCGCTATGAATATGAGACAAACGGCATCGAAAGCGCTTAGCGTTTAATATTTTTTGCTCTCTTTCAAGTGCTTCATACATTTTTAATTTTATATATTATAATATCGAGAGAGAAGTTTAAAATTTCTAATAACTAATTGTATAAATTTCTGATTTTCTATTTATCTTTATTATTAAATACAATATTAACACAAATATCTCGGATCATTGCAAGTTCTTTATTTAATTAATTTAGTTAATCTTAAAAATATAGTTATTAAATTATTAATGTCATGATTTGGAAAATTATAAGATCCCGCGAATGTTTAAATATGATTGTCTGTCTCACATGTACACACGTATTTGCCATGATTTTCCCCTGAGTCTCCTTGTTTCTCCACTGTGCGATGACGGCGGGAAATAAATTAAATAATCTAGTATCATTGAAGTCACCATTTATAAGTAACTGAATCTGGAAACTGGGCATACAGGGCAGAGTTCATGAATGTTCCTGACATGTGTATCTCATGCATGATTGGACTCAAGGAACTTGTGGTCAGATTCTAGATCGAGTTGTGTGATCGTGCAAACTGACCGGTACAATAAACCACGATGAAATAAAAGTGAATTTGATGATAAGAATAATGCAGTATTCATTTACGTGCAAAAAAGCTAAAACTAATTTAACAAATACAATTGTATGTTATAGTCATGAAAAGGAATTTGGGCATAGTTTTGATCCTGGGATTGTGAAGAAAGAATGATATTTGGCAAGATGAACACATGATTATTCAGAGAGCCAATAGTGTTTAAATAAGCATAGTATTTTTTTTATATTTTTAAAATGCCAATTTTTTTTATTTTCATAACCATGATTCACAATGTTAATGCCCCAAAAGTCTGTCATGCATTGTTAGATGAGAGGTCAGTGCAGCTGCCTTGCAAGCAAGTAGTTGGTTGCAGACAGTTGTTGTGGGTTTGTCTCCCAGCCGATGTTATGACATATGGAAAAAAAAAGTATTTTTGACTTGTTTAGGTTAACTTTATTATTTATACCATGCTATGTTTTAATATTATATTTATATATATGTAAATCTATTAATTATAAATATACATCTTTTTCATGTATTATTTAAAGTCCAATTACCATGGATAATTATTTAATTTTGCACAATGTTTGCCTCATAGTTTTTATTTTCTAATATAAAGAATTTTATATTATCTTCACAGTTTATATTGTTGTATATCTATAAAGTGTACATGGGTAACTGGTTTTGTAAGACATCTTTTATATAATATTATTATTACATTTGTTGTATTTTTTTATTTCACAGATTTACCTGTGTTGATAAGTAGAGGGGATTAGAATCTAAACTGTCAATCTCTCTTCAGTCATCCACTCCATCTTATACAACTGATACACATGACCATATACATGTGAAAAGGACAAATGATCTCTAAATATGTATTTTGTATCAGTTGTATAAGATGGAGTGGATGACTGAAGAAAGCTTGAAAGTCTGGGTTCAAATCCCCTCTAATTGTAACTAGGTGCAGTGCTCTTAGATCCAAGGCTCCTCACTGATGAAAGCCATAGGCTAGAAACTTTGATGAGTAGGCACTAGGTAGGGATTTTATGCACAAACCTTCCTGCATCCATTGATTACACTGACTTATACTGAGTGGCGCTATTGTATGGAGAGTTTTGCATTTGTATATATATTATACTTGTAGTTAAATATTACTATGTTAATAATATAAATTTTATTACATTCTTGGTATTCAATTTTATATACTAAATACGTAAGTACTGTACATACGTACAATTATCCTCAAAATGATTTATTAATTAATTATTTTTTATTATTTATCCATACCATTCATTAATCCTTTATTGCAATATTTATTGTACCATATATCTTTTCAGAATATAGTACAGAATTTTATCCAATTTTTTTTAAAACTTATATTGTTTTTATATTTATTATTATTAAATATAAACATTAAATTGTTATTATAGTTATGATTTAAATAGAATTATTACCAAATAAATTATTGTTTGTAATTTTTATTCATGAAGTATTAAAATTTCTTTCCACTTCTCATTTGCATTGATTATATATATAATACCCCATATAGTCTTTAATTAACACTTTACAATGCAGTTTTAACATGATTTCTTCCTTCTTGCTTATAGTTTCAACTGCCCTGCAGTCATCATCAGAGCTACAGCATTTAAACGTATACAATTAATATTTAACCATACATATATATATATACACACCAATATACACATATACAAATATATATATAGACACACACATATATATAAATACAAATGGCATTTTAAACTGTATTTTAAATTATGGATTTTAAATATTTTTTTAAAAAAATCCTTTAAAAACTAACATTCTTTTATTCTATATCTATAATCAATTAATGTCTTTTATTTAAAAAATTTAACATCTATTTCTTCATATCCTTATCATTTTCTTAAACTTATTCATTAATCTGTTTCTTCTATTTTAATTTTTTTACATATTATACATGCATTCATCATCATCATCATCAATAATAATAATAATAACAACAACATAATATCTATATAATTCTATTTCTTCTTAATTTTTAATTAACTCTATCTCTTTTTACTTTACTACAGCTACACCATTTTTTAACTGAAATAACTTTTAAATTTTATTTCATCATTCTTATGCCCTCTATGAACACCTTTCCTAAACTATATCTTACTTTAATTTCAATTTTTTAACCTACATATATATATATATTTATCAACAAAAACATACATCACATGATCATATATTTAATTTTATTGTCTTTATTCTTTCTAAGATTATTCCCTTTATTATCATCAATAATAATAATAATAATTAATTAATTTAAAATAAATGATTACCCAATAAAGATTATAGAAAATAATATAAAAATATCAGAAGAAAAATTTGTTATTGATTATAATAAAGGGAATAATCTTAGTAAGAAGAATGGCAATAAAATTAAATATATAGGTATAAAAACATATAGTAATAATAATATTGTAAAGGATATAAACAAAATAATTTGGAGAATTAATAAAAAATTTAGTAATGTGATAAAATTGAGAGTAATAAATAAAAAAAGAAAAAATATGCTTAATATATTAGATAATAAATATATAGAAAATTATATAAATGGAATATACCCCATTTTTGGGGGGGGGGGGGACACCCCAATAAAAATAATATGTGTTTCAGTTATAAATGGAATATATAAAATTAGAATGTAAATCTTGTCAGAATAAAAATATTAGGAATAATTATGTAGGTGAAATGAAGAACTCAATTTACATAAGATTAAACCAACACAAATACAATAAAAGATCACCTGTTTATTTACATTCATTGGAGATAGGACATAATTTTGAAAAAGGAAGTATAAAAATGATAGATCATACTAGGAATGAAAGTGATAGAAAATGTTAAAAGAAACTATATTGATTAGAAGTATTAGGCCATCTCTTAATAACAATTTGAGTTTAAAACATTAATTTTGTAGATGTATATTTTTGTTGATAAAAAACATAGATTAAAAAATTGAAATTAAAGTAAGATATCGTTTCAAAAAGGTGTTCATAGAGAGCATAAGAATTAAATAAAATTTAAAAGTTATTTCAGTTAAAAAATGGTATAGCTGTAGTAAAATAAAAAGAGGTAAAGTTAATTAAAAATTTAAGAAGAAATAGAATGATATTGAAATGGTCAGTTTCATCCACCTGCCTGTTTCACTTATTTTACCCACACATCTATCTACATGCCAGGTTTAAACCCTCCCAGAGTACCCATTTAAATAACATTAAATTATTATATATCAGAATCATGTATATATATGCGAGTGGTATGTCTGTAATTTAATTGTATATGTATAGAATACAGATATGTATCCATTTTATAAATATTTCTATTTTAAAAAATATTTTAGTTTAAATTATTGTTATGTTATTATATATTTTACAGATATGTATATTCAATTTATAGATATTTCTAGTTTAAGAAATACAGTTTATAAATATTTCTAGTTTAAGAAATATTTTAAGAAATATTTTAGTTAAATTATTTAGCAACTTTATTGTTGTATTATTGAAATCATATATGTATATTTCCTGTTATTCTGCATTTATTCTGCACATATGGTTATAAAATTAGTCTTCTACTAGTTACGAAAGTAACTAACATTTGATTTTGTAAACAGATTTTAAAGTAGGTCACACATTTGGTCCTAAAATAGTCCTAAAATAGCATGGACATTATTTGGTAGATATAAAATGTTAATAACAAAATAGGCAGGAAAACAAAATCTAAATTACTTTGTTATAACTAAAATGGTTTTTCTAAAATAAATAAATGAGTTTTTCTACCGGTTGTAATTATTAAATGTTTTGCTAAAATAAATAAATGGACTTTTCAGCTACATTCAAGCTCGTAAAAATTAATAGGTGGACAGAGTTTAAAAAGTATAAATACTTAAAGTTTTATTAACAATGAGGAAAAGATATATATTAAGTTTACTGTAAGCCAAATCCACGTCAGTCTCACCTTAAAATGAGTGAGTAGAAAGGTGACAAAATCACCGCTCTTCTCGCGATGAATGGGAGACTTTGGTCCGATGAAATATAATGCCGTACACCAGCCAAACAGACTCCATTAATTTTCAATCATCAAGTGTCAACTTATTATCGTCCCAAGTGCTTCAAAACTAGCTGCAATGGAAACAACTAAATGGTAATTTTTTCTCAGAGCTGTTTACAAACTGTGACTTTCGTTTCTTTTTTTTAAAAGCTAGCTATTCATTAAATCTGCTTTTCCCAAACACCTTTACTAAAATCTACAAAGAAGATTGTTAAATGCTAAATCTTGCCTGATTGTAAAATGCTAAATCTCGTCTGATTGTAAAACTTGAATTCTCTTTTATAATGTAAAACTTGAATTCTCTTTTAAGATGTAAAACTCCTAATAATCTATTTTAAATGTATAATTTTCTGCAGACTTTTTATGCCTATTTTTAAATCTATTCAATTTATTCTATGATTTTATCATTTTAATATTATATGTGTTTAATATGCCAAATGACTCGAAACTGCAAGTATTTATAAATATAATTTTAGCTTATTGATTTGCGAAGATAATTTCAAATCTTCACTATAATTTAATATTAAATAATTGAATTATTATTCTTCATTCTCACTCGCTGTTTCGAGATCATATTATCTTACTGATTAAGTTTTGGGTATTAATATTACAATAATCAGTTATCTAGTTATTTTATGTAGTTTGCTTAATTCTAGTTATGAATTATAACTATTTATATATGTAACTCGTATATCATAGGAACTAGCCACAGAAATATTCTCAAAGCATATTTTAATGTTTTACTCATAATTACCCCGCAAATATGCTTTATCCTCCTTAGATTTATATATGTTGAGATGCAGGTGATAATATTAAACTAGGTTACTAATTAATTTAGTCCCTAAATAGTATGTTTAAAATACTAAATTTGGGAACTGGATTGTATAGATATGCAAATGGACGCTATCTAATTTTAAGGCATGGTAATATAATTTTACGCATTTGCATTATATATATATGTATAAGTTGCGGATGTGTTCTTACAAAGTATGCAATGTATGCTTATCAGCTTGCTGCATGATTCTTGATGACATGCCAGCAGAGGTCACTCTCATCCTCTTTAGTTCGGGTTCAAGCACACTTTTAGAACTAGGGCACAAGGACCTAGATGATTCATAATGCTTATCCGACAACCTGAACTACTAATGTTCTTATTCGTGGCAAGTTGAGGGGTCTTAGGGCAAACCGAGTCTTTGGAGACTGAAGCCCGTGAATAATGACCCATTCGCACCTTTTTGCTTAATTAATATTTTAATATGTGCCATAGAGGATATAGGTAAACCTATCATAAACCAGTTTTCTCTCCTTTTATATTAAATGCTTATCTAGCATTAGTGTATATCCTAATCTAGGTTAACATGCTAGCCTGCATATCTCTGAGCCTAATTACATGCTCGAATTAACTTTGTATAGATAGACGCCATAGAAGCGCTATTATAGTTAGTTATATAACTTTGGCTATAAAGTTCCACATGATCTAGCAGACTATAAAAGAGTTAGAAATTTGGCATATTAATTAATATAGGCATGAAATTCCAATACCACACTACACTTTATTAAATGTTTATAATGAGATATATAACATGAATCTCATTAGTTATCTAACGCCTGCGAGCGTTATATCTCACGTTCCCATCACATAATTTTGTATGTTTTGATTTATTATTTGTTATTGCTTTATTAAATTGGTAATATTTAAAATTATAACTCGTTTGCATATTTTATTGTCCGTGAAGTCATTTTATCCAACTCTATATTTAATGGCACATACACCATTTCATATATACGTAGATCAGTCTGTTAAGTTCTATAATTAATTACTTAGCCGTATGTGTATATGTCTGATCAAATCAGTGATAAACTAGTTAATTTATGAGTCTCTTGTTCCACCGGGAGTGACTGCCAGACCGAGGGTAAATTGATTGTCTGTGTACATTGAGGAATGTCATCCATAGGGTATTAAATCATTGAGCAGAGGTGAAAGGATTGAATGTTGGTCAGATTCTGGATCACAGCATCTGGATTCGATCAGCTTTAGGGTATTTTGCCTATGTTCTAGATTTTGTTATGTCGAGGGACAATTCTTACTGTTACAATATAGATATTATGTTAATAGCTCAGTTGGTAGAGTATTTGCCTTAAATTCGATATTCAAGAATCTAAAGATGGGAGTTCAACTTCTAAGTGAATATTGTCATTATATTAATATTATTATTATTAATGCATGCATGTATAATATGTAAAATAATTAAAATAGAAGAAATAAATTAATGATATGAAGAAATAGATGTTAAATTTTTTAAATCAAAGAAATTAATTGATTATAGATATAGAATAAAAGAATGTTCATTTTTAAAGGATTTTTTTAAAAAAATATTTAAAATTTATAATTTAAAATTGTTTAAAATGTCATTTGTATTACATATATATGTGTGTCTATATATATTTGTATATATATATGGTTAAATATTACTTGCATATGTTTAAATGTTGTAGCTCTGATGATGACTGCAGATGAGTTGAAACTGTAAGCAAGAAATAAATCATATGTTAAAACTGCATTGTAAAGTGTTAATTAAGAAGTATATAGTGTATTATACGTATATAATTTTTATTTTAGCGAATCTTTTTTTTTTTGCTTGAGCATCTTAATTTATGCTAATTTTTTGTATAATGGTTGCAATAAATCAATTCTTTCTTTTTCTAAAGAAAAGCAATTGAATGAATAATATTTCTGTAGTGTAATTTTCACTATATCACTCTCATACAGGGTAGGGACTGGTTTCTATCCATTTTTAACACCTTGTGTAGGGATTTAATCATAAACTTGTCCAAAGACATGTGAAAAAGATTTACGATTCCCATGATATCAATTTTGTGCTAAACCAGCACTCATCAGTTGGTCCAGACAATAATCTCTTACACATATATTTATCATTGCTCAATATTGAAACAGTCAAATTCGCATTTGAACCTTAAGTTTAACCTTTTTCTATAGTCTCTCACCCACCACCCTCTCCTACCCAAATTTAAACTTTTTTGGTGTCTAATTGTGTGTGTAGCAATATTAAGAATGTATAAATATATGTAAAATCCACCGTAAACACACACACATTTCGATGACAAATTTAAAGCAATAAATAAAAATAAATGATATAGTTTTTTATTTCTCTTTTAGTTATATAAAAATATGTAATTTTAACAATTTATTTTAAATTATAAAGTTCGTTATTTATTGCTGTGTTTAAATTTCATATTTATTAATAATTTTGGAAAACTGATTGTAATTTAAGTAAAAGTAAAAATAATTGTATATTTCCTTTTGTATTTAAAATTTTGAAAGTAACGGTTGGTGAGAGATAATAGATTAATTAAAAATAAAAATTCCCTAAAATCTTTAATTACAAAATGTAAATGTAAAAATAAACTTGAACAATAGAAATGCAGCTTTCTAGGTAAATTAAACGTACAAGAATGCATAGATTCTCTTCGGAGCAAATGAGTGGATCCAAAAATAAAATCGAACAAAGGTAAAAAGATAGATCAAAGAAAGGAGGACATTTTGAATTTTCTCAGAACTTTTAGTTAAACTTTAGCTGTGCTCTCGATCACTTGAGAGTCTCCAGAAGTCATAAATTAATTTACCTACCACTGATGGTCGAGTAAAAAGTGCCCAGACTATTCTCCTCCCGGAGATAGTCTATCATATGCTGAACCTTACCATTGCCCTCCACAAAATCAACCAAGAAGATCTGCTGCCCAAACAATTAGAAAGCTACTGCTGCTGCTGTTAAAATCAATGAATAATCTAAATGCTGGAAAGAACTGCTACTTCTGAAATCATGAACAATTTGCTACTGAATACTGAATCTGAAAACTTCTTATAAAACAGGTACCTGTACCCAAGCTCTAGAGTACTCTAAATAATATCATGCTATAGCTCACTATCTATATAACTTGTAAAACTCTAAATTGTAAAACTTTGAATTTAATTATTAATTTATTATATAAATTTCTTTAATAATCTAGCTTGCCTAATTCTATCTTTTCTTGGGTACGTATTTCAAACTTTAAATTTTTATTATCTAATTATAACATGCTCATAAGATTTCCGACCAGACCTTGCCAAATTAAAATATAGATTTAATCAAGATGGGTGCCATTTTGTCTAGCCACCTATTAATATATTTCGTTATATACTCCTGTTGGCTGGTCAGGCTCAGAAATCTCCATAATTTTCTAAATGCAAATCCATGATTACTTGAAACAGTGGATGCGTGTCTTGCAAATCCTCATTAATATTTACTTCTATAAATTACTTAATATTTTCATATAAATCGACACACATTCAATGCTTCATTTATTGTAATGCAGGGGTCTACTACTTAGCTAATAGCTGACATATTAGTTATTAATACTCACCCAGCTTACCTAGTATTTTATATTTTATTAGGTTTTAAGTAATAATTCCATAAATCACATTTCTTTGAGAGTCAAAAACGTTCTTTATTAAATGTTGATGATGTAGGGCTGAATTATAAAATATATTTAAACCTTAACAGAATAGTCTGTAGATTATACATGTGTTACATTTTGGAGACACGATGACCTATTATAAGCCTTGGATACTCCAGATTCTATAGGATTAAAATTAATCCCAGTCATCCTACACAAGCGGACAAATAAATGTTCCCATAGGACTTGACAACCATCATGCAGCCAGGAAGTAATCGTGTCACGAACTACTTGCCCCTGGTTATGCTTATGTGACACCTTATCTCTTTGGGCCTACAGCAAATGCCAGCCCGTTGTTATAAACTTATTCATGGCTTCGCAGTCTCAATATACTGCCATCCTCATATCGCCTTTCTAGATGTACCACATGTTTCTTCTTATTAATTCTATTATTCAATATAACTCCGTCTCTGCATTAGTGACATAACTCACCCTCAAATAAATGTCTGTCCATAGTAATTAGTAAATATCTTCTTTAATTAAATAAATATGTGTCCGCCATTACTATTATTAATTCTACTTTAGGCTCTTGCATTGCAAAGATATAAGTCCTGAAGGCAGGTTCTTGAAATACTTGCTCGAGAATTTAGGTAACTAGATTACTTCAGCGAAATAAATGTATCTCTTTGTAAAATATAAGAGTATCGGAAATACTGCTACTGAGGTTTTAAATATAATAAAATATTATTGGTTAAATGATTTCGTATAAAATATTTTAAATAAATAAATGTATATCTTTGTAAAGTATAACAGTATCGGAAATACTGCTACTGAGATTTTAAATATAATAAAATATGATTAATTAGATGATTTAGTATAAAATGTTTTAAATAAATAATTTCAAACTATACGTCTACCGTTACGTCTTTATTTATTTGATACCCATTCAATATAATATTTCCTCGATTCTGTAAAATATAAATGTTTAATATTAGTGTTATTATTGGCTAACTCGAAAATAAATTCTTGAATGTCTTGCATCTTCCTGACCACCATGCCTAAAGAAGTATTTACTAATGTAGCATCAGATGCGTTGTTTCGTAGATTGTATTGTGGAACCGATAAACTATGTTCGAACTCAGTACTATGGGTGGCTTCACTACCTAGATGGTGCTGCAGATCTGTGTGGTGGTCGAATTCTGTACTATGTTAACGAATCACACGTTTCTGACCATTACAATATATATATAGCAAATTACTACAGTTTAACTTTGACACAATTCATTTAAGGAAGGTATATTAATAATTACATTACAGAAATATTATTCATTAAATGAATAACCTCTAGTCTAATGAATAACTAATAAAAATTATTAATATACTTTCATTAAATGATTTGTGTCAAAGTTCTGAAGCAGTATCTTAGACACTTATCTATTAAACTGTAGTAATTTGCTGACCATATATATTGAGCAATGATAAGAATATGTGTGAGATTGTGGTCTGGGCTAACTAATGAGTGCTGGTTTAACATGAAATGTGCATCTTGAGAATTACAGATCTTTTTTGCATATCTTTGGTCATATGTATATGATTACATTCATTCACAAGGAGTTCAAAAGTGGATAAAACCCAGTCCCTACCTTGCATGAGAGTAACGAAGTGAAAATTACATTACAGAAATATTACTCATTATGTGCATAACATCCAATCTAATGAATGACTAATAAAAAATTATTAATAAGCAATTGAATGGTTTATTGCTTGAGAATTCATGAAAAATTTGAGCAAGAAGTCCTTCAGAGTCTACCATTCACTACTGCATTAAACTACAGAGGGCTTTTTCTTTCTGATATCTGTATTTTGTATATTATATTTTACTGTTATATAATACCATTTATATACTGTCTTTAATTACTCTTTACAATGCAATGAGATAAAATTTATTCTTAGATATTTTCTTATGGTTTCAATTGGTCAGCTGTCTTCAACAAAAAATATCAGGGAAAATTTTTTTATTTCATTACATTGTAAAAAAGTGCTTTAAAAGGTGTGTAAATGGTATTATGTAGATATATACAAATGTATGCATAAAGAAATAAGAAATGAAGGATTCTCATGTTTTATAGCTGTATATTTTTTATTATCATACATAAAGACTTTATGTATAACAAGGAAATTTGTAGGCAAAGAAAAATTTACAAATATATAATACAAATTATGCACGCTTTGTTTAGAAACAATTTCCTTGACACTACTGCAGAATTATCTATTATAAGCATGAGTAAACAATGACTACCAGATTATAATGTTATTATATTTACATCCGGATGGTTCGGGTGCATTAGGTCCAGATTTCTAATTAACAAAAGTCATAAGGCAAAAACTCATCTGGAACACAGATACAATAGCATTACCTCCATGAATTATTTTATTCCTAAAGTTTACAATAGGTGGCGCTGGAGAATGATGAGGCAGATAGTCATGTAATGCTTTTTGTAAAATGGTATGCACACACAATATCATCAGCAGTGATCATAAACAGGTGTGGACATTCTAATATCAGGAAAGAAAAGAAAAACAATAACAGAGAAATGGAAAAACATAAATGGTTCTAGTTAGATATATGTACTATCAATTGGTGGAGCTATTTTAAGTAGACAAGAATAAACTAATTAATAAATTTCATATTTTTTATAAAAAGTTAAAAACAAACAAATAATATATTTAGAAAGCAACCCTAAAAATAATATATTTAGTGAAGGAAAAACAAATATTTTTAATAAATACTGATCGATGCAAACATTTGGTGAGAAATGTTATTAATGGTGACGGCAAATGTTTATATTAAGAAAAAGCAAAAAAAAAAATGAATATGTTAATATTTGAATGCATAAAAATAATATAATTTTTTTAGGAAAAGAATGGAAAATAATATCTTTAGTAAACAAATATTGTCTGAAAAACAAATATTGTCAATAAGTGTGATGGATGGAATTAGGTAAAAAAGTATGTTGATGCTGATGACAAACACTAATGTAAATTGAAACTTAATATCATCTACTTTTTTACTTTTACAATGTTTCATATAATTACAACCCACTATTGATGTTTTCGATTGCTCCAGCAATCTTCTTCAGAACTATAACAAACAATGCAAATACATGAATACAAAAGTCATGTATTTGCATTGTGTTTGTTATAGTTCTGAAGAAGATTGCTGAGACAATCGAAACCATCAATAGTCAGTTGTAATTATATGAAGCATTGTAAAGTAAGAAAAAAAGTAAATGATATTAATATTATATGGATTTGGCAATGCAATAAGAAAGATAAAGTTATAATACTTCATAAAGAAGATAAAGTAAATTGAAACTTATTGATTGTTTGATTTGATAAATGGATTATAGTTCTGGTAATATATAGGATATACATGCAACTAAGTGTTTTTTTTTTTTAAATAAAGAATTAAAAAAAGGTTGTATGCACATCAAAAACATTAATGAAGAGAAATGACTGTTGGCATGAATGGTTGAAGATAGACAGGTCCTATACTAACCTAAGAGAGTAAAAACAATAAGCCAAAAAAAGATAATGATTTTAAAAAAATTGAAATGTGAACTTATATACTGTGGTATAAACATAATTTAAGATATGATATCAATTTTAATAACAGTTATCTTCACTCTGGTTCAAAATCTATCTATTGTAAATCTGAAATAATCAGCAAACACTAAATAGGATACACACACACACACCGCAATCATTTTCTGGATTTAGCATTCATTAATGAGAACTTATGATTCAAGACTGGAATTAATGTGCTTATGCAACCAGTAGCCATCTTTTGCTTTTGTTTACTTTTCAAACTAATAGACTGAAATTTTAAAAAAAAAATTATATGATTCTGAACCCAAAACCAACTTGTTTGCATAGCTATATTGATAAGACATCGGATACTATTCTTTATATATTTTACAGATCGCAGTATTATGCTAATGCTAAACCCTTTCTACCCTTTGACTTGGAAATTTGTTTCTATAATAGGCTAAAGAGAATTGCTCTTAGAAGTATATAAAAACATGTTTTATTATTAGTGGTATTAATCTTTATGGCCAATAAGTAATGTGACCTAAATTTTCAACTGTCTTTAAAATATGTCGATATGGACCTGTTTTGATGTAAGTTGGCAAAGTTTCAAAACCTTAGGATTTTCTTTTAAATTTCAGATTAATAAGAAGAGTATAAAGAAGCAAACAATAATTGCTAAATGTGTGTGAATTATTTCCAGTATTAAATTTCTACATGCTCACTAATGAAAACAACGAGGAAACAAGTCTGGGGATATGAATATTATAGCATTATATCATCTGGTATCCATTGACTATTCAAACTTCCAGTAGATGGCTCTGGAGTAGGATAAAGAGAATTGATATTGGAAACAATATGATAATAAAAATAGTACAAATATCAAAAAGAAATTGAATAAAAAATATTGTACCAAACTTGAAAAAGATATATAATAATGTAAACAAATAAGTGTAGTATGTGAAACAGAAGATTCAAAATGTGTTAAAGTATAGATTGCCAATATATAAGGGAGAAAAGAAGAAAGTAATAGCATTATAAAACATATTTTACAAAATTCTGTTCCATTTATATATATTACCAGTAGCAGCTGCAAATGAGTGTGACTATTCCATCTCCAAAATGATGAGACAAAAAAAAACACACTATAAATGAGTTTTGCGATGACCGTACTTTGCAAGTCATAAATAGGTACACATTGAGTGTGTCATTTGCAATACAGTCTTAACTTATTCTGCAACAATTTTTTCTTCCTGAAGTACTTTAACATCTTGCCTAATCGTAGCTCTCCAATAAATAGTATTCTTTGCCAAAACAATTAATATTGCTCCTCTTTAAAATGTCTTTAAGACAGAAGCTCCCTCTCTTACCAAAAGTATGCTTAAGTCCAATCTAATAAAGATGTGATTTTTAACAATAGTGAGTTGTATAATATCACATCCAACAAATTGAAAGACATATTTGTGACAATATGATGGACTATTTCCCTCATCTACCATTAAATGTTGAATGTTAAGAACATTTTAAATTAATTTAAACTTTTCAAAAACAAACAACTGTTAGTAATAACTGACAAAAAGACTACACAGGTTAGTAAACTACACACTGTTTCAAGTGGTATTATTCCCCACTCTTCTTCAGGTGTTTCTGGCCTGACCAGTGACAATGCTAACATAGGAGTCAAACTTACACTTTTAGATTCTTAAATATCACTCTAATCAACTGAGATTTACTAATAGTTGTTTATATTTGAAAAGTTTAAATAAATTTAAAAAATTTTCTAGCATTCAACATTTAATGGTAGATGTGGGAAACAGTCGAACATATTAACACATCTAAAGTATCATCATCAGAAACCTCCAGGAAAGTATAAAGAGTATTATTTGTTTTACAATCTCACTACATATTTTTACAATTTTACAGATCATCCATAAATGAGACCTGTTTAATGGCTTATGTGTCACTAGAGTTTCTAAGTCTCATTTTTATACAATAAATTACAAATATAGGGGATTGGAACACAGACTTTCAAGCACTTTTCAACTATTTACATTATCTCATATCACTGATACACATGATCATACACATGTAGAAAAGATCAATAATCACCAACATCGTACTGAACCAGCACTCATCAGTTGGTCCAGATTATCATATCTCTCTCACACACACACACACACACATATATATATATATATATATATAATCAGTGCTCAGTGTATATTAAGATAGCAAATCACACTTTAATAGAAATGCTTCAATCTACTTCAACCTCCAATTTTTCAGCCATCCATACCATTAAAAATCTGATGATGGAAAGCCCAAATCACATGCTGATGTCAATATTGTTGTCATGCCCATGTTGACCTCAAGTCACTCTGATCCCTCACGTACAGGACTGTATCCATTTAAATATATAGAAGAGGGATATGGTTCTGTACATGAGGGGTCGGAGTGACTTGAGGTCAGCATGGGCATGACAACAATATTGGCATCAGCATGGGATTTGGGTTTTCCATCATCAGATTTTCAATGGTGTAGATGGCTGAAGAGTTGGAGGTTGAAGTAGATTGAAGCCTGTCAATTAAAGTATGAAGACTTGCTATCTTAATATAAACTGAGCACTGATTATATATGTGTGTGAGAGATGATAATGTAGACCAACTGATGAGTGCTGGTTCAGCATGAAATACATATATTGGTGATTATTGATCTTTTCTACATGTGTGTGATCATGTGTATCAGTGATAGGAGATAATGTGGATAGTTGAAAGATGCTTGAAAGTCTGAGTTCAAATCCCCTATATTTACAATTAGCTCCAAGTATATGAAGAGTGCCTGTATTTTAAATATTAGAATAAATTAAGTAAAATAATGCTGTATATAATTAATTTAGGCACAATAGTTATTTCATTGGAATTAAATATATATTTTAACTAATTCAAGCAGCAATAACACATGAGACTCTGCACTGCACTTCAACTTATAAGTCCACTTTCTACTTAAAAAAGCTATCAAGTTATTTAAATTTGTTCATATTCTCAAGCTAAAGTGCTGAAGACTTTCTTCCATCACCATCTGATAAAGAATTTGAGAGTTCTTTGAATGAACATTAATTCTTATACTAAAATCTTTACATGCTGTTTTCAAAACTTTCTGTGGATTGCTTTTTGAATTGGCAAGAATAGTCTAATCAACATTATACTGTAAATCTGGCTACAAGGTTCATTCTTAACATATGAAATTTTTTCTACAGCACAGGCCTTTCCATACCTGCACTCCAATATGTAATATACAGGGTGCTTGAACTCAGACTTTCACACGACCCTCGACTATTGACGCTATCTCATACTGTTGAGACACATGATCACACACATGTTGAAAAGATAAATAATCATCAATAATTGTATTCCATGCTAAACCAGCACTCATCAGTTGGTCCAGATTATCATCTCCACACATATATACAGTACAATGAATTGTGCGTGCATGCATTTTTTTTTTTGCGCTATAAGCAAATTTAAAAACTGTAGCAATAATATAAAACTTTTACATATGAAGATAACAGAAATATAAGAAATATTATAAACTATTATATAAACAACATATCTCAGTGAAAAGGTGACTCATTCTCTTTCCAGGAAGTCTGCAATGTCACATGTAAAGATTGACATTAGCTATTACCTTTGAAAATTTTAAAATGCCGGAGTATCTAGATAACGAGTTACAACATAAAATGTGAGTGCTTTTTGGCCATAATAAAGTAATGCACTATCGTTAAATTTTGTTTTAAATTTGGCAAAACTGCTACTGAAACATTGGAAATGATTAAAACTGTAAGTCACAAAAATGTTTTCACCAAAACATCGCATGATCATCATTTTCTATTCTTACACAAGCATATACTTAACTAAATAGGTAAAAGATGGTTGCTTACAGCTTGCATTTGATCCTAAGATCTAGAAGCAGTGCTCTCAAATCTGAGGTTTCTCACTGATGAAAGTCACAAGAAACTAGTCGAGGGATATTAGATGAGTAGACACCAAATATGAATTTTATGCACAAATATTATTGCATCCATTGATTGTGAAGGTTTACACTGGGTGGCACTACTGTATGGAAATCTAGACTGCAAGGTTTATTCTTGTTTTTGCTTTATGTGGGTGTGTAACAAATTTAAAAACTGTGGCAACATATGAGGATAACAAAAGTATAAGAAATATTATAAATTACTATATAAACAACATATCCCAGTGAAAAGGAGACTCGTTTTCTTTCCAGGATGTCTGCAGTGTCATTACTGAATCAATTCATGTGATAAGTAAAGATTGAATTTAGCTATTAACCACAAAAAATTTTAAATGCTGGGGTATCTAAATAATGAGTTACAACATAAAATATGTTTTTAGCCATCATTAAATTTTATTTTAAATTGGCAAAAACTGTTATTGAAACATTGGAAATGATTAAAACTGTGTACATCAGAGAAGACCAGAGTCAGAAAAATGTTTTCATCAAAATATTACATGATCACCATTTTCTATTCTTACACAAGTGTATAATTAACTAAATAGGTAAAAAGTGATTACTGGAGGGTTGCATTAGATCCTAAGATCTAGGTGCAGTACTCTCAGATCCGAAGTTCCTCACTGATGATGGCCAGAAGCCAGAAACTAGTCTGGGGATATTAGATGAGTAGATACTGAATATGGATTTTATGCACTGTATGGAAAGTTTGCTACTGTTATTAAAAATGTTTTAAGTGTTTTTTCAAAATTTCATGATGACAGACAAGAACATGGAGGACTATCCACTAAGGTATAAAACACAGTGTCACATTTCATGATATAACTCATGATTCATTTAGACATGCTAGCACCTTAAATTTTTTGCGATGAATAGCTAAATTATGTCACTATACAAAGGTGATTCGGCAGACAGATAGATAACCAATCACTATTTCAATAAATTCACAGTGTATTACATCCTGGGTCTTAGGATTAAAGCTCAATCTGACGCTTTTGGTGTGAAATGTCACATGACTTTCAGAGTGAATATAAATGCTACATGTTAAGGCAAATGCAGACAAATGCATTAATATCATGCAAAGTTGCATGGTAATAAAGTTTTAACTAAGGCATGGTAAATATAGATATCTACTTATACATTTTGGAGGATATATTTGTATTCCTAAAGCACATATCAATATATTTCTTTATATGCTTTGCATTTTGTATTTGTGATATGAATAGTTGATGTACAGATATATATGTTTACATATATAATGATGTCAGTAACACCTGTTTGTTCCCTTATCCATATATTGCATTTTCAATCTCTTCTTGTTACTCCCAATGGTCGAAGTCTCTGTATTGCTCTTCTATTAAGTGTCCAAGTCTCAGATCCATAAGTAAGCACTGGTAAAACACATTTATTAAAAACCTTCCTTTTCAAACACATAGGCATATTTTCTTTTAATATCAAATTATCTCTACCCAAAGTACTCGAACCAAGTTTAATTCTATGATTAATTTCATCCATTATGTTTCCATCTGTATTAATAATCTGACCAAGGTATTTGTAACTTAATTTCTTCTAACTCCTTATAATCAATCTTTATTTTCATATTTTGAGAAAATCCATTAAACATTACTTTAGTTTTTTTAACATTTATCTTTAGTCTTAGTTTCCTACTTTCATCTGATAATCCCTGCAACATTTCCTGCAACTCTAAAGCATTATTTGCAAATCAACTACATCATCTGCAAAATCTAAATGACTAAAAAAAAATTAAAATATTGAAGTGGATTTGGGCTGGACATATTATAGATGGACAATTAATCTTAAACTAGATTCCAAGAGATTGTAAAAGACCCAGACAGAGACCACATGTGAGATGGATGGATGAAATAAGAAAATGTGCAGGGGTAATGTGGAGAAGAGAAGCTAAAGATCAGAGAGGATGGATTGAACTTGGAGAGACCTTCATTCTGCAGTGGATTGATAATGGTTGATGATGACATATATAATAACTGAAACTTCATGTTAAAATAAAGACTAGCACGTTAGTAATCTAAGGAAATGATTATAATATACTGGTCTAAAATGGTAATGATGTAGAAGCAAAAAAGATAAGAGGGTAGCTAACAAATAGATCGCTAAACTGGTAGACATTGTATGGATTGATTAAGTACTGAATTTTACCTATGGTTATCTTTTTGGTCCTTTATTCTGCTTTTGTAAAACGGAAGATTTATTTTGCGAAAAGTTGATTGACCTGCCCTCAAATGTATATCCATGAAAATCACTAGTTTCAAAATAATTCTGAGATAGGGTCAGTCAACTCACTAATCAATCACCCATGCTATTCCCAATTATGATTCTGCATTAAATCTATTTAAGCATCTACTGCACGTAGTATTAAATATTTGATAACTAAATTTAAAAGATCGTGTATTCTTACTCTTTATTGGTGAATGTTACCATATGCTACATTTGATTTATGTTTGTCACATCTTGGAAAATAATGATATTGTCAATTAAAGGTTACGGCATTAAGAAAAATACCAAATGGCCATAGCAACAATTGTTATTTTCTCTTAATCATCATCGTATAATATGTAATATTCAAGCACCTGAATGATCATAGAGGGCAACAGTTCCGTTCAAATGACAAGAGATGGGTTTTTTTCTTTTCATAAATTATTCAGCCAAAAATTAATCCATGAAATTTTTAACTTTGGAATCGCTTTTTTACAATTATGCTGAACTGAGGGAGAGAATTTTTATTTAACTATTTACAGACTCATGATGTATTACGTATTTAAAATAATATGAACAGATAGGAATTGATCTACTCTTCAAGAAATAGCCTTCAAATAAACTTTTAAACAGCAGGGAGAGTGGTGATCACGCAATACTGATCAACTTCAGCCCAATCCTGAACAATAAAACCTTTTAATTACTTTTGCCCCATGTAGTTCAGTGCGGTGATAAGAGTGGCGCCTCGAGCTCAAAGCTCATGGGATTGCAGCTGTCGAAGTGCTCGAACTTCTTGCGAACTTTTGAGCAATAGAACTATTTTATTTATTTATTCAATCTGTATCAAAAATTGTTAAAGCTTCCACACGTCAGTGATATAATCTCGTAATTGCATTGAATATTCTTTGATTTTTTTTTTTTACGTAGGAATAGATTTTTACTCATTATAAATTCCTTTCTAATTTACTTACTATTTACGCAGTAAATTAAATCAATAATTATATATAAATATCAACTTAATCTGTCAGTTGCTTAGTTAATTTTTTTTTCTGCAAAAATTGGAAATAGTTATACCCCCCCCCCCGCCTTAAACCGGTAAAGTATTTGTAGTTTTTCTTTATTTAGAAAAAAAATAAAATCGAATGGTTTATTGGCTCGGCAGTTCATAAGAGGTTCGAGCACCGGACATGTCAGAGCTAAGTCGCGATTCGCGGCTGAGTTCTAGAGTAAAATGATGACAGATGTTTTTTAAATAATAGACAAATATTTATAATAATAACAACAACATTTATTATTTACGATACTATTTAATATTAGAAATGAAAACATCATTATTTCGTTATTAAGTCGAGGCGATGAATTATTTTCCCCAATTCCCTTTTATAAAATGATAGATGATTCGCCCAACGTCGTAATATAACCTAAAAATATATTATTTAGCAGCTTAATACTAATTAAAAGGGTTTTTCTGTAAGAAAATGCATTTTATTTTTAATTTCATTTATTGTAAAACGACTCATCGTTAATATTATTGCGGTGCTATTTTTAGTCGCATCTTAAATGAGTAACTTGAGATAATTATTTAAAAATAACTTGTACCTGTATAATTAAATAACGGAGATCAATTGTAGCATTTTTAGCCTCGATGGTTGAATTCGTCAACCGAAAGTAAATTAGAATTTACCGTAAAATTTCATCGATGTAGGATTGAAGTTGCAAAACGCTTGAAGGTTAACAAACGTTCTAGAAAGTATTTTATTGAGAATTTGAGCACAGTTTTCATGGGGGGCGTGCCTTGTTTATGTTATGAAGCTTATTTCACTGACAAAATATTGAATATCGATTGCTTTTATTGGAGATATGGCTAAATAAAATACAATTGGAGGGCTACGGATAGACGAGGTACTGAAAATCTTTCAGGAAGAACATTTGCTGACAAAGAAATAAAATATCAAATAGACAAGCTAACGAACTAGTATGTGTTGTAGGTCTATATATCTGGTGTTTACATAATCGCTTATATAGTTAACCACAAAATTCATATTTTTGTATTTGCATTGGAAAAGGAATGATAAGACATTCTTTGCTTACTGGTTGCTGGAGATTATTCTTTATAATGCTGTGTGCAATTTAGTGTAATGGTGAAGTAGGAGATCTAACCACCAAGTTCCTAAATCAAAAGTCAATCTCTCACTTCTGATGGTTGTTCCCAAATCAAAAGTCAGTCTCTCACTTCTGATGCTCAAATGCCACATGAAGGAGTGATAGATTTAAGTTAAAAATTGATCAACTCAAAGTTTAACCTATCATTTCTGGTACTGTGCTTTTAGCAAGATTCATTGACCAATATTCAACCTATCATTTTTGGTGCTCAGACATCATGACCTTTCAACAATTATGCCCTGTGCAGCTTAGTGTAGTGATGGAGTGACAGATTTGAACTAAAAGTTTGTTAATCAAAACAATGTCATTTCTGACATTCAAATGTCGCATATTCTCCCTTGCAATTATTCCCTGTGTGGTTTAACACAGTCATGGAATACTAGATTCATGCTAAAAGTTCACTGATCAAAACTCAAACTGTCATTTTTGGTGCTCAAATATCACACAATATTCCTCAATTCTTATAGTGTGTGCAGTTTAGCCCAGTAATAGAATGACAGATTCGAACTAAAAGTTCCTGGAATAAAGCTCATTTCCAGCACTCAAATATCATATGATGTCCTCAACAATTATAGCCCTCTACAACACAGAGATATAGAATGGTAATTTTAAGCTAAAGTTTCTAATCTCATTTCTAGCACTCAAATGGCACATGACTTCCAAAAAATTAACGATTCTTTATTTATTAATAGATGTATTATTTAGTTAAGCTTTTTTTTCCTGTACATAGTATTTGCATATTTTGAAAAATATCAATCAATTATACCTGTTGTAAACAATAGGTTCTCCTGTATTTCTGTGCTATTACTTACATTTGTTATATCACTTGTAGTTGCTGTATTATTTAACATTCACTATTGTTCTTCCCCCATATGTTTTGACCTATCATTTAAAGGTTATCTTCAAAGTGTTTTTGCATATGCATATACAAAAGAAGCTTCAATAATACATATATAGCATATAGTATTGGGGTGTTTTTATTTACATGTATTACTATATAATGAAATAAAACAATGAGAATATCAAACATGATCTGATCCTCTTCAACTAATATTACATTATATATATATGATGATATGTCAGATTTTTTTTATATATAATGATAGATGTTAAAATTAATTGTTGTTCAAATTTTAACATTGTTACATATGAATAAAAAAATTTAAATAAATCTAAAAATTACACAATATTTAAAGTTAATAAACAGAGCAAAACTCTCCATACAGTATTGCCACCTGTGCTAAACAGAGTAATCAATGGATGTCAGAAGGCTTGTGCATAAAATCCCTATCTAATGCCTACTCATCCAATATCCCCAGACTAGTTTCTGGCTTGTGGCCTTCGTCAGTGAGGAGCTTTGGATCTGAGAGCACTGCATCTAGATCTTAGGATCTAATGCAACCCTCTAGCAATCACCTTTTATCTCTACTTAACTATTAAACTATGAGAATGAAATTGAAAACACAAAAAATATTTTCAATCTAATCTCAATAGCTTATATAGTCATATGGGTCTGAACTCAGTTCAGCACCCCTACATTTTAGTGTCTTTGGCTCTTTTACAACCATAGCCACCACTATCCTATTAGGCAGGATTGGTGTTAAACCATTAAGCATCACATGATCACATTTCCTATACTAGCACATTAATTGTTGATAAACAGAGCAAAATTCTCCATAATATTCACCTTGCTAAACAGAGTAATCAATGAATGCCAGAAGGCTTGTGATAAAATCCCTATCTAATGCCTACTCATCCAATATCCCCAGACTAGTTTCTGGCTTGTGGCCTTCGTCAGTGAGGATCTTTGGATCTGAGAGCACTGCATCTAGATCTTAGGATCTAATGCAACCCTCTAGCAACCACCTTTTATCTCTACTTAACTACTAAACTATGAGAATAAAATTGAAAACACAAAAAATATTTTCAATCTAAGCTCAATAGCTTATATAGTCATATGGGTCTGAACTCAGTTCAGCACCCCTATATTTTGGTGTCTTTGTCTCTTTTACAACCATAGCCACCACTATCCTATTAGGCAGGATTGGTGTTAAAACATTAAGCATCACATGATCACATTTCCTATACTAGCACATTAGTTGTTGATAAACAGAGCAAAACTCTCCATACAGTATTGCCACCTGTGCTAAACAGAGTAATCAATGGATGCCAGAAGGCTTGTGCATAAAATCCCTATCTAATGCCTTCTGGCATCCATTGATTACTCTGTTTAGTACAAGTGGCAATACTGTATGGAGAGTTTTGCTCTGTTTATCAACAATTAATGTGCTAGTATAGGAAATGTGATCATGTGATGCTTAATGGTTTAACACCAATCCTGCCTAATAGGATAGTGGTGGCTATGGTTGTAAAAGAGCCAAAGACACCAAAATATAGGGGTGCTGAACTGAGTTCAGACCCATATGACTATATAAGCTATTGAGCTTAAATTGAAAATATTTTTTGTGTTTTCAATTTCATTCTCATAGTTTAGTAGTTAAGTAGAGATAAAAGGTGGTTGCTAGAGGGTTGCATTAGATCCTAAGATCTAGATGCAGTGTTCTCAGATCCAAAGCTCCTCACTGACGAAGGCCACAAGCCAGAAACTAGTCTGGGGATATTGGATGAGTAGGCATTAGATAGGGATTTTATGCACAAACCTTCTGGCATCCATTGATTACTCTGTTTAGCACAGGTGGCAATACTGTATGGAGAGTTTTGCTCTGTTTATCAACAATTAATGTGCTAGTATAGGAAATGTGATCATGTGATGCTTAATGGTTTAATATATAAAGTTGTTAAAACACTAGATGTGATGTGATTTTCTGTAGCTTCTTCTTAAACGAAGTCAAGAATCTCTCAGCAATTATACCAAGAGAAACTTGTTAGCTACTTAATTTTACATTCCCCAGTTTATGTTTTTCCATATTCTGCTCCATCCCATTTCCAAAACATAATCTTTGTCAACTCTATAGCTTATCAGCCTTTTATCAGTTTTATATAAAAATTTTACCAAGATAATTACAACTCGTCTACAGAGAACATTGGATTTCCATCAACCAAGAGAACGAGCTGGATTTAAAAGTGGTTTTAGTACAGTAGATCATATCCAGGTGTTGAGAGAAGTTATAGAAAGGACGAATGAATATGAGTTATCATTATGTTTTGGATTTGTAGATTATGAAAAGGCATTTGATTCTATAAACATTTCTTCAGTGATTAAAGCATTGGATCATTAAGGTATAGATCCAGGATATTGTCATATTTTGAAGAATATTTATAAAAATGCAACAGCAACAATTAGATTACATAATGATACTGTGAAAGTCAACATTGAGAAAGGTGTAAGACAAGATGACTCCATATCTCCAAAACTTTTTACAGCAGTGCTGCGAGAAGTATTTTGTGGATTAAAATGGGAAACTAAAGGAGTGAAAGTAAATGAAGATTATTTAAGTCATTTAGATTTTGCAGATGATGTAGTTGTTTTTGCAAATAATGCTTCAGATCTGCAGGAAATGTTGCAGGAATTATCAGATGAAAGTAGGAAAGTAGGACTAAAGATAAATGTTAAAAAGACTAAAGTAATGTTTAATCGATTTGCTCAAAATATGAAAATAAAGATTGATTATGATGAATTAGAAGAAGTTAACAGTTACAAATACCTTGGTCAAATTATTAATACAGATGGAAACATAATGGAAGAAATTAATCATAGAATTAAACTTGGTTGGAGTGCTTTTGGTAGAAATAACTTGATACTAAAAGGAAATATGCCTATGTGTTTGAAAAGGAAGGTTTTTAACAAATGTGTTTTACCAGTTCTTACTTATGGACCTGAGACTTGGACACTTAATAGAAGAGCAATACAGAGACTTCAGACCACTCAAAGAAGTATGGAGAGATGCATGTTGGGAGTAACAAGAAGAGATTGAAAACACAATGTATGGGTAAGAGAACAAACAGGTGTTACTGACCTCATTGAAAAAATTAAAAGATTGGAGTTGAGCTGGACATATTGCTAGAAGAAATGATTTAAACTGGATTCCAAGAGATTGTAAAAGACCCAGAAAGAGACCACATGTGAGATAGATGGATGAAATAAGAAAGTGTGCAGGGGTGATGTGGAGAAGAGAAGCTAAAGATCGGAAAAGATGGATTAAACTTGGAGAGATCTTCATCCTGCAGTGGATTGATAATGGTTGATGATGATGATAGCCTTTATATCTAAATCCCCCTTATCTTTTTCCAAATCCAGCATAAAAACAATAATCTACTTTCTGTTTAATCACTTTTTTCATATTTATTTTTCCATAACTTCATTATATGTGCCCTTTCTGTTTTCAAGCATTTGCATTCAATTAACAAATACCTAATATTTTCTATTCCTTCCTTACATAATTTACAAACTAAATCGCCCATATTTTTCCATTTACATGTATATTCTTTTGTTGCTAAAGATCCTTCTTCGAACCTTATACAATAAACTTTCCATACAGTAGTGCCATCTAATGAAGCCATAGTAATCAATGAATGCTAGATTTGTGAATAAAATCCTTATCTAATGCCTACTCATCCAATATTCCCAGACTAGTGTCTAGCTTGTGACTTTCATCAGTAAAGGGCTTTGGAACTGAGAGCACTGCACCTAGATCTCTGCATCCAATGCAATCTTTCAGCAGTCATCTTTTATCTATTTAAGATGGCTTCTGGAAGGTTGCATTAGATCCTAAGGTCTAGATGCAGTGCTCTCAGATCCAAGTTTCCTCACTGATGAAAGCCATGCTAGAATCTAGTTTAATGAGTATGCACTAGATAAGAATTTTATGCACAAATCTTCTTGAATCCATTGATTATTAAGGCTTGTACTGGTTGGCACTACAGTCTAGAGAGTTTGCCATTGCTTTAACAATTTATATAAGCATAGGAAATAGTGATTATGTGACAATATTGTTTTAACTTATTAACGTCTATGTTGTAGATTCATCATCTCTAATTTTGTCCTGCCTTTCTTCACTGCCACCGTAGAGTAGCCAACTCAAGAGCTCAAGCTCTGTGAATCGCAGCCTAGCTTTGCACTCAGTATTTGAACTTCTTATGAATTCCTGAGTGATAAATCACTTGGATTTTTTCTTTATTATAATTATTGTGTATTAACTGTTAATGATATCAGTGTAGACATTTGATCTATCTTCCTTTTCACTAATGGAACATAACAGTTATTAAACTTGAACAACCTAACTGGTTTAATTAGAGAGGATTTGAACCCAGGCTTTCAAGCTTTATTTAAATATTATAATTGATTTAATAATATAAACAGCCAAATCATTTGATGGTAGAATTATACAAGTTAAAGAAAAACTTAATAATAGTTATTCTAAACAAGCTATTAG
Organism: Epiperipatus broadwayi; assembly: GCA_028023455.1. NCBI lineage: Eukaryota > Metazoa > Onychophora > Udeonychophora > Euonychophora > Peripatidae > Epiperipatus > Epiperipatus broadwayi. The sequence goes on along the minus strand of JAQFVV010000081.1, from coordinate 1,318,139 downwards.
GTACCTTTTTGTAAGTACCCTAAGAATCTTTTTGACAGTAGGAGATCCATCAAGCCACCATTTCACTTGCGATGAATATATATTTTTTTAATGGACAAATATCCTTAACAGCTTTTTATACATTTTTGATAAAGTATCTAAAATTGTATATCATTTATATGTGTGGTTCATTGGCTCCCCTAATGTCAAAAAATGCCCAAGAAAGCTTATTAAACTGGTACCAACTAATAATATAATATTTAAGCATAAATTTATTTACTTATTGTGCAGTCAGTTCCTTGGGAGGTCAACTGAAATATGGACACCAGATGCAGAAACAATATCTCCATTGACTTAATTTCCAATATTTTTGTTACTTTTGTTAGGCTTGAAGTCAGTTCAAAGACCTTTCCCCTTAAGTCCATCACTTTCACCATCAATCGATTTTGTAGGGTAGAATGATAGGTTCAAAAGCTAAAGATTTCTGGGTCGCTTCTAAGCTGTGTAAAGTAAAAAAAATAATTTCAGTTTGTCAAGTAAGTAGAACTGTTGTTCCTAACCCATTACACGGTCTCCTTGAATGTCACACGACTCTCTGACTGGCTGCCAATATTTTTTTTATTAAGGCTATGCTTATCTGCCCTGAGTTACATGTATAGTACTTTAATAAATTTTAATAAATAATGCTAAATTAATAATTTAACGTCCATCTTCTGTGGGCTTTATTTATGCATCTTAATTATACCTGTTCTATCTTCACTTTTAGTAGGACTTTAGTCTTTAGTTGTACTTTTTTTTTTTGCTGTTTTTTCAAATCAGATATATAATATGTTATGTAGAAATGTATTTATCCAGCTGGACATCGTAATAGTATAAAGTGTTGTAAGATGCAATTCTAAATACAGTGACTACTAGATTAAACTGCATTAAACAAAAGCACAATCTATATTAATCAAGTGTTATGACTTAGTCATAGAGAAAAGATCTCAGCCTTTTTAGTAAATAGTCTATTGCAGGAGAAAAGCCTCCAACCGCCTTTCAAGGAGGGGGGAGGGGATGAAGAGAAAGCAGAATTCATCAGGTTTGCCAATTGCTAAATTTCAGCGATTTTCCATCACCTCTAACTAAAAAAAAATGGAAGTTATATTGAATGATCAACGATGGATGGTTAATTGGTTGTCTACGGGTTAATACCCGGCCAAAAAAAATGTAAGCCTCTTGAAAAGAAATTTCGATTAGCCTGGATTCGAATCCCAAGTCGTAAGCGCGTGCATAATCTCTGCACCATGCTTTTCCCTAGATCATATTAGATTTCCTATCTCCGCCCTCAGGCAAAAAGCTTAACATACATATTTAAATATTAATTTAATTATTAAAAATACAACCATTATTATTATTAATTTGAAAAATATTTTCTATTTAAAGTGACCTAATTTATAAAATATCACAATTTTATTTTAAGTGAAGGATTTAATTCCATATATAAATGTAATTTTAGCATAGTATACTTCAAACGAAATAAGAATTCCCAAATCAATAGCCAATCTATGACTCAATGGGTGGGCTAACACGGTTTTTATTTTATCAACCGTTAAAATAATAATAACAGATACCCCCCCCCCTTTCCGATGTTATCTATTTTAATCCCGTCATTTTTACGCCGATAAAACATAAGTTTTGTTTGTCATCTATACGTTTCATCCACCTGCTCTGGGAGGAAATGTTTACTAAGTCAGTTAATCATCAACTAATTAATGACCGCATTCTTTTTTTTTTTTAAAAAAAAATACTAATAATATTGTCTCACCTTGAAAATAAAATTTTAAAAACTCATTTAATATAAATTGTTTATTTTGCAGGGGAGGAAAAAATGAATAAATTTTTCAAGTTACACTAACCTGTTTACTTCTTTTAATAATAATAAAATTGAAAACAACTTTAATTGTTCTGTTTATTTAATATGCATTCTTTGTTCGTAACGTAAAATGTAGTTGTTGATGACGTCGACAATATCGCTCCATAAAGTGAACAATTATAGAAAATAGATTGTATTTATAATTTATCGATTTTTTTTTTCAGATATCTTTCTCTTTGAGAATTTATGTATAAACAAATGTGTAGTTTGTATGGGAGAGCTGGAACATGCCATAGCTACATGCTTATTAATAATTTAGGTCGTTAAGGAAATCACTGGAGCTCAACTGTTTTCAAAAGTTGTTTACTATTTACAGAAAAAATTACCAATTCCCAGAGAAATTAGTGGTATTATGGGATAGCTGAAACGTCACGAACTGTATCTATTGTCAATTAAAACAATGATAATGTTTTTGCATTCTTTTTCTTGAGTTATTTATATACTGTTTTTGAGAAGTGGACTCTATTATTATTCGCTTCATCCAGTTGTTGGGTTGTTATCTGTTTTTGCATGGAGAAAAAAAGCTTGAATTAAGAATAAATATATTTGATGTATATATAATTAGCTAATATCGTCTTAATTGTTTTTAATCTAAGGAACTTTTCCACGTAAATTTTTGCGACTTTTTAATATTTAACATTTTCAGTAATGAAAGGTAAGTTGTTGTTTTTTTCTTAGCAATATTTCAGTATTATATTATGGCAGACTGGTTGCGTGAATGTCATAGATACTAATTCGTCTTCATCAATTATTTTAATACCGTTATATTTATTATTCTTTAATAAAAATTTGAACGCACTCGCTGCTTGCTTCACTTGTATGTGTTTAAGCGCAATAGTGCTGCTCGATTTTGAGCCCAGATTTTTGCAAATTCGTTCTCGTGCCGTTTGATGAACAAGAGGTATGCCTACAGTTATCTTTTAATTGATTAAACTATCGACGTTGTTAAAAACGGTGTCCCTCTTAAGTTCTTTACATTTTCGAATGGAATTTATAATTCATTATATACTTTAGTCTTTTTGCTTGTTTTTAAGTTTAATACATTTTATGTATATATTAAAATAAACCAGTATATTTTAACGCAACAATTATTGAATAATTGGGGGATAAATCGCCTACGCGAACACGTTTTATAATTACTTTGATATATATTACGTCAATAGTTATTAAAGTTTCCATTACTATTTCTATTGCACAATGTTAGTCTGGCCTTTGGATAAGCTCGATATTAAGACAATAAATTATAATCGGCGATTACATATGAAGTATTGTAATAGATTCGAAATATCTCAAATTACTAAGAATCTGCATTCGAATCTGGGACAAGTTATAATCGGCTTAGAATTTTACTTTCGGATAGGCGGCTCATAGACAAGCTGGTGAATTAACGTTAATTGTTATAATGGGTCTCTAGCTATTTAATTAGAGCCGTTTAAAACTTTACACCATCCGGCAATTAGAGGCTATAAATGGAATAATTGAAGTTTTATTGTTTGGGAGTTCTTAGGGTGTTTGAACATCAGAAGTAACAGTGCTGGCCATGATCCGTTGATCTTTAGCTCTAGAGTGCGCAGTAATTCACGCGAGGCATTGAAAGATTATTAGAGACACCTTTATCCAGTAAGGAATGTTTTTCCACATTCATTCATATTTATAATCCTTATCACTTCATTTGATGTTTGGATTACAAATTATGATTAGCAAATATGTATATACAGGATTGTGGTACTGATAAACAGGTGATTATGTTTAGATTTATTACTGGTGGCTCGATTCTGTTGTAGTCAATTCGTTGTTACAATTATCAGGCCCCTAGCATAATGTTTATTTTATGATTTCAATAATTCGGCATCATGTTCAGTCAATTATTATTAGTGATTTATACCCTGTTTTAAATACTTCAATTGTATAGGTATATTTTAAGCGATCCATTAACTGTTAATAGTCGGCACTCCCTTAGTACAATAGTTTTATGTAAAATTACAGAATACTGCTTGTGTTTTACTTACTCTAAAGTGTGAAAAACTTGCCTGCAAAATCCCACTTTTACCTGTTAAACAGCAGGAAAAAACTGGGCTTTTTATTATCTTGCTGAAAAAAAAACTTGACTGTCTCTCAATTCAAATGATGTGAATTTTTAATATATGTTAAATAAGTAACTGCTTAGAAAATGGGTAGCGTTCATGCCAAACATGTAGTACCCTCGTGCTTTATTGCTTTCAACTGGTCTTGAAGAAGTTGACTTACATAGGTAAAAACAGTCTTTTATTGCAGTAAAAAACCTTCAGCATTTCCATTAAGAGAAACGGCGGGGGGAAAAAATTTAGCAATGCCACTTGGTGAGCATCCCCCCCTCCCACTTGATTCACCTTAATTATATTTACTTGGAAGAAAATTCCAAGTTTGATAAAATACTTGAAAAAATTTCTAGCTTATTCTAATCCTTTTGTCATGGAGTTAATAATTATATTGTCAATGGCAAAATTTATATATTAGCGGAATACACATTATTATAAAGTAAAAAATCGAATAGCATTATTTTATGATTATTTATTTAAAATAAGATTTTAAAAAACGAGGCCACTGTTCATAATAGAGCTGCTCAACACATTTATACTTACAGAAGAGCAAAAAAGAACAACGATAACTTCTCAATATTCTTCGAACATGAGAAGCAGGCTGGCCATGTGTTTGAACCCGGCAACCCCAAGATAGTATGCTCTGAAGCCAATGACTGCAAAAGAAAAATCAAGGAAGCGTATTTTGTTATCAGTGATAACAATTCCATCAAAAGACGCGACACGTGTTTTTCTATCTCAAAAAAATGGACAAACTAATTTGCATTCACATTTGCATATTTTATTAGTTAGCAACATTACATAAATGATTTATAACTTATGTTGGCCATGAATATGAGGGAAGACCTCGAAAGCGCTCGGCCCATTTAATTGTTTTGGTTTTTGCAGCTTCTTCGTTAGCGGGTAAATCGCTTTTATATGCTATTTTTACAAAAAAAATGTATTCTTTACTTCGACAAACTATTGTTGTATAAAAATTTAAAAAATCGTAAAAATAATTAGATTTAAGTAATGAAATGTGAAATGAAAAAAAATAATAATGGAATGGTTTATTGTTCATGAGTCGTATGAACTTCGAGGACCAGACTTCTGGAGGCGCGATCTATGGACCTTGAACACCGAAGTCTACCCATCGCCCGTCACACCAAATTGTGTAATGCAGTAATATAGATACTTAAGATATGATCTATCTCTCCGATAGATTTTTTATTTTTACGTGAATTGGAATCGATTCAAAAGCAAATTCGAATCCACCAATGTTCATTATTTAACCTATTATCAGCAGGAACAACCATCTACCAACGAATATTTCTGTGTGTGCGATAAATCAAATGGTGGTATTGTGGTTTCGCAAACACACAACCCTATATCACTGTTAAAGTTCTTGATTTAACGTCTACCCATTCTCTCTTACGTAATTATTGTGAGTATTGCTTAGACGGAAGGTAATAAATAAGGGTAAATAAGTATCATATTTATAACATGGTTCATATAATATTCTGATGATTTTTTTTACTTGGATTTTTAAAATATATATATATAAGACAACATAATACTATAATAACGAATGTGGAAGGAGTTGGCTTCGCGGATAAATGTTCTTTGCGTAAGGTTAACTCTGGACATAGTTATGTTGCCGATGGCAAAACTAAAATTTTAATTAGGATTGATGAAATCTATTGAAACTTGGCAATGAAAATCAATATTGTACATGTATAAGTAAAAGTGACTTTTAAGGGGGGGGGGGGTATCAAATTCGTACTTTTTGAATATAATTTTAAATGTTCGATTATTGAAATAGATCTTAAAAACGGCGAACACGTATTATTAGGTAACAGTAGAGTATTTTTATAAAGGTGACATTAAGAATAACTCGAAACTGAAACTTGAACGATTTGAAAAAGACAAGTTGGATTTGATGAAGAATAGAAATCAAATTGGAAAGATGAGATTTCAGTGTCGAGTCGTTAAATACGATTTGTTTATTAGGAAGCTGTAACAATGGAAAAGGAATTGGGTGGGGTATTTAGGTCAACATTTATGGAGAATGTATTGGAAGGATTTGTGTGGAAGAAAAAGTAATGGGAAGATGGTCGTTTGGTGGTTCAAAGGAGATAGTAATGGGAGTCTGCTATAGATCACTACTAAATAGATAGACTTGAAAAAGATTTTAAAAATGAGGAGCCAACCGGTTTTTTTGATCCATAAAAATACATTATCTAACGGAATCTACAATATTAATGTGAGAATTAGTCTATTAATAGAAAGATTGGATGTCCAATAGAAAATTCTTAAAGCCTATAAAAGATATATGCAACAAATATTAATTAATTCAACGGATTTTATAACAGTCGACATTCATTGAATATGTATATGAACAGATTTAAAATTTTGATATAATAGGTTAATAAAATTTTAATTAAATTATTTAATTATAATATTGATAAATAATTTGCTGTGTTATCAATCCGTTAATAATAGACAAAATATTTAAAGGTAATGTTTTAAAATTATTTTATATATAGGTTGATTATTTAAAATTAATTAGAATTAAATATTTAGTCATTTTTAATTTAATATAAACATGTAAAAATATCAATTTGAATTAAACTAGCTCTGAAAAGATATAATAAAAGACAAATGACCCCCAAGATACATTTCATGCTGAAAACTGTTGAATTGTCGAAACTAAGTATTTGCAAATGAAAAATAGATACATTATATAAAATCCATAATGAAACAAGTCAATTTTGATCACTTGCCTGTTTCACCTATTTTACCCTCTCAGAGAACACAAACAACTATATATGTATGATCGCACATATATATATATGCGAGTGATCAGTCTGTAATTACAGGTATATGTTTGTTTTTTAAAAGTCGCGTGCGATTTAATTTAAAATATTAGTCTATTCTGTATTTTATTTTGCTGGGATCATATATATACAGAGTATATTCCAGGAACCGCTATCCTACATATATAGAAGAATTAGTTTTATACTGATTATAAAATCTGTTTTTAGTTAAGTTTGTAGTAAACAATTTTAATTAGACTACCACAGTTGTCCTAATATAGCGTGAGTCTAGTTTAATAGCCTTAAATTGACGATAACATTTCTTAGAATTAATATTTTTTTGAAATTAGCTAAGTCATAAACTATAGAACAATACAAACTGGGGTGTAAACAGTGACACGAGGTTAAGGTTAGAATTTAAGTATTAAATGGGTTGGATTTCAAATGATTTTCTGGATGTGTACAAACTGGTAAACAACCAGATGTTCAGCAGTAAAATATATACAAATAGTGCAATTTTTTGTAGGCAATATATATACTATATTGTTTGTGGCAGATTTGTAAGCTGAATCCACGCTCGCTTTATCTTTAACATGGCGGGGGTTAAAAGCCGTAAACTCCCCCTCCCCCTTTTGCGAGATGTGGTAGACTAGGGTCCTGTCTTAGTATGTGGTTGCAGTTAACCATCACAGCTACAATGGACCAAGTTACTGCACAACTATCATCCCACTGCTGTAAAGAGATCCCAATGAAAGCCAAGCCGTCCACCAAAAATGGTAACATTTCTATCTGCCGCAGGGTTCTGTTTATAAACTATTAATCTTTCAATATATATCTAAGCTAGCTATAGAATAAATCCACATTTAAAATATGTTTTCTTTAAATATTCTGTAAATGAATCTCATAAACTCTTAATTAATGTAAAGCTCAATCTTGTCTGAAGCTAAGACTTATAATTTGAAAATAATTCTTTTAAAATGTAACACACTGTAGTAATTTAATTTAAACTATAAGTTGCTGCGGTCTTTCATGTCTATTTATTTCATTTTAATTCCATAATTTTCATCATTTTATTATTATTATATGTGTTTAATATACCAAATAATTCGAAATCGCGAGTATACATATATAATTTTAGTCTATTTCTTTGCGAAGATATTTTCATATCTTTATTTTAATAAAGTTTGAATTATTACTCTCAACTCACTGTTTCGTAATCTTATTATTATTTATGCTGATTAATTTTATGAATTAATATTGTAGTAATCTGTCATCCTAGTTATCTAGTTGTAGGTTGCTTAGCTATAGTTATGAATTACTGTATAACTTTCTATATATGTAATCCGTATATTATAGGAACTAGCCACAGGGATATTATTAAAGCATATTTATAATGTTTTATCAGTATTTGCCCTTCAAATATCCTTTCTCCTCCCTAGATTAATATATATTAGAGATGCAAGTTTGGTATCTTAATATGGGTTACTAATTAATTTAGTCCCTAAGTAGTATGTTTCAGATACTAGTCTTGAGAACTGGGTTATATAGATATGCAAATAAACGCTATCTTTTTTCAAGGCATGTTAAGTTAGTTCCTATAGTACACTAACTGCTCGCTGCATGTTTTCTTATGAGTGCTGGCGGAGGTCATCCTCCTATTTCTAGCTCGGGTAAAGCAAAGTATTTTAGAACTGGAACGCCAAGGGTCCAGATTGTTATTGAAAGTTTATCTGACTCCCTGAACTATTAATGTTATCATATTCGTAGCAAGTCGTTCAGTCCTAGGGCACCGAGCGTAAACCAGTTTTCTCTCCCTGGTGGTAAATGATTATTCAGCATTAAGCTGAACCCTAATCTAGATTATCATGCTAATCTGCGTATATGAGCCTAATTACGTGCTCAACTCAACTAGTTATATATAGACAGACACCACAGAATCGCTGTACGTTTAGTTATATAACTTTGGCTAATATGTTCCGTGTGATTTGGCAGACTGCAAACTAGCTAGGATTTGGCATATTAATATAGGCATAAACATGATCATCGCAGATTATTTTATTAAATACATGTAATGAGGGAATCTGTAACTACCAATCTCATTAATATTGTTAGTTCACTTAGCAGAATGTGTGTATTCCGCTAATATAATAATAATAATTTAGTTATCCCAGAGTCTCTTGCTCCACCCTTTGTTACTGCCGGCCCGCAATTGAAAATGGAACTCATGTGAGAATAGGAGTGAACGGGTTGAATGTTGGTCGAGCTCTGGATCTCACCATCTAGATTCGATCAGTTTTAGTGTATTTTACCTGTACTCTGGATTTTATTGCGCGGATGTACAAATATTACCGCCACAATAAGAAAGTAATTCGTATTAGGATTCATTTTTGGTTGCATAATTATATTTATGCAAAAATCAAAAAGTATTAGATAATGCTAGCAAATGTCGAGCTACTAAAAAAAAATAGTTTTATTGCTGGGAGAGTTTATAAGCTCCCTTCCACAATCTCGAGTTCATCTCTACTATTGTGCCAATGATGAATCCTTAATTTCAGACTTCTTAATTTTAAATGGTTGCAGCATACTATGATTATATGCCTTCTGATAGAGAATTTAATTAATGCATATAATATAATTTTAAAATCGAAACTATTTCATCTGTAGAAAAATTAAAAATATGCTAGTGTTCAAGCTGAAGGGGGGAGGGGGGCATTATCATCATAATTTCAATTCCTATATGTTAGCCCTAAAGCAGGTTGTGTAATTAGATTGCTTGCTACTATAATCAGTTTGTTAAAATTTATTGTAGTAAATAATAAAAATGTCTTACTAAACACAGGTAAATTATTTTAAAACTATGGTAGATTATCAAGATTTATATTTATGATTGCCAACACTGCGTGGAATGGGATGTTTGGTAGTTCTAACTCAGGGAAAGATGTTTGGTAGTTCTAACTCGGGGAAAGTGTGTTTCGAATTTCGCTGATATATGCTTACGATGTAGTGGAATTGACTGAGATGCACTGATTAATTAAAGAAAAACTTGAAAATAATATGACCACTAGGGATCTCTCGTGAACAGCTTTTGAATAAAAATTTGTCAGAGAATGAATTTAAGCCTTAGAAATTTATCATATATTTATAAGGGCCAATTGTGGTCTAGAAATAACATATTTTATATATTATGTATTAGTAGAAAAAGAGGGAATGAATAAAGTACGGAAAACTAAAGTGTTTGATAATGAAGAGAGTATGTAATAATGATCATAATTTCTTTATAATAGAAATAGAAATGCGATGGAAAATAGTAATAAAAGTAAAAAGGATAGTGAAAAATGTGAGTGGAGAATGAATAATAAGAATAAGTTAGAAGAATTTAAAAGAAGAAATCATGGAAGAGTTTGTTGGGGATGAATATAAGGACTGGTGTGATGAAGTAGAAAAAGAGGCAAATAGGATTTTAGGTGAGAATGTTTAAAAGAATATAAGTAATAGAAAAGTGAAAATTGGTAAAAGTGTAAAAGAGAGGGGAAAAGTATGCTCAGCAAAGAAAGTGAAAAAGATATTGATATTAAATGGGAAAAATTTTGTTTTTTTTAAAAAAGTTTGCTAAAATAGATAATTATAGAGAGAGAATGAAATTAAATAATAAATTATTGGAGGATATTAATAAAAGTGGAAGAGATGGAAGTAAAAAATTTTGGAAATATATTAAAAGAAAAGGAGTGTAGCGGAGAGAGAAGTAGTATTACGGAAAAAGTGTAGCTCTAGAGAATTACAGACAATTCTAAATAAGTATGTAATGAATATAGAAAAACTTAGAGTGGGCAATGGAAATGGAATGTGTTTGACAGGTTTCTCTGGGCATAGTGGCTGAGATAGATCCCCGACTTCGATAAAGGAGAAGCCATAATGCATCGTATGTTATATAGGCATACAAATAGCTAAGTTTGTTTTCTGAACTTTAAATAATTTATTTATGAGAGGAAATTTAATTTAAAATTGTAGAAATTTAATACTGTGGAATTCATGTTTTTCAGCTTCTACCCAGGACCATCTATTAAAAGCACTGACTTGAGTTTAAATTAAGCATTTTAAAATGGCACACCCACAGTTAAATGTTGACCAATACTAAAATTATCTCAAAGCAATAATTAGAATTACTTTCATGAGTTATACCCAGCACGTACTGTTATTTTATTGTTCCTCTTTGAGGGTCTGATATAAATGCCTTTGCTCTGCAGTGAATTATTTTATTTAAAAAGTTATTTATTTAGTATGAAAATAAACTCAGAATATTTGTGCTTTAAATGCTATGACCATAATAATTTTGGACTAGGATCTAGGCCATCTCTCAGCCAACCCATCCACTAGTGTTATTTGGGTAGTTAAATGTGGTAATACCCTTTTCTTCAATTCTTGAGTACATACTGGAAAATCTTTTCCATATTGGGTTGGATTATCTTTTACATAAAAAAACAAAAACTCGATGTACATGGAATACTATAATTATTTGCATAAGTATTGGGGGGGGGGGCATAAACCTGGCCAATTAATCAGTATATCATGAGCTTGTTACCAAACTAGCTTTAGAGAATGATTGGAGAATACAATATTCGCAAGATTTGTCAATTGTCATCATGAAGCTTTGGGGGAGGGGGTTACTAGAAAGGAAAATCATTTGTCTGATGGAGTCTGAAAAAATATCTGGACCAGATTCAAATCCTGGATTATAGGCATGACAAATATCTATCGATTCACCAAGGCTCTGTCAAATAAGATAATGAATTATAGTATTCGCTGATTGGTTTGTATAGTTATTACAAAATTAGTTTGTAGTCTGTTATTATGTATTGTTATCCTAGAGGTTTGTGATGATGGTGTTTTAGTTGTATTTACATGTTAGACTATTTCTATCATCTAATATGAGTGTTTAGAAAAATTTAACTTTCTATTTAAATATTCCAAATACATTCAATTGTTAGTAATAGCGCACATGTTAATATATGCAGAAAAATTTAACTTTCTATTTACGAATTCCAAATACATTCAAATGTTAATAATAGCACACATGTTAATATATGCACAACGTTTCGAGATGCCCTCTTTTTCAGGTGTTTCTGGCCTGATCAGTGACAGTACTAACATGGGAATTGAACCTAGACCCTTGGATTCATGAGTATTGAATTTTAAGGTAGTTCTAACTTAGGCCATCCTGCCAAAATTCAATACTCATATTAAATGATGGAAATAGACCAACGTAAATACAACTGTTATTATTAAAATCACCCCAAATCTAAAAGTCAACCAGACTAGCCAAAAAAAATAAATTCAAAAAAATATAACCAATGGTTTCACTGCTGCAAGCAGACTTCTCAAGTGTAAAGAACTACAAAACAACACCATATTCTTGAGTAGTTTATGAGTTCTTTTAATATGAAGGACGGATGGGAAGTAAATGGATTTGTGGATAATGTTTAATATAAATATGGTATTGTTTTGTAGTTCTTTACACTTGAGAACTCTGCTTGTAGCAGTGAAACCATCAGTTGTGTTTTTTTTTGATTTTATTTTTCTTGGCTAGTCTGTTTGAGTTTTGGACTTGGGGCAATTTTAATTATTTATTGTCTAGTTTAGCTTTATGTTTGTAGTGTTTATATTTTGATGAGGTTCTTTGCATTTAAGGGTAGTTTTAACTGTTATTACGCATCTTTCTCATCAAATTAGAATAGCCTTACTTATTTGCGATTGCTGCCGATTTATAATTTCTATTATTTCTCATTGGCCTTAGAAGAAAAATCCATTAGCCATTTTTTTTCGCATCATCTTTTCCGCCTCATTACATGTATTTCAGATTTGATCTCTTTTTCTACAGAAGTTACCATATTTTAGTAGTAAATGTTCATTTTCTGTACATCAAATTTAAATCTTTACTCCATTTATTATTTCTTTTGATTTCGTCTTTCTGCTCCATACTTTAGTCATAAATCACTTCCTCTCTTTATATAAACATTGTTTTATGTGATATAATATTTAGTTGTGACGGGGGAACTGTGTTACTACCTATTTTTAAATCGTAACTTTCACACTTTTTATTTACTAAATTTTCTAACCTATTTGAATAATTTTTGCACAGGTATATTGAAATAAAATCATTTAATTCGTTTGCATGTTTTGTTACCAGTCTTAAATCCAATCAAAAATTATTTTAGCATTTTTAATTTATTCTTGGCCTTTCTCTTGTAGAATGGTGCTTATGCCAGTTCGTCTTGCATGGTTTCATCTTCTGTCCACATTTCTTCTCCCTAATCAGATCTTTCCATTTCTTTTTATATTATTTTTTAGCTTTGATCCTCCGCCATATTTGCGTTCGTCTTGCGTGGTTTCATCTTCTGTCCACATTACTTCTCCCTAATCAGATCTTTCCATTTCTTTGTATATTATTTTTTAGCTTTGATCCACCGCCATATTTTCATAAATAATATCAAATGAAGCCCTTGCTTAAAGCATATCTATTATTATCTAATGGTGCAGATTTTTTATTCCACCCCCCCCCCCTTTTATTTTTTATCAAATCCTGTTTTCATTATTGGTGTATTACGTTTTACCAATTTTAAAACTCTAAATAAAAATATTTCTCGACTCTATGCAATATATTTTGTCATTTCTTTCATTTTCTAATTTATTTATTTTTTATAATAAATGTAATACGCAACTTTTTTTTTCCTTATGCTGTTTTTGCTCAAGTTTTGTATTTATTTTAAAGTCTTAAATAATAAATATTACAGATTTTATTTAAATTTTCAAAAGAAAAGAATAAAGTGCTACCCGTTTAGTAATGCTGGTTGTTTCATGAGGACAAAATAATGTTTCCACTGTCTCTCGCATTCATTTTTGTCAAAGGGAAGTGATTGGAATAATTTTGAGTGCGCTGGTTAATTTAGGATAGTCAATTATGTATTAGTTTGTTTGTTTTTTTGCATTGCGGGCACCCATGAGGTTTGAGCGCCTGAAAGGATAGCTAACTTCCATTCTGCAACACAATGAAAAGAATATTTATGTATTTATTTCCATTCCGAAAATAGAATGTCTTCTAATGAAAGCGGGTATCCTAGTCACTAGGTAACGAGGATACACTTATTATAAAATTTCCTTTGTTTTTATTGTCTTATCATTGCATTTTAATATGTTTCATGGTGTTAAGAATACAACCTGAATTCAAACCCAAGCTGGGTGAAAGTTCTAATCAGAACTTTTTTTAAAAGTAGCTAGCCCAAAGTAAACCATTTCAGTATTGGTCGGTAAATGATTATTCTGTAAAACTGCTCAAACTCATCATGATAATAATGGTTACTCCTTTATGCTAATTCATGAGAGCTATTGGAGAGTCTCTTTGTCCTACAATGAACTATTTCAGAGCTATTTTATCTTGCCATAATAAGTTATCAGATATGCCTCTCACTGGTTTACAATCCTGTTATGAAAATTCCTTCCTTCCACAGACACCATTGGTGTTGATGCCTAAAGTGAAGTGCTTTAATAAATGGACTGAATTTTGAAATAAACCAGTTTACTGATTTGATATTTTGACTCAGTACATTAAAGAAATTAAGCAATAGGGTTTTCCACCTAAGTAAAATTACTTCATCGTCATCAGTGATTATTGCCAACACAACTCAGTATGGTTTTTCCTTTTTTTAAACCTTGAGAAGAGGAGTTTGTTACATGGAATTGCATGAATTTGCATCAGGAAATTTATTTTCCTCTGATCCATAACTGTCTATTGAAAGTTTGAATAATTAGATGGGTTTAGCACTGAATACTAGCTGTTATCAAAGAAAGATATTTGATGTAAAGCAATAACCAGAAACTAGTTTGAGAATTTGGTAAACATTACCATCTAATATTCATTGTTTATTCAAGCTTATAAGGATTGTGGGAAATATTTATGTTCCTACTATAGAGATTTAGGGTAAGCAGAGAGAATTGTGTAATACTTTTCTTGATATTTAATATAATAAACTGTTGATCCATTAAGATTTTTATGTTTTACCATTTTAGTCACGTGATTGACTAATATGAAAATTCCGATTTATGTTTTTTTTTCCTACGAAAATGGCCATTTTGAGCGATGTCATTTATCGGTTGGATGTTTCAGCATGGTTTGGGTGGTTCTTGTAATTCAAAATGGCGGCCGTGAGCGCATACTAAATCAGCACCCATCATTTTCCCATGTCTCATCACATTCATTGATGACAAATTCTCAGTTGAAATGCATGTTATTAGAAATGTACATCCATCTTTTGTTTTGGGATCTATTCTTAATGATGATCCTGATATATAATTTGAACTGGCATTCTTACTTTACAAGACAATGTTATCTTTTTTCTCTCTTAATCCCCATAATTTAAAGACCCAGCAACAATTTCTTTATTTTTTTCTTTTAAATTAAAAAGAATTTACTTTTAAAAGATATTTTTATTTTGTTTGCAGTTGTCTGTTAAGTCTTTACAATTTCAGAGATGAACTGAAATGGATAAAATAAATGTATTTTTTTTATTTACAATATAGCTTAAATTATTTTTAAAATAATTAATGTATACAGTATATATAATTAATATTACCTTTTTTTAAATTAATTGTTGCATTAAAATTATATATATACTGTACTTTGTGTTATATATTTTATGGACATGTGAGGTGTGATAATTTAATTCCCGAAATGACTGTGTGGGATCATCCGTGACCTAATTGTATTGAAATCACGTGACCTGATTGTGTTCACATCACGTGACCTGATTGTGTTGACATCACGCAAGTGTTGAACATTTATGCTTGAACATGTTTAAGCTAACACATGTACATTTTAAGTTGGTAGAGCTACATGTTTAGTTATTGAGAAAATAATATATGCTTTGGCAAATGGGTCATTCATCTGACCTAGCTCCCTGTGATTTTTGGTTATTTCCAAAATTAAAAACTGTGTTGAAAGGGGTGTTCAAAAGAAGATGAGATTGCTTCTCAACAGTATTCCTGAAAATGAGTTCCAGGCATGCTTTCAGAAATGAGAACACCATTTTAATCAGTATATAGATGCACAAGAGGATCACTTTGAAGGCAATAATAGCCACTAATTTACACTTCCACATGTTTATTTTATGAAGCGGCATTCCAGGAATTAATTGTCATACCTTGTATTATGATGTAAAGTGTGGGCTGCTTCCATGTAATAACTATAGTGCTGTAATAACTATACAGTACAGATATGCATAGCGCCCTATACTTTATTTACATTGTAATTAATCTATTAAAATATTTATCTAAAATATAACTCTCTGGGGAGAATGGTACTTAGAAAGATAGCTGCCTGGGTTTAAATCCATATAATTACTTGAACTAAAAATAAAACGAGCTTTTATTTTTAATTAAACAAGAAAAAATAATAGTATTAGGTATTGAACTAAAATAGTTTAATCTTAGTGGATATATATATATATATATATATACACACATTTTACAAATAAAATGTGGAATGTTTTGAATGTAATATGGCTAATAGTTCGGTTATACTATGAGCTTTACATTAGACAGACTAATCATTAATATTTTTCTTGTTTTTATATGTTTATTATTTATCCTTTTATCCTGGAAAAATAATGGATCAGGAGGTTGTTGTGTTAACAATTTGAAAAGTATCCTAAGTAAGTGTGCCAGAGCTGGCAGGTGAGTCAAAGTTGACCATTATAAATGATCCAGAAGCAGATTGAATAGAATCAAAAAATAATTGGTCAAACATGGAAGACGGTGGAAAATTGACGCAAATGATGTCACGGAAACAAAAAAGTGTCAACCTAATGAATATGGCAATTGAAACTCACAATCAGTGCAACCCAATGGTGAATTTGTGGATGATCTTGGACAATCCACAGAGGATGAAGTTATTAATCTACAGACAGGGTTCTATAATGAAGCAGATGAAATGTTAGTCTAAGTGTCCTCTAAGAAGTTGTCCTGTAAAATGAAATTGGGGTACTCAATCGAAACAAGAAGTGCAAAGTGAATGAGTTTTCTAAGAATATTTCTAAAACTTTGTTGAAATCTATGATAACATGAACCAGTGTACTAATCTTGTACTATTATTTATGCTTTTCCTATTTAAAAATATCATATCTTTATATAATTAGATACCACTTAGGAATTTCTTTGACTTATATTTTGCATTTTTTTATTTATAGATCATTCAAACAGTTGTCAATTCATCAATAAAGGCAGCATTATGGTGTCGCATCCATGTCATAAGAAAATTCTACTTCACAGCTCCTTGTATCCACTGTTGAAGCAACTTCTATTACTTATTCATGCTTTTAGGTGTCAAAAAAGACGACAGCAAAGTAATCTCCCTATATGCACTATTCCTCACTGCGAAGAGCATATTACGCTAATAAATCATATGGTGAAATGCAATTCACAAACATGTCCGATGAAATTATGTTTCTCTTCTAGATGCCTTATACAGCATTGGATAATATGTGATACGGATAACATCGACGAATGTAATTTCTGTGGACTATTTCATTGGTGGATTAAAAAAATAAAAATATCTCATCAGCTTAAAAATTAAAATAATTTCAAACTATGTATTTATTTGTAATATATTTTATTAAATATAGCAATATATAAACTGAAAATTACAGTATTCACTGAATTGCTTACGAACTGTGTGCTTGTGTGCATAATAAGTACACTGTTTATGCTTCAAGGCAATGCAAAATCAGAATCTAAAACAATCTGTTTAAAAATATTGGCTATCATTGAAATATGTGTTCACCAACAAAAGATCACATGACTTGCCTGTGCATTTCAGTAATATATCAAATCTATCCTGTGCCAGATATATCAACTTGTGTACACATGCGCTTAATAAATCACTATCCAGGACTGTTCCACTCACACCCCCATATTTGGTTTTTATTTCATGACTTTCATTATAGAGGGTGTTTGGATCTGCATCTAGATTTGGGATGTGGTTAGGACATACTGGATAGAAATTTTATAAAGCACTAGCATAAGACACAAAGTAATATAGTAAAAGATAAAAAAGTCAGTCATTACTTCACAACAGATCAAATAACTCTGCAACAGCCTTATATAAGAATAATAATATGCTTATGCCCATACTGAGGATTGTTGGTGGCAAGGGTTTGAAGCCAAAAAAATAGCTAATTCCCCATTACAAATCTGTGTTGTATGTTTACTGGGCTGACTATCTGAAACAAAAAAAGTGATGCCTTATTAAAACCTAGATTTCCCCTTAAATTTAAAGCTTTATCCAGACTGGATTCAAACCCAGATTATAGACATTGCAGCAAGATGTACTAACATTACAAATCATTTATTTTTTACTATATATAATGTATTTTAAAGTAATCATGATAAATGACATGTATTACTGCTGAAGATGGCGAATAAAATAAAATATAAACCCAAAAGCTTGCTGCAATTTGTTCATTATTAAATTATTTACAATTGTTATTAGTATTATATATTTGTGGATATATTTTTGAGACAGATGAATATTTTAAAATCCATTTCAACCTGTATACTTTAATTATAAGGGACTTGGACTTTCAAATTACCAACAGCTATCCAGTCAACCTTTTATACAACTGATTCACATGACCACATACATGTGAAAAACATAAGCGATCTCCAATATACATATTTCATGCTGAAAGTCCGAGTTCAAGTCCTTTATAATTACATTAAGTTTAACATAGACCATATACATGTATACTTAGTAAAATAAAGATATTTTAAAAAGTTAAATGATTTCCAAGAAGCATTTGCTTGGGAGCATTTATGGTGGAAGAGGAAATTGTAAATGTATTGCATATATATAAAACAAAATGGGAATAGAGTTGGGTTAGTTATTCTATGTGGCTGTGTTTAAATAATAATAAATGCATTAATACTTTATTAAAGTTTATATCTGGGCTAAAACTGATATGATAATCTCTAGCTCAATATATCATTAATGATAACCATTAAGGTATTTATCTGGGGGTGGGTGTGGTATCGTAGTTAGAGTATGGGAAGTTTGGCACCTTTAGATTAAATTGAATTTTTTTTACACTACATACAATTTTCTATAAGTATTATAAATAGTCAAAATAAGTCAGATCACATGACCCTATTCTCTTAAGCTTGTAAGTTATAAACAATGAGGATTGTCAATTCCTCAACAAGCTTTGTGATAAATGCTTAGCTAGAGAAAGCATTTAAAATATCTTTGTCAGGACCCCCCCCCAAACCTCTGACCATAGTTTCGTACTTTGGCACTCAGAGAGGTGCTAGGTTAGGTTCAGACCCTAGATCTAAAAATACCAACCCAAAGCCAGCATTTAACTAAAAGTTATTTATTGAGTGGAAAATCTGAAAATTTCAGACATCTACATTGCTGAAGATCTCTCAGCCCCATATAGCTATTTGAGTTGGATATCTGGGTTTGAAGACATGTAGATGTCTGAAAATTTCAGATTTTCCACTCAATAGATAACTTTTATTTAAATGCTGACTTTGGGTTGGTATTTTTAGATCTAGTGTCTGAACCTACCCTAGCACCTCTCTGAGGAGTGCCAAAGCACGAAACCATGGTCAGAGGTTTGGAGAGGGGTCCTGACAGATATTTTAAATGCTTTCTCTAGCTAAGCATTTACCACAAAGCTTGTTCAGAAATTGGCAATCCTCATTGCTTATAAGTATTATAAAAAATATCTATTAATCTTACAAATATATGTCAATTACCTTACTTAAAAGGATAGAGATGTTATACAATATGTATATTAAATGTGGTCTTATTCAAATAATTGTTTAATAACTTGAAGTCCTGACTGAATTGTATTTAATTCAGCAGATTGAAGAAATAGGTTTTTCAAAATCATAGGCTATAATCCGATGACTTTGTATTTTATTTTGTTTTTTTCAGGTATTGGCAGTATGACATTCGTAATACCACACATGGCAGGTTGGTCTTTGATTCAAACATTTCCAGCTCTTGAAGCCATCATTATATTAAATTTGCTCTGGCAGTCATGGGATATGCTCAAACACCAGAAGTGATGTGTAAAACTTCAGGAATCTTTAGCTTGTAAGTCTCTCTTTCATGCATCGGAGATGACAAGCTCTATCCAGGCACTTTTAGCTTTCAAGTCTGGATTTACTAGTGCAGTAAAATGCATAAGACAGACTCATCAAATAATTTGTTGCTGTCGAGGTCATGTGATGTTCAAGTATCAGAAATGACAAATGCAACTTGAAGCGGATCTTTTAGTTCTCAAATCTGACGTTCGACTGAAGTTATCAAAGTCCGTTGCTCATAAGTTCATAATGCTCAAATAGCAAAAATGTCAGGCTAAACTTCAACTTAGGAACCTTTAGCTGTCAAGTCTGTGGATTTACCAATGCACTAAAATGGAAAGGCAGAATAATCAAATAGTTTGCTGCTGTGTTTAGAGGTCATGTGATGTTCAATCATCGGAAATGATAAGTAGAACTTCAATCCAGAATCTTTTAGTTCTCAAATCTATCACTGAACCACTGCAAAAATGCACAAGATTAAGTTTTCAAATAGTCTGCTGCTTAGTGGATGTGATATTCAAATGTCAGAAGAGATAAGTGGAATTTTAATCCAGGAATCTTTACCTGTCTGTCTGCTGCTTTATCACTACATTATATTATTATTTAGTATACATAAACATATGTTAGCTTTATGTAAATTGGGGGGAAATTATATTGACAAGATGGGATGTGTTTAAAAGTCTATTGTTAACTTTTTTTCTAATTCAGTTGTAGGTACAAATGAATTTTATCCAAGACAGTCATAAGAAGTTCAGAATTATAGAGTTGTGATCGCTGTCATTTTGAAATTATTTTTGTGGGTACCAAGATTACAATTTCTGGCTCTTGTGGAGCTAGAAATCAATAGGGGTTTAAAGACTTGGTTGCTGGAATTTCAAATATCTGCTGCTACCGAACTGCTGTCAGTGATATAAAGGCAATTGATATTTTTGTTTCAGTTCTGCAATTAAAATATCAAAAACTCTACATTCTGCTAGTTTAAGAGCTGGACAAGAAATTCATTAGTAGTATGCATAGTATTTTCCTGAAAATCTTAAATTTTTGGTCCAAAAGACCCTCTAGGGCTTATTTTCAAGGGATGTCTTTTTTTTCTCGTGCAGAGTGCAGAAATCTGCACACTTATTTAAGTATATTTTTTTATAGAGAGCCTTAAGCTTCTTACTATGGTAACCCCCTCATTCCATTTCTGTACTTAAAATAGCCTTTCTTTTTACACTCATCTTGTGATCAGAATATTATTCCATTTAAATTTACCATTAAATCAAGTGTTTATTGAGACATGCAAGACTACAAGAATGGTAACAAAAATGATTACATTTAAGAATAGTTTGTCCACACAAAAACAAAAGTATGCAAGCACAAAAATTCAGAAAATGTTTTTATATTTCACACATGCATATCAAGTGGTCTGATACGCCATTTCAGGAGGGGAAAAAGTGTTTTAAGAAATCAAACTAAATTTCTCTTTTACTTTGAATATTTAAAAGATACCATGCTAAAACTAAGTCAAGCATTCTAAATCTTAAGAATTAAGTAAATTAAACACTTAAAAACATATAAGCAAAATTATAAATTGTCTAATATATTGACTTGTGGTATAGGGGATTTGAACGCTGACTTTCAAACTTCTTTTTGTCATTTACTCCATCTCGTACAATTGATACAGGTGAAGAAGATAAATGATCAATATATTTTGTGCTGAACATCATATACCACACATACATACAATCAGTGCTCTGCTTATATTAAAATAGCAAATATTCAAACCCCAATATACAAGCTTCAATCTTCTCCAACTCTTCGGCCATCCATATCATTGAAAATTTGGGGGATGGCACGTTCAAAGCCCCTGTTTGCACATCTTGTCATACCCATGTTGATCATAAATCATTCTTACCCCTCATATGCAGGACCTTAAGCCCAATACACAGGAGATGGGTGGGTGATGGATAAAATGTTTCTCTATACATATAGAATTATGTTTGTTGAAATTAGTTGACCGGAAAATACAAAAGAACCATATAATGTTATTTAAAACAATGTCAATATTATTTATCCATTGTTTTACAATTCTATACATCCATCTTTTGTAGGTCTTATTTTCTGATTAGGTCTTGTTTTTAATGAAATAGTTACATTAGACAAACATCCATGCAATCATGTGTTGACTAAAATTCATGATGCAATATTTGAAGGTTAAGTAGCTGAAACTGACAGAACCAGTCTTATTAAAAATTGGGCAAATATTGAATGTTAAACAAAAATTTTCTGCTGTATAAAAAATCTTAACTGTCATAATCTTTTAGTCATTAATTTTATACCAACTAGTGAGAACAAATTATGTTAATAAATAGCAAGATGTAAGCAGAATATAATATTGTAGATGATTATGTGATGTCTTAAATATGCTAATTGTGAAGTCATCATTTGAGTTTCCAGAGCCCTATTTACAAAATAATAGTGATTCAATGTAAATAATACATATAACACATATACTGAGAAAAGCTTGTTTAATAATATAAAAATGATGCTAATTACATCAGCATAATATGCTGAGCATGCTTTCGGCTAATTAAGTCATAATCAGCTATTATTCTCCAAGATTATGAGATTTATAGAAAAATCATGATAATTTACATCAAATTTGATTATAAGGTTTATATGAATCACTATTTTGACAGGTGGCTGCAGGATTCTTTCTAGATAATTACATGTATATTGGCAATGTTCTTTGTATATGTGTGGCATATATTATTTACAATGAATTACAGTTGTTTTGAGATAAGTTTTAGTCACTAAGAATTACATAATAACTGTAATTGGATCCAATTCTTCTATTGAATGTCATTCCATTTGGATTTTAATACATTTATTTGCTACAAATATCCAAATCAAATAAAGTACTATTATGAAGTCTTTCATGATTTAAAATAAAATTTATTGCAATTTGGATGTCTGATGTCTCATTGGTGATGGCATCACTAGTGCTATTGATAAACTTCTGTTTGACAATGAAAAGCATAGATACGATTCTTCTATTGCTTCATTGACTTATTTATACATAATATTGATGTAATAAACTTTACATCTATAGTATAATCATGTAGTTCAACTTCTTTGGAGTTTGTGCAATATTCAAGCTTCATACCAACATGCTGTTTGCATTACTACAGCTAGAGTTCTAGCCCTAAACCTTTAGCTCTTTTATCTTATTTGTGCATGACTGTATACATTATGGTCTTTGTGATACCATATTAATGCACTTACCTTCCAGTACTGTATCTTAGATTTGAATCAAGGTTATGAAAAAAATGGATTTAATCATCCAATATGTGTCAATAAATGGATATCTAATTATACTTCGCCAGCAGGCATGAAACCTCAAATCTACTCTACTCCTTAGCAAGGCAGGTATTTAAGCGGCTGGGTAAAGGCTTTTCCTCAATGTGTTAATTTACATCAAAACTAACAATACAGGGTGTAGGGAATAGATCAGTGGTTTGTATATAACTCTGAATATGTTGTTTTGCATTTTTAGAGGTACATGTATGCCCTGGTCACTAAAATGAATGAATGAATGAATAAATAAAAATATTTAGAATGGAACATTAATATGGCTTCAAACAAAAATTTAATGAAATTACAAAGGAGAAAATTTTGAAAATAGATATCCCTGCCTTACACAAGAGTGATGCAGCAAAAAGTATTGAGATGTTAATAGTGTGAAGATCCAGGTGTTTCATATCTCTGACTCACCTAAAGGATGGAGATTGTAAAATGCAAACAGAATGGGAAGGGTTGGTCTGAGCCGCTGAACTAGTGGATAGGGATGAGATGAAACCACTAATAAAGACTGAAATTGAAAATATATAATAATGATGAAATAGGAATTGCCAAATATTTGAGTATAAATTTAGTTTATGAAAATAATTGTAAAATTATGAAATAAATGTAATGGAAAGATGGAATGGGAGTACAATATTTCAGCTACCTTTTAATTATTTCACATAGTTGGTATATTCAATAGTACCACAATCCCACCTGACTAACTGAAAATTATGATCTAACCCTAAGTTTGCTATTGTTGAATACCATTAGAAAAGAAAAGTGAATTTTAAAGTTTGAACTTGAAGAAGCAGATTTGAATATCAATAGTTACTGAATTAATTCTGAACTGAATAAAGTTAAAAAGATATGAGAGGAGATGAATTGACTAGAATATTTTTGGTACTCTTCTATCCCAATTAACCTCTCGAACCAGCAGCTTTACAATAACCACATTATTTGCAACTTATTGAACTTCAACCTAAGAATTATGCAGAGTTTGGGGGGGGGAGTATAATCCAAAATAAAATTTCCAGAGAAAGTTTCAATGATTATATCGGAATTAGAAAAAGTAGCCAAGCAAAATTTACCATAATTGTAAAGTAACATTTTAAAAAGTAATGGTCTACAGATCAGCCAAAGTTGAATAAAATACTTTTTTAAAAGAAAGACTTTTGTTCATTTAAATCCACTAAAAATTAAATCTCAAGCTTTTGCAATATTATTGGCAATGCGATCATAAATAAAAGTCTAGGGCTTTTATTTACTATTTCTATACTATTATTTACCCTAAAATTTTATTCTTGATCATGTAATATTAATCCAACTATGAAACCTGAAGAAAAGTCAATGTATTTATATGGATAAAAGCATTATGTTTAATACTGCTAGATGGCATTATCCTAAAGAGTACTGAATATTATATAAAATTTAAATTTTTTGCAAACTCTAAAAAACATGGGAATACATATGTATGCAAAATTTCAAGTGGATTACAAATTAGGAAGTAGGTGGAAATCGAGAAGAAAACAGCAAGTTAAATAAAAGTATTAAAAATCTATTTTCAATTGAATAGAATTGTTTTCCATCTCCCACTTATGTGCTTAAGTATTAGTACATTACCCAAGCCACTATCCAAATCCTTAATTTCAAAATAAATTGTTACCAGAAATCCATTAAGATGGTATTTAATTGGAAGTCAGCATTACGTTTCAAACTTGTTTTCAAGTTTTGAAAGCTTTACTAAAAATTGGCTCTAGGGTATTCCTATACTCTCAAAGTAATTCAAAATTTTTATCACCACAATTGTATTATTGGGCTGACATTGTGTTTCCAAGATCACCAGAATGAGATATTTCTATGTTATGATGTGTCTGCTGCTGTCTTTGCATTAGACATGGAACTAGTTCATATTTTGTGTTGGGATGTACAGGCTACTTATCATGTTCCCCTGATAATAAGATCAAACCAGAAATTAAGTCCTAGCATGATTTTTCAGGATGCTTATAGTATGTCTTAGTTAAGATCATCAGTAAGATAGATCGCTTTTGTTTGCATGTTGGAATACATGATAGATATTGAGTTATAAAGTTACGAATGTATAAATAAACAATGTTATTAATAAATGGTAATATAAATTATGTATTTTTTTGACAATTGTAATTCTACCGATATAGAGAATTTATTTACCACAAGCCAATATATTGGATAATTTATAATTTCATTTATATATTTTTACGTATTTATTTAATTAGAATGCTTAATTTATTTTCATCATGGTAGCTGAAATATTCAAGATAAAAAAAAAATAGTTTGATTTGTTAAACATTTTTTCCTCGTAAAATATTTTAAATAATGGAAGTGATTTTAATAATCAAAGTTTAGTTTTAAATCATCAATCTTGACTGTAATCATTTCTGTTATGACTCCTATCTCGCTAGTCTTCAATTAACACTCAATTTAATGATAAATTTAAATGGAATAATAATTTGATGCTCAAATAAGGCGAATGCGAAAAGAAAAAGCTATTCAGGCATACAGGAGAATTGTGAAGGGTTTCTGGAATAAGAATCTTACAGCTTCTTGAATAAAGATATATTTTTGTACATAAAAAAAATGAATCTCTTAAAAATAAGCCCTATGTTGTCTTTTGAAGCAAAAATTAATATAAGACCCAGTCTTATTTTTGGGAAAACAAGTAGCTAAAAACTGAGATTAATGTGTAAGATTTTTAATATATGCGTATGGGTAATAGGTTTCAGCAAGATGTTCAGAATTGGTGGTAGAGTGAAACAACCAGCTGGAAATTAACTTTATCTTTCTACTTATCTTCGCATTGCTTTTTTCATGACTTGAAAAGATCCCTATACACTTTATGGAACTGAAATTTATTCAGTATGTTTTCTAATGGGACATGTTTTCAATATTTACACCCTGTGAAAAGATGATTGGTTTTTTTTCCAAGCTGTCTGCAGCACAACCTCTAAATTAATATATGTTGCCTAGCAGCAGGTTAGCTATTCGTCACAAAAAATGTAAGGTATGTTAAATGTGACTGTTCGTATATTCATAGATTATCTTCGATGAAGCCTTGCCACCGCAAACTTTTGCAACCTGCTTGAAAACATTCTCATGATTTGGGGCTTCACTACTACATACAGTTAGAATCATATCAATAGTTTGCCTATTTAACCCCATTGTTATATCATGGGTTAAGTTATGAAATACAGTCAATTTTAAGTCATCCTCATATGCTAGCTCCTTAAAATTTTTCCAAGCGAATTGATAAACTATCTTGTGTAATGTGTTGAACCACAGATAGCAGAACAGGCATATTGAAGAGAGAAGCAGTAACCAGTTATCTTACTGGAACATACGTGTGAGTAAAGAAATTTAGCCTTAAATATGTAAGAAGTGACGGTAGAATGAAACAACCAATCAGAGGGTGAAGTGATTTTTCTATTCCCCTTTAAACTGCTCTTGTACGGAATAAGGATGATATCTACATACCTTGGGGAATAACAATGAGTGCACTTCAACAAAATATTTTAATAAGTAACATAAGGGGTACAGAATAAATCATTAAAAAATGGACATTTGATTGTAAGTAATTTCAAGCTTTAAAACTCAAACGATGCATTTTTTAATATACTGTATAGGGTTCCAGCGAAAAGGGAACTAATTCTCTTTCCTAATTTCCTGAAGCACTATCTCTGACTCAATGCATATGCTAAATAGCGATATAATTTAGCTATTCACCAATTTTAAGACACTAATATGTCTAAATCATAAGCTGACAATGAAGTGAGACTTCACATTTTAACCCATGTTGAAAAAACTTGCTAACATTAAATTTTTACATTTAACAAAACTGCTACTGCAATATTAATTTTTATTAGTCATTCATTAATCTACATATTATCCACTTTATGAATAATATTTCTGTAGTATAATTTTCACTACACCATTCTCGCACAAGGTGGAAGCTGATTGCTATCCATTTACAACTCTGTGGAAGGATATAAACATATGACCAAAGACATGTGAAAAAGATGTATGATCCCAGGATCATTTCATATGCTGAAACAGTACCCATCAGTTGGCCCAGACCACATTCTCTTTCAAATATCTTTATTATTGTTCAGTATATATAGTTAGGGAATTCCTACAGTTTAATTGATAAGCTTCAAACTTTCAGCCCTCACAGCTTTGATATAAACCACTTGATGGAAGTATATTAATAATTTTTATTAGTCATTCATTAGACTAGAGATTATCCACTTTATGAATAATATTTCTATAGTGTAATTTTTAGTACACCACTGCCACACAAGGTAGGGACTGATTTCTATCTACTTTTAACACCTTGTGAGCATGTAAAAAAGATGTAAAATCCCCAAGATGCACATTTCATGCTGAATCAGCACTTATCAGTTGGTAGATCACAATTTCTCTTACATATCTTCAGCACTGTTCAGTATAAATAAACAGCCAATCACAACAGTTTAATTGATAAGTGTCAAACTTACTGCCCTCACAATTTTGACATAAATCACATGATAGAAGTATATTAATAATTTTTAAAATCTCTAGTCTAATGAATGACTAATAAAAAATAATTAATATACTTCCATTCAAGTGGTTTATATCAAAGTTGTGAGAGCAGCAAGTTTAACATTTCAATTAAACTATAGTAATTGATTATATATACTGAACAATGATAAAGGGATTGTGATCTGATTCAACACAAAATGTGCATTTTGGGCATCATAAATATGATTCTGATTACTTCCCACACATGGTGTTAAAGGCAGAGAGAAATATGTCCCTACCTTGCATGAGAGTGGTGTAGTGAAAATTACCCTACAGATATAGTATTTACTATTGAAATGATTTAAACTATGAAAGTGAAACCATGAGTAACAAGAATGTGTTCAAGTGGTTTGCAACATTTTATTATGAAAGAAGGCATTGAAGAGATCAAAGAAGGTACAAGATATTAACATTTCTTGCCATAACTCATCCTGATCCAGACATGGTGAATAGCATAATCAACACTGAGGTGACTGTCCAATATTGGTAAGTCATCAACAACATAAATTATCAATCCATTGCAGGATAGTCTCTCTAAGTTCAACCCTTCTCTGATCTTTAGCTTCACTTCTGCACATCACCCTTGCACACTTTATTTCATCCATCCATCTCACACGTGGTCTCTTTCTGGGTCTTTTACAATCTCTTGGAATCCAGTTTAAGATTTCAATTGTCCATCTATTATCATCTTTTTTAGCAATATGTCCAGCCCAACTCCACAATCTTTTAATTTTTTTCAATGAGGTTAGTAACAATTGTTTAAAGAATATATCTATTTGGTCTTAATTAAACAGCAAAACAAGATCGAAAATTGTATTAACAATTTTTATTTGTCACTCATTAGACCAGGAATTAAAAACTATTCAAAATCTTGCCATTCGATGTGGTCTAATGAATATTGCATCCCCCTTCACTGATACTCAAGTCTGCTAAAAAGGCCATTTAAAATCTTTTACCAATCTTTATTTTTTCTCCTAATTTTCTGACATTATTTTTTGCTACATATTACAAACTTGATTCCTACATATTTTTAATCTGTGTCTTTCTTCTTAAGAAACTATTAGTCATGGTTTCTTTAAATAGCAGAAATATTTGCCTAATTAATGATAGTTTTCCCAACTAAATCTGTGCTTATGTACAATATTGAAAGGAATTTACATATAATTGGCTTTCTATTTAATTTACGTTCTTTATCTTTTAACCATTATAACAAGGATGTTTACAGTTTTTGTTAACTGTAAACAAGATTATTTTTAGAATATTGTAGTTAGTTTAACTATATATAGGAAATTTAAAAGATAAAGACAATGAAAAAAATATCTAAATTTATCTTTGCATCAAATCGTTGAAAAACAATTCAAACTAACAAACAACAAATAAATTATTAAAATAACAAGTGCCTCATTTCTAAAAAAATTAATTACAGGTTATAATCACCGTACTTTAAGTTTATATAGTTTAGAGCAGCTGTCACCAATCTGTCCGACCACAAAATTCATAATTTCAAACACTGCGGAACATTAATATGAATTTTTAAAAAAAAAATAAATACATTTGTGAAATAATGATCAAAGAACGTCCATTTTATTAATATAAAATTCATCTATTGAATATAACAAAATTATAAATGTTTATTTAATCATAACAAATTCTTAAAGTAGTCAAGCGTTGTCAGCTGAGAGGTCATCGCAGCCGCCTTTCAAGCAAGTAGTTGGTTGCAGACGGTTGTGGGTTCGCCTCCCGGTCGATGCTATGACATAGGGGGGAAAAATCTTTAAAGTAAATAGAGAGATTTGAACTTAGTATTCCAATCTTCATCCTCCATTGCATCTCAAACAACCGATACACAAGTGAAAAAGATGAAAGATTCCAATAAACATATTTTGTGCAAAAATCAGCACTCATTAGTTGAGCCAGATCACAATCTTCCACACATATATACAATCAGTGTTCGGCTTATCTTTAACATGTTAAATACGTATATTGGGGATTATTTATCCTTTTCACATGTGTGTGGTCATATATATTGTTTGAGATGGAATAGATGATGAATAGTGGACTGAAAATCCTAAGTTCAAATCCCTCTATTTACTATAGTAATCATTTAGTATACCGAATAATATGCTAATTAAAAATCTTTAAAAGTTGTTTAACTGAAACAAAATTATTAAAGTTAGTTTAATTATTACAATATAATTGAAGCTTATTTAAGTATTAAACATTTTTAAGTGCGGCTTGTTTGAAATAAGTTTATGGATTTTTGACTTCAATGACGCTACTGCAAGACGGAGAACTGCATTTATTTCAAGCCACAACCGGCGCCGAGATTTAATCGCTATGACAGATTAAAATGTCTTTTCGCACAAATATGTTGTTGAAAATTGAATCAAAATTTTCATTGCTTTTTCACTCAGCAATGGATATTCGCTTCTTTCACTCATTATAGATTTATTTCATTTGAACCTAAAACCAAACGAAAATGATAGTTATCAAAGTCAAACTATTTGATGTCATTCAATATAACAAACAGTCAAAGACTATAACACAGTTAAGGACATACTTACTTAAAAAGAGCATGCTGATAAATAAACAAAATAAAACAATCGGATTGGGATTCGGGGAGCGGGGTGATTGTGGTAATGGTCGCACCAACACTGAAGCGGCTTCAATATTATTGCGCCGCTTGTTTCCCCCTCCCTATTGTCATTCGGAATAAAATAATTTATTAGAATATTATTTTTTTATTATTACTAATAAAACATCAAAAATGCAAATAATGTCCAGATTTTCTTACGGACCATCAAATTTTTCTTGTAGACCACCAGTTGACGATGGAATGGTACTTAATGCAAGGATTGGCTTTAGATTTCATCTATCAAGGATTGATAATTGCAAATTGGAAGTTAACTATTACAAAAATCTTGGATTATTAATACAGAGCAAAAAATTATGGATGAAATTGTGTGGTCTTATTTCCACAAAACTTAACCGGGACAGGCGACCAAATAAAAAACTTCATTGCATATTATTCTATATTTCAGTATGAAATAAATAAAAAAAAACACAAAAAATATAATCACATTTACATTATTAACAATATACTCATTTCGCAAAACAAACAAAAATCAAAAGACAGTTGTATATATATAAAATAAAATCACAAATTGAAATGACATTATTAATGTAACAAAATAATGGGAGCCATTGCCATTTGGGGGAAATTACTGATTAACCAATCAAAAAATTAATTATAAAATATTAAATGAATAAATATTAATTAAAATATAAAGTTAAAAATTAAACAGGCAAAATTCTCCATACAGTAGTGCCACTCAGTGCAAGCCAGAGTAATCAACAGATGCCAGAAGGCTTGTGCATAAAATCTCTATCTAGTATCTATTCGTCCAATATCGCCAGACTAGTTTCTGGCTTGTGGCCTTCGTCAGTGAGGAGCCTTGGAACTGAGAGCACTGCACCTAGATCTTAGGATCTAATGAATAGGCACTAGATAGGGATTTTATGCACAAGCCTGGCATCCATTGATTACTCTGGCTTGTACTGAGTGGCACTACTGTATGGAGAGTTTTGCCAGTTTAATAACAGTTATGAGCAAGCATAAGAAATGGTGATTATGTGAAAAGTTAAAGTACAAATAAAAATGAGTGATTAATAAAACTGGGACAATTAACTGTCCCGAAATAATTTATCTTGACAAAAGATGAGATAAATCCAGGAAAATCATAATATATGAACACCCTATGATAAAATCAATCATAGAATTAAGCTACAGGTTTGAAAATAAATATTTTTAATACTTGTATTTTACCAGTTTTTGCCTATGGATCTAAAACTTGGGCACCTAACAGAAGATCGGCATAAAAACTTTACACTATGCAATCAAGTACTGAGAAATGTAAAAACAAGAAATACATGAGACAAAAGAATTAAGAATTGACATAGAACTGGGCTTGACATACATAATGTTAGAAGAGATTATAAAGATGAACAGTTGAGACTTAAACTGTATCCTGACAAATTGTAAAAGACTGTAAGATGTGTGGATGAATAAAAGAAAAAAGTTTGGCTGGAATATGCAGAGAAGCTAGGGATCAGAGAAACATAAACTTTTAAAAGACTATTCTACACAAGTCCAATAATGATTGAGGAATGTTTTCTTACTTTATTTAATATATTCATCAATAATTTTCTAGATACCAATTATGGGAAATTTATCTGTGTCAAAGATTTTGAACAATACCTAATTTATGTTTTTCTTTTATTTAAGGTTAGGTCTAAATTAATTTTTAAGCCTTCCTTGGAAAGCTGGCTGGAATTACTTTGTGTTTGTGATGCTCTTACTTCATGGGTGGTTTCATTAGCAGTAGAGTAATCTGTTGATGAATACAATGTTTATGTTTAAAGAAAACGTTTGCACAGTAAACTTCTGGATGGTCAATTAAATATTACTGGTACACTGAAGGCCACTCCTTTGACATGACTTCCTAATCTTTCACATATTCCTCAACTTGTATCAGACAAGGAATTGTCTCACAGAAAATATATAGAGTCATTATGCAGATCAAATTTTCCAATAACACAGGATATAGTTTTATCATCTAAAACCCATCGCGAATCAAGATCTCCTTTTTGAATACTCAACCAAGAATTCATAATCAAAAAATTACAGTGTGAAAAAATAGAATTTTTGTGAAGTCCTAAACAATTTTTTTCCCAGATCTATCAATACACCCAATTGGATTTGATCATTCTAAATACAATTGAAGTCTCATCAATAGATTCAGATTAATCCATGATTATCGTGTCATCTGCTTTATAAATGGAATTTTAATAGTCCCTGATATATATGGATAAACTCAAATCATGAATTACATAGTTAATGACCATCAAATCTATGGTTACAGTGGCACTATTGTGGAGTTTAAAAAAGCCACTAGTGGATTCCTTTTTGAATGCTCAGCCAAGAAACCACAATCAAAGGATTACGGTGTAAAAAATGGAATTCTGGTCTCAAACATTTTTTTTCCAGATCCACTAATAAATCCAATTGGATTTGATCAACTTAAATACAGCTGAAGTCTCATTAATAGATTCAGATCAATCCATGATCACTGTGCCATCTGCTTCATAAATGGAATTTTAATAGTCTCTGATATATGTGGATAAATCTAAACTATGAATTACATAGTTAATAACCATCAAACCTATAGTTACAGTTGCACAATTGCACGGTTTAATAAAGCCACTTTGGATACTCAATCAAGAAACCACAATTAAAGAATTATGGTGTAAAAAATGGAATTCCTGTGAGATCCCAAACATTTTTTTCCCACCACCATTAAAGCCAACTCCATTTGATTATCCCAAATGCAACTGAAGTCTTATCAATGAATTTAGATCAATTATTATGTCATCTGTTTCATAAATGAAATTTTAATAATCACTGATATATGTGGATAAACCCAAACTATAGTTAATGATCATCAAACTTATGGTTACAGTTGCACAATTGTGGATTTAATAAAGCTACTAGTGAATCTAACTCTTGGTTGGAATATCTTCAAATTATGATATTTTGTTCGTAATTAAGCTATCTAAAAACCTAGACACTAAATGAATACATAATGATTTGGATATGATGGTTAAAGAATAAACATATAAAATTATAATGTTTTGTAGAAGAATATTAATTTTTCAGTATTTCATCATTTGTTGTATGGAATAAAGTTTAAAAACTTTATAGAGTCAATGGATATACCCAGCTTTTTAAAAAAACCATCATTTTGATATGTGAATTTGACAGCATTATGGACTATAAAAATTCCATTTTATTAATGGTAGAATTACTTCCTTTGCATAAAATATGGATTATTAAATATTTGTAATAGTTTTTTTTTGATTGGTTGTTTTATCAAAAAAAATGTAAGATTTAATGTAAATTAAACAAAAGATATTAATATTATATAAATAAATGTGACAAATGTAGCTGACCTGAAAGATCATTGTTTTTGTAATAGCATTTTTAATTGGTTACTTTAATAAATTTTTTTGCTTGCGGAATTACTTACTTTGAATAAAATGTTCGTAATCAAATTGTCTCTAAATTAAAATTATTTTTTTAAATATACGTGTTCTATTTGATATGTGAATTTGACATGTTTTCCAGACAACTATTAATGGGTATAGTTTTTTTAATTGGTCATGAATTTGACATGTGATCATCTTAAGAAGAAACATACATTTTACAGGAAACTCATCACAGTCTTACGGACAAACATTCACATGGATTTTATAGTTATAGTTTTTGATTCATGATGGCACTGATTTTAGTAATTTTACTTTCAAGTTAAGAACAAGCTATATTTCATTTAGTGATGAATTATTGATTGCCTATGGACTAAATGCCTAAAACAAAAAATTCTCAGCATGTTTGGAATCTGAAGTTTTTTCCCACATTTTTCCCAGCCTAGATTCAAATATTGAATGCTCTAATCACTATTCTATGAGACAGCTTATGAAGTTGTAAAAATATAAAATAAAATGGGAAGACAGACTGACAAGTTATTTTGTATGTTTAATTTTGTTATGATCAGGTACTTCTATATGTTATGTATATTACAATTTTGAAGAAGTCTGTTAAATCAGTCAAAACTGTTAGCTATTTTTAAAAGTTTGGAATAGTAAAATATCAGATTTGCTTTGTGTGAAATATATAAAATAGTGTGTTAGCATTGTGTGTTTATATATAAGATCTGAGATGGATTCACTTATGACTTTAATGAAGCCTTCAATTTTACTGTGCTATCCAGAAATTTTATAGTTGTTAACTATGGGCCATACCTATAAGAATTTGTTCAGTTCAGATGCTATGTGCATATAGATGTTGGGATATTATGAAGGGAATATTTTGAGACCATTTTCTTTTAATTATATATTAAAGATTATTTAATTTATTAATATAATCTATGTTTTTTATTACTTTTTACAATTTTTTTTACAACCATTGACGGTTTTGATTGCCCCAGCAATCTTCTTCAGAACTTCTACTTATATTTTCAAATCTTAACTGCTAAATTGAAACTAGTTTGAAATTTAGCAGTTAAGATTTGGAAATGAAGAGGACTGCTGGTGGAATAGAAACTGTCAATTGTGGGTTGTATAAAAGCATTGTAAAAAGTAATAAAGAACATAGGTGATATTAATATTATATGGATTTGGCAATGCAATAAGAAAGATCAAGTATTTAATTTGTTATTAGATCACTAATCACAGTCAAATTGAGGGTTTGAAATAGACTTCTATTTCAGAATATAATTTGTATAGATAAAATACTTTGATTTAAACTTAAGAAGACAAAATAATAGCATCAATTACAGAATATTTATAAATTCCTTATTAATTAAATGATGTATACACCCCTGTCACAGTTTTCTATTCCGCACAAATTGGCTTGTTTAGAAATAAAATATTACACAATTAATAATTTTTATTAGTCATTCATTAGACTAGAGATTAGCCAATAATGAATACTACTATTTCTGTAGTGTAATTTTCTCATGCAAGGTAGAGACTGGTTTCTATGCACTTTTAACATCTTGTGGTTGGGATGTAATCACAAATATATGACCAGACATGTGAAGAAGATCTATGATCACCTAGATGCACATTTCATACTGAAACAGCATTCATTAGTTGGCCTACACCACAATTTCTTACACAGATCTTTATCATTGTTCAATATAGATATATAGGTAGGTAGGTCGGTCGGTTGGTGGGTAGGTAGGTAGGTAGGTAGGTAGGTTGGTCGGCCGGCCAGCAGGCAGGCAGGCAAGTATGTAGGTAGATAGATAGATAGCAAAGTATTGCAGTTTAATTGATAAGCTTTAAACTTTCTGCCTTCACAACTTTGACACAAATCACTTAATGAAAGTATAATAATAATTCTTTTAGTCATTCATTACATAGAGATTATCCATTAATGAATAATATTTATGTAGTGTAATTTTCACTACACCACTCTTTTGCAAGGTAGAAATTGGTTTCTATCCACTTTTAACACCTTGTAGAGAGGTGTAATCAAAAACATGATTTAAGACACTTTGCATGAGGGTCATGCAGTGAAAATTTCACTGCAGAAATATTATTCATTATTAAAATGTTATGCAAATTTCAAAATAATCAGTTATCCAACATTGGAATATATATATATGTTAATAAATTAATGAATGTTGAATATAAGAGAAAAGGTAAATACAGGATGGAGGGGGAAAAATATTGAAGTCAAAAAATAGATTTCATTACTGTATATAAATAGTAAAATATTATGGCATGATTAAGTCAGTTGTTTGTTAGTGTTTTTTTTTATTGCGTTAAATATAGAATCAAATACTAATAAATAAATTATCAATAGAAATAATTCTATTAATAAACGTAATATTATATATAGTTGTGTGTATATGCAAATCAAGTTATACCCTTCAGTAGAAATATACATTAAAAAAGAGAATTCATGAACTATTGAAAAACTTATGCTATTTTATGGATATATATCATTAAAAACCAGTCATCACTTTGACAATCCCAACATCAATAACAATCAACAATTTCAACCTGCTGTCAAGCCAACCTCCTTTTAACAATCAGGGTGGTATCCATCTTTATTAATGGTCTAATATATTTATATACATTCGATCTCTTCTTGTTACTCCCAACATACATCTCTCCATACTCCTTTGAGTGGTCTGAAGTCTCTGTATTACTCTTTTATTAAGTGTCCAAGTCTCAGATCCATAAGTAAGAACTGGTAAAACACATTTGTTAAAAACCATTCTTTTCAAACAAACAGGTGTTACTGACCTTATTGAAAAAATTAAAAGATTGAAATGGAGTTGGGCTGGACATACTGCTAGAAGAAATGATAATACATGGATAATTGAAATTTTAATCTGGATTCCGAGAGATTGTAAAAGACCCAGAAAGAGACCACATGTGAGATGGATGGATGAAATAAGAAAATGTGCAGGGGTGTTGTGGAAAAGAGAAGCTAAAGATCGGGGAACATGGATTAAACTTGGAGAGACCTTCATCCTGCAGTGGATTGATAATGGTTGATGATGATGATGATGATGATATTTATATAGACACTAAATGTCGCAACTTGGTCATAGACATTGAAATAAATGTGTGTGCGTGTGTTTGAAGAACATTCAATTATTTGCAAACGTTTTTATTTTGATCTTATTTTTATTCTCCAAATGATAAATAATTTGAAGAAAAGAAAAATCAAAAAAGCATATATTATAAATAAAATAATAATTTATTAAATAACCAATATATATATATATTGTAATGGTCAGACTAGCATATACTTCAACATTTTTACATTTCTATATTTATTTACATAAGTTACATGGGGGCCATCTAGCTTTAAGCACCAAGAAATAGACTATCAGATATATATTTAAAACAATTCACTAAACAACCCCATTTGTAATGCAGGACTAAATCGCAGAGAACATAAGTTACTCCCAATGAATGATGGTATACCAAGCAATCTTACATAAACAAAGTAACAAATTATGTAATAATAATTTATTTACAAGTGTACTTATTAATTAATGCTTACTTATTTTCTTTAATAAAATTAACAACTTATATAATAATAATTTTTTGCAAAATATAATTGATATGAAATGTATTTCTTTAACAAAATCCTTTAATATTTGCACATCATAGTATAAATACTTCATAGATAATGTCACATTCACTGTACCTTTTACCACGTCTTCTTTAAACTTAAATATAACTTTACACATGTATGAATTCATAAATATAACATTTCTTTGATTCACCTATCTCTTAGCATATATATATATATATATATATATATATATATATATATATATATATATATATATATATATATATATATATATATATATATATGTTCTATATGGAATACCTATTTTTATTACAATAATCATAAGGAATGGTCTCTTTTAGATCCTATTCTTAAACTGCTTATATAATAAGAAGTATAAAGGGATGCCTTTTTTTAGTCTAAACCCTAATTAAATAAATCTTCTATACAACAACTATAAGGAGTCCTAAACCTAATTTAATACCTCTACAATTTATAATGGGATGATTCATTCCGAGACTGATCCCTAATTCATCCAACTGATAAGAATGTATTCTCTCTTATGGATGGGAACATATGTAAACATTAAATAAACAACTGTGCATATATAAATTCATCTACATAAAATCCAATTTTTATTAATCAAAGATTAGTTTAACTATAAATGAAGCTAATGGAAATAATACACCATCAACTATGGTTATTTATGACTAGGCAATTTATGTTTTTTTTTCATGTGTCAAAGCATCGGCTGGGAAGCGAACCCAGGACAACTGCTTGCAAGGCAGCTGTGCTGACCACTCGGCCACCAACTCTTGACTATTTATATGTATACTTTGCATTTACATGATTATCATAACAAGCATTATTTAAAAATTCGGATTATTTAAACAAAGTACAAATCATTTTTTAAATATAAGGCTCTCCCAAAAAATTAATTGTCATTTACTTATTTTCTGACAGCTATAAAAAGTCTGTAATTTATAGCTGTCTTTTAAATAAATGCTGAGTCTTCATTTCAACCAGAGTTATTCAAAGTATTATTCTGAGTGCTATAATGTCCATTTTTTGGAAATGCTGAAGCAATCTTCTCTTCCGTTTTTGATGACTCTCTTATAAATATCATCTCTTTCCTATTATAGAATTATAATCAAGAAAAAAAAAATTATACCAAAAATTTTTTAAATAATTAAATCTAAAATAACATATGGAATAAATACTTTTACGTACTTAATACTATCTTAATATTATAGTCAATTTAACTAAAAAGTTTTCAACTCCTTGAAATAAAAAAAATCAACACTTTATTGGGAGTATGGTTACCATAATGTCATCATGACCAACTTTTGCTTGAAAAAAGAGAAATTTCTTTCCTCCTTTTCTTTCATCTCCATACTTTTCACCATTATTTTTTAATAGCATAATTTGCAAATACACCTAGGTCTCGTTTTATGTGGTAGATAGGTTCCTCAGAAAATGCACACAAAAGAAATCGCACAAAAATAGACTTAACTTACCTTGAAAAATGAAAGATACGTACTGTAATTTTCCAAAAATCGCATAAAAGCAAAGCAACAACGTAAAATTACTTAAAAATTCGCATAAAAAAATATAAGAAAATAAAATATGACTAATAAAAAATTTCAAATTTGAAAAAAATTGATACAAAACAAACTTTTTTTACTTTTTTTTTATTAACTACAGTATTTAATTTTATTCAAAACAATATATTTTTATGCATAATTTACATTTTTTTCATACATGTACGGTATTTTAATTATTATCGCTATTTGAGACATCAGATTCGTCATGATGTGATGTGATATGAGGTACTGTAGCTTCTCCTTAAACAAAGTCAAGAGGAAATACAACTAAAACATTTTCCAATTGCTGTTGATCCTTCCCATTTCGCTAAGCGATCTAAAATTGAAATTTTTGTTTACAAAGAAATTCATTTTCTTGGGTGTTTTTTTTCTCTCCGTTAGAGTAAACTAAAAGTTTAAAATAAAAATAAGAACTTAGACTTATGATAATAAAAAGACACTGACTCACCACTGTTGGGCAAAATTTAATTAAAACTAACAATTAAAAATTAAATTCTTATTTTTGTCTTTAATTTTTTAATTTTCAATTCCGTTTAAAAATAAAATTCCGTCATTTCACATCACCTTAATTTCAGATCACATTACATAATTTTTAAATTGTTAATTACAATTAAAAATCAGATTTTAATTGTCAAATTTAATTGTGCCCTCTGCTGTTACTCACCTTTTAAAAATAAACTTGTGGACACTAAATGATTAATTGATTATGTACTCTTTTTTTAAAAAGCAAAAATAGAACGTGATTTAAAATGCAAAAAAAAAAAACATACATAGTATTTTTCATCTATAACGTTTGAACAGATTTACATTATAGTCTTGTAAAATTTAATGTGTGTATATAAAATGGGGAAATCCTGATTTTAAGTGAATTATGAACTTCTTTATTGCATAAAATCTATTACAGTACTATTATAAAGTGCTGAAAATATTGAAATTATTAGATGGAAGTCGAACTCCGATAATGCGCTATTACTTTAAATATGACGTGAGTACGCAAAATTTATAATATTTAAAATAATAGCACACTATCGGTGCTCGATTTCTGATCTAATAATTTTTATTGCATAAAAGAAACCCGCATACAAAGATATTAAGAAGTAACATGAATCACATAACTTCAAAATCGCATTAAATAAATCCGCATAAAACGAGACCCGGGTGTATAAATAAAATCCAAATAAGAATGATTCATTAATAACAATAATTTCTTGCAGCATAAGTTCATCCTTCCTTATGTTATTTATAAGATTACTTCACACTCTAATAAATATATTTTATTATATTCTTTTTTTTAAAAAAATCCATTGCTTTCTGCAACTGTTAAAGACATATACTTGTAGAATTAGAAAGTTATAACATTAGTTTTCTGAAGAATTCAATATTTAAAATAGTTAATAAATTATGAATATCTAAATGATATTAAAGTTAGTAACTATAAACATTTCAATCATAATTAATCTGCATCATATTCCTTTTCTCTTACGCAATTATCATCTTAATAATGTCATAAATAAATTCATATTTCTTAACAAATATAAGTAATTATCTCCATCATTACTAAAGATAAGATTTAGTATCAAATGTTTTCTATCATAAGCCACATAAAAATTATTAAGAAATAAGTTTCTTACATCTTTCTGTCACTTTAAGTAGAAAAAACCGTTTAGCAATAAGCAGTTTCTCTTGTTGAAGTACATTATAACGATGTAAATGAAGTTTTGTTCCAACTGTTATCATAAGTTTGTGGTCAGCATACATAAAGCATCAATGAGGATAGTTTACTTTTTATTCCATGATGAAATTAATTAACAACTTTTTAAAAGTAATTCCATGTGTTTAGAATTATTATTATTAACTTTTACTACTAAAATAATTACATTTTAATAAATTTACACTTAAAATTTTTAGGTAAAGAAAATACAGTTTCCTCTTCTAATAATATCTCCCTAAATTACCTGCTTATATTTTATTTATATGAAAAAGTTTACAATATGTGATTTTTTAATTACCTTCAGATGTCTAGCTAAAATGAATATTAATTGCTATCTAAAATTTTAACAATGAATTAAAACTAATATTATTAAATTAATATTTACTAATTTTAATAATGCAAAATTTAAATTACTTTTTAGTAAAAAAATAATCTTTATTTAAAATCAAATTTTAACACCTAAGTTTTATAATTTACATTATTGTTTTAATTATGGATTTTATGAGCTTTTGTGAAATTTATATGATTAAAAGTAATTTATTATTTAGATAATCAACAAATTGTCTACTGTCTCAGGAAGTAAATTTCTTTATTATTAAATAAATGTGTGTGCATGTCTACTAACACACATCTCACTTCCCATTTATTTTATCATTAAATAATTTAAAATAACAAATAAATAACAATTTTTCAAATTTATTATTAATAATTATAAGAAATATTAATTTTAATCATCATAATTACTAAGAAAAGATACTTTTCATTATTTTTATTTACTTTATTTTAAAATAAATATTACAATTTATAACTCAAAAATTATAACTTATATAGATTATATCTATCCAAAGAAAGTTAATTCAAATTTAGCACTAAAGAAACGATCAATTTAAATTCTGCTATAAATTAAATATGTTTCTTATCAGTCATTACATACAATTTGAAATTTTTTACTAAAATTTACCATTAATCTAACAAATAGAAAAGCTACAATATATTTATATATTCTTTGGCTGCTTCTTGACAAGGCATGGATGAGTTTTCTTTCACTGTTTTATTTGTTTTTCATTTTGTCTAAAAATATGAACTTTTCTTTTACAAAACTAATATTATTATATACTATAAAGCATGGCTTAAACATAATCACATTTTTAATATATTAAAGTGTTCGTTCATCTATTCATTCAAATTATTCTCAATGATTAGATTTCTCTTGTAGTTTCATTCTATATATGATTAGATATCTTTATTATGTCTGTATTGCTTAATTCATTTCAACAATACAACTTTTCTCTCTTCTGATGTTTTATTTTTCAACTGATTTGATTGCATCTGCAAGTTTCTTCAATGATCTGCTTTATCTCAGATGAAGATTGCAAATTTAACTGAAACAGAAGGGGGGAAATGCTTAAAAGTTTCTTATTAACCATTATTTGCTTTTCACTCTTTAGTTTATAGATTTCTCCAGAGTTTAGTATATTTTGACAAAAGATTGAGATTAATGTCATCATTAATCTTATTTAATTTGCTTGTTTTTTTTAATTGAAAGGTAATTATTGTTTTTTAATAGGAGATTAATATCTTATTTAAATGTAAATAGTGAAAACACTTACTTTATGCACTTTATACTTTGCAATACTATATTTACACTTGTAAAATAGCTGACAGTTTCAACCATTCAACAGTCATCCTCAGAGGGTCTAATATTTAAAAAAATAATATTTTTATACCTCATTTGTTTTTTTATTTTTCTACTAATTCTAATTAAAGCTAATTATAATTTTAAATAGTTTATTGGATCTTCTTTCTGAGTTTAAAGTTAAGACATCCTCTGATCTGTTTCAGCTGCCAGACATATGCCAACTGAGATATAGGTTGGCTTTTCTGGATAATATAATAGATGGGAAGAAGAGAACAAAGTGGAGAAATGGATGAATTTATATTGTGATTGCTCTCTGGACCTGTCTAAAGGACATAATACTATAGATTGATTTTCTGAAGATGGGATGAATGTATGCTAAGTAGTTTGTTTACAATTATGATAAGTATGGCTTTCATGTTTTGGAGGCTGAAAAGTCATTACCATGGCAGAAGTTCACACCTAAATACAGAAGGTGCTGAGAATCACTAAGTTAGAAACATGTGGAGACTGGACAATTTTGCCATCTGAATCAGGCTTTAAAAACTGCCATTTAAAATTATTTAAAAAGACTGTTAGAATTTATTCAAAATGATCTGGTCTACAAAACAAATATTGAGTATGATAATAATAATTTTTTAAAATATAGAAAATTCTTCATACAGTAGTGCCACCCAGTGCAAGCCATAATAAATGGATGAAAAAAGGCCTGTGCG
This sequence comes from Epiperipatus broadwayi, assembly GCA_028023455.1. NCBI lineage: Eukaryota > Metazoa > Onychophora > Udeonychophora > Euonychophora > Peripatidae > Epiperipatus > Epiperipatus broadwayi. Next base: position 1,274,993 of record JAQFVV010000081.1, on the reverse strand, counting down.
TAGAATCCCTATCTAGTGCCCACTCATTCAATATCCCCAGACTAGTTTCTGGATTGTGACTCATCAGTGGGAAGCCTTAGATCTGAAACCACTGTACCTAGATCTAATGCAATCCTCTAGCATCCACCTTTTATCTTTTTTAGTTTACTCTTAGCTTTATAGTTAACTAAAAAGATAAAAGGTGGATGCTGATGATCTGCATTAGATTCTAAGATCTACATGCATGCTCTCAGATCCAAGACTCCTCACTGATAAATGCCACAAGCTAGAAACTAGTCTGGAAATATTGTATGAGTAGGCATTAGATAAGAATTTTTATGCACAAGCTTTTTTTGCATCCATTGATTACTATAGCTTGCACTGGGTGGCACTAGTGTGTGGACAATTTGTCACTGTTTTAATAACTTGTTTAAGCATAGGAAATGGTGATCATGTGATGTTTAGTGTTTTTAAAAATGTATTCAATTAAAAAAATAGACACACACACCCTAACAACATTAAACATTTCTCCGTCTTTTGTTGCAAATAATATTTTGATGGCATCTCTACTATTTATTGATTTGAATATAACATTTCTATAAAAATTATTGCGAAATCATTTAATCAAACTTGGGTCATTGCTATTTGTATTTTTCTCTTTAATTAGCATTTCTATTAATATAAATTTGTTTATTAAAGAATTATTCAGGAGTGAGTGAACAATTCATTTAGCAAAGTGAATAATTTTTGATTTTTTTAAAAAAAGTGAAAAATGTATGTGGGGGGGGGAGGAGGGTATTAACTAAAAATACCCCCTTTTTAATTTAGGTATTTTTTTACTCATAATTTAATTATAAATTATTTTATAAACTGTGGTGTTGCGGACAACTTAGTTTAGGATTGTTTAAAATTTATTATGTAAATAGTATTGTAAAATTAGGGGGATTCATAAATAAGTATAGAATTGTATGACTAAATAATATTAGAAAGTGTATAAGATGTCATGTAGAAAATAACCATATATGGTGTGAAGGTTTAAGTAAAATTTGCCATCAAATTACCTCGCCTTATAAGGTGAATAAGGAGAGGTATTTATGGAACGAGAGAAATTTTGTTTGAACTCCAGAAGTCAGGTATATAAGTGGGATATAGAGGGAAAATCGAGGTAATAAAAAATGGGAGACTACAGTGGCCCTAACGGGCAGACCTATGATACCCAACTTTATAGGAGTGCTTTACCAACATATGTAACAATTATGTATGTAATTGAATATTGCTGGAATTTACTAATATTTTAACTCACGCAATCTGTCTAAATTTCTCATTTGTTTTACGCATATACGTCATAAACATTGTCTTATTTTGGTAGCTATTCCAATTTGGCACCTGTGACATTACCTTGCAGTGTCATCTATGAGGCAGCCTTAACGAAATTAAGTTGCCACTTGCAATTTATCCTTATTTAAGTAATTATAGTTGTAGATCAGTTTCTAATAAAGTAAGATTGCATAAATTGGAAAACCTTTTAATATTGAATAGGGCAGGGCCCAAATTTGTAAAGTAAGGAGAAAAACTGAGAAAACAGTTGATTTGAATATTAGACATGTATCCTAGTAAAAAAAACACAAATATCAGAAAAACAAATGGACCGGAATTCATTATAGATAAAAAAACAGAGAACAATTATCATGGAGTTCCATGCTTCATTGAGTGGCAAGATTGATTATGTGACTTCACTAAAAATATCAAATATATTTATGGCAAAACTGCAATATATGCTGTATCAATATACATTATTTCAATTATACACTATTTTTTTTAAAAAAATGTAAATTGACAAAAAGTAAAAGTACTAAACTTCATAATTTAATCAATTTTACAATACATCAGCAACCATTTTGCATGTCTTGGTCTACTTAAAAACATCAAATCAACTAGTAAAAAAAAACAAGAAAACAGAGTATCTCCTACAATTGCTACATCTTCTGATTTGCAAAGTATTTTAAATAATGAAGTGAGACATGCAATTAAAACAATGAAGAAAGAAAAAGTGCCAGAAAATGATAGGAATTATTAATATCTTTAAAAAATGCAGGCAACAATGTAGAAAGTTTGTTACCAAAACAATGTATCAAATGTCTGTACCAGATGACTGGAAGAATGTGGCCATAATACTAATATAAAAAAGATATTAGAAATTACAAACCTATCTGTCTGTACAAAATATTTACTGAGATAATTATAACTCATCCACAGCGAACTTTGGATTCAAAGCAACTAAAAGAACAAACTGGGTTTAAACATGGTTTCAGAATAGCAGACCATTTCCAAGTATTCAGAGAATTTATAAAAAGGACCAATGAATCTGAACTGCCATTACAGTTTGAAGATTATGAAAAGCCTGTTTGATTTTAAAAGCATTGCACCACAAAAATCTGCCCCCAGAATGGTTTTACTGCTACAAGCAGACCTATCAAGTCTTCTTGTAGCAGCAAAACTATTGGTTATATTTTAGAGTTTATTTTCTTTGGCTAATCTGGTTGAGTTGTGAATTTGGGATAATATTGGTTATTTTATTGATTACTTTAGGCAATTAATGTCTAAAGAATATTTATGAAATATAGCAGCTGTGATTAGATTACACAATACTTTAAAAAAATAATTTTGTGAAAAATGTATGACAGAGTGACTCCACATCTCCAAAACGTTTTATATAGTAGTTATACTATAAATATTTAGAGAAGTAAAATGGGGAATTAAGATTTTGTGGATGATAAGACTGTTTTTGTAAATAATGTTTTAGAGCTTCAGAAAATGCTATAAGAATTATCAGATTAATGTAATATTAATATCATCTATGTTCTTTATTACTTTTTTCAATGCTTTCTTACAACCTACTATGACAGTTTCGATTGCCTCAGCAATCTTCAGAAGTTCTAGTTATATAACTAGAAAATATAACTAGAAGTTTTGAAGAAGATGGGTGGGACAATCGAAACTGTCATAGTGGGTTGTAAGAAAGCGTTGTAAAAAGTAATAAAGAATATAGACGATGTTAATATTATTTGGATTTGGCAATGCAATAAGAAAAATAAAGTTATAATACTTCATAAAGCAGATTGAAGTAGGAAATATAACTAAAAATAAATATTCAAAAGACATAAAGTAATGCTCAAGATATTTTCTCAGTAGAAAATAAAGATTGGATATCCACAAATTAAAACAAGTTAGTTATACAGATGTAAACATAATGAATTAAATTATTTCTAGAATTGAATTTGGTTGGAGTGCTTTTGATAGAAATAATGTAGTATTACAAGGAAATATACCTATATGTTTGAAAAGGAAGATTTTTAATAGTTGTGTTTTTATTAATTTGGGACTTGAACACTTAACAGAAAATCTGCACAAAGATTTTGGAATCATTCAAAGCAGTATAGAGAGATGTATATTAGAACAAGAAGGAATTGAAAATAAATGTTTGGGTGAGAGAAACAGATATCATTGGTACCATTAAAAAAATTAAGAGGTTGACTTGTAGTTGGGTTGGACATATAATGAAAAGAGATGATAATAAATGATTATAAAGTCTTAAAGTGAATCCCAAGAAATTGCAAATGACCTGGAAAAAGACCGTATATGCGACAGAAAGAGTGAAGTACAAAACTTTGCTGGGATAATGTGTCGAAGAATGGCCATCAGTGAAATTGAATTATACTCAAATAAACCTTCACATTGCAGTGGATCAATTCAATATTGATTGAAAATGATGATGATGATAATTATGAGATAATTGTTATTGATATATATAGAGAGAGTTCTATTGCTCATAAAGTGATAGACAATCAGAATTCACAAATATAACAGTGACAAAATATGTATTTACCATATTAATTATTACTTATAATTTATACAGAATTTAATATATACAACAGTTATTATAATACTAACACGTGACATTTATTTTCTATTTCTGGTTTTAGTAATAGTTTTAACAAGGTTTTGAATACTAATCGCACACCTGTCTTCATTATAACAAAAATCTTTTTTTTTTACCTGCCAATTTTAATTAGACGAATACAAAAAACGCTTTTCATAAGCACAAACCCTCCAAGAATGAATTTTTGCATATAAATTATAATATGCAACTCTTCCAAAACTGTTTTGGTTTATAGACATGTATGTAAAAAAAGAATGCGATATTTTGTACTACTCCGTATATAAAATCACTATAAGTAGGTTTTAGTTATTATTAATTTGTACATAGTCGTATTAACAAAATTTCTATTGTTAATTATTATTTCCTCTATTTCATTTTACAAAAATTCCCTTTATTTTGATTAATCGTTCATTAGGTTTAGAGATTATCAATTTAATGAATAATATTTCTGTAGTGTAATTTTCTATCCGCTTTGAAAACTTTGTGGACGAATATAATCATAAACATATGGCCAAAGACATATGAAAAAAATGTATGATTCCGAAAATAGACATTTCGTGCTAAACCAGCACTCATCAGTTGGCCCAGATCACATTCTCTTACACATATCAAGCGCTCGATATATGTATATAGATAGTACAGTTTAATTGTTAAGTGTCAAACTTTCTGACCTCACAACTCTGAAACAAACCATTAATGGAAGTATATTAATAAATTTTTATTAGTTATTCATTAGACTAGAGATTATCCATACAATGAATAATATTTCTATAGTTAATTTTCACTACACCACTTATCAATTAACTGTAGTATTTGGCTATTTATATATACCGAACAATGATAAAGATATGAGTAAGAGATTGTGATCTGGGACAACTGATGAGTGCTGGTTCAGCATGAAATGCATATCTTGGGGATCGTACATCTTTTTCACACATCTTTGGTCATGTGTTTATGATTACATCCCTCCACAAGGTGTTAAAAGTGGATAGAACCCAGGTCCTACCTTGCATGAGAGTGGTGTAGTGAAAAGATCACTACAGAAATATTATTGTTTTTATTTCCTCTATAAGTTTATTTTTCAATTTTTCTGTTATTTTTCACTTATTCTAAAAAAAAAAAAATTCATCAATTCTTTTTTATCTTTTATTGTATATATATATTTCAAAATTTCATCATTTTTTAAAATTTTTTTTTTTACCCAAAACTATTACATTCTAAGAGTAAATATTCAACATTTTCTAACTCTTAATCTATATAAATTGTATCACCATCATCAACAGTATTCTGTCTAATGAACAGGTCCAGAGAGTATTCACATCATCAATTCATTTATTTTCCCATTCTGTTCTCTTCCTTTTCCAGCTCTTCAACTGTATATCAAATTTAAATCGCTTCTTCACTTCTTAGTTATTTTCATTACTTCTAGATTTCTTGCTCTACTTTTAAGTAGTAAATCACTTCTATTATTGACATATCTTTAACTTCAAAGTTGATCTAGTTTTAATATATATCTTATTTCTTAGTATGATCCTCTGCCTTTAATTCCTGCTCTCATGTTAAATAATAAATCTCTTCCTCTACCAATAATATATTTTTAATTTCATTGCCAATCTTGTTGCCATACCATATTTTTTTAACTTTTAATCTAATATTATATTGCAGTGTTCATTTCATTCTTATATAGATATTGAAATATAATCCCCATTTAATTATCTTGCCTATTTCATTACCTGCCTTAATCAATCTGTTGAATAACTCTTCAAATAAAAATTAAGTCACCACCTCTACAAATCAATGGATTAACTATTTATATGAGAAACTCACTTTTTAATACTAACAAAACACCAAATGACTCATTCTTATACATTTTAAATAACGAATCTAACTCATGAACACCATTATCATCTGCCTTAGTAAAAACTTGAATAATTAAATTTACTCTAAGTAACAGAAAATAGAATAGGAGAAATAGATTTATTTTAAATCCCTTATGCTTTAGTTCAATGGTAGAATAACAGATTTTAATATTAATGATCTGTGGATTGACTAAAACTTGAACGACACATGATCCTCAAAGTGGTGCACTTATATTTACTGACTTTAAAGCTGCCTATATCCTTAACTTAAAGTTAACACAGTAGTTTTATATATATATATTGTAACGGTATATGCCGTTACATTAATTTAAAAGTTAAATAATTTTTTTCTTAAGTTCGTAAATAAAAGCTAAAAAAATTAAAGAGTTGTTAAACATGTATACGTATATATATTCGCACAGATGCAAAACTTTAAAAATTATTTTCTTTTTAAAAAATATATATTTGAATGTACTTTTTTAGAAAAAAGTACAAGATCTAAAAATAAAATATTTTTGTAAATGGAAATGACTGTTTTATAAATTAATTGAAAAGCAAACTAGCCCTTGGGGCTCTTATAGAAAAAAAGGTCAGTTGAAAGATATAGATAAGAGAATAAAAAATAAATTAGATGTCAAATATAGAAGTAGCAATGAAGGCCCGGACCATAATGAAAACGAGTGACATTTTGTTCGTTGAATCCAGGGAGTACTATAAAATGAAAAATATTGAAATTAAGAATAGTTCCAGCTTGATTTTTGTGAGAAGAGTGATAAGACGCACTTGTCGCTCTCTCTCACTTATGTCAAATAAAATGACTGGAATACCAGGATTGAACCAGCTTAGGCCTCCTCCAGAACAACAGATCGGACTTCAAATAAAGACATCATGGGAATTGGCACCAGGAATCGTGATTCTCCTTCTGTAAGACATGAACTATAAAATTTAAAAATAATTAAAAACTTTCATTCAAGCTTTTAAGATTCAGAGCCTAAATGTTAAAATGAACTCTTATCTAACTTTCAAATTGATAAGTAATATTTAAATTTTATATATTTAAGTTTTCTAAAAATCATTTCCATTTTCCTTTTTTTATTATTAATATTGTATAAATTACTAAATGCATTTAATTTAAGTTGGGCATAGATGCTTGCATAGATTCGTTCACGTTTAATTATGTTTTTATTTTCATATTTGATTAAAATATATAGACATTCAGTAAATAATATCTTACGTTGTATATCTAAAATGTATTTATTCGGATGTCTTTTTATTTATTGGTGTCAATGTGGCATCTTATGATGAATGCCATTGGGTTTCTTGTGAATTCCCTCTGCAATTACATCAATGACTTTTATATTTTGATTATTTATGTTTATTTTGAAATGTTTTTGAGCGCGTAATCTATGTAGTCGATCTATGCTCAACATTAAAAAACAAACTTTATAAATCCATCTGTGTGAAATTATATAAATGTTAAACTTAAGTCAGGCATGAATGGCTATATAGATTTATAAAATTATATTAATTAATTAGGGGAGGGTAATCTTAGGTTATTTGTTTTGTAGTTAAATTAGGTCAAGGGATTGGATATATTGGTGTAATTAGTAGATGTAGTCTGAGGTTCGCTATGTGCAGGATCTCCATTTATATGCCACACACCCCTTTTTGCCTATGGAAGGGATAGTAAGACGGGAAACGCAGTGCCTTCCTATGGTGTTTTTTTTATTGTTCTTCTTGCCGATACTTGTAGCATTCCTATTTTGTTGAGAGTCAATGTTGTCGATTAACCATGCTGTTCAGATGTACATTCCTGATGGTATGTCATTTTGGTGCTGTCGTATTCATGCTACATTGAATACATCGATATATCAGATAGATTGGCATTGGTTTTGACTGCAAACTTTTGGCTTAAGGTTAAATCAGGGATAAAATATTTTTCTTTTCAAAATGCAATCTATGTAGTTTATTCATACTCGACAATCTTAAAATAAATATAAAATTCATCTATGTGGATGATTTTAAAATTTCAAATAATAATGTAAATTAAAAGAATATTAAAATCTAAAATAATAAATGTTATTCCTCGGATTTAAAATGATTATATATGTGCGTAAATAAATATTGTTTGTGTGTTAATTACTGGCAGTGGCTTTTTTTTTTTATATTTAAGATACAAATTAAACAAGTTATATATTATTATCTCTGCATCTCCACTGAGCTAGTGACTTGGGCTAATGGTCTAAATATAAAATATAGTTGGATCTTTAACTTACATATCTGCCTACTATATAAATTTTCTAGGTTCAAATGCCTAGTGGTGCCCGGTAGTGCAGATATGTTAAGACTCCTTTCTTTTGGACTGTTATAATATATATATTAACTTTATATTTTTAATGAGTAAAAAAGGCTCTGAAGAAGTCTGTTAGGCTGTCGAAACTTTCAGCTATTTTGGAAATTTAAACAAAATATTGTATTTATATTGTGATGTGTTTATAAAAGTGTATGTTGATAATAATAATTTTTATTAGTCATTCATTAGATTAGAAATTGTCTACTTAATGAATAATATTTCTGTAGGGTAATTTTCACACCACTTTCATGTATGGTAGAGACTGCTTTCTGTCCATTTTTAACACCTTGTAGAGAAGTGTAATCATAAACATGTGACAAAAGACATGTAAAAGAGATATAATCCTCCAAAATGCACACTTTGAGCTGAACCAACAATTATCAGTTGGCCCAGACCAATCTCTTACACGTATCTTTATCATTGTTCAGCATATATAGATAACCAATTACTACAATTTAAACAATAAGTGGCAAACTTACTACCCTCAATTTGACACAAATCACTTAATAAAAGTATATTAATAATTTTTATTAGTCAATCATTAGTCCATAGATTATCCACTTAATGAATAATACTACTGAACAATAATAAAGATATGTGCAAAAGTTGTGATCAGGGCTAACTGATGAGGGCTGGTTCAGCGAAAAAATGAGCTTCTCAGGGAATATACATTTTTTCCACATCTCTTTGGTTATATATTTATGATTACATCCTTCCACAAGATTTTTAAAAGCAGACTACCTTGTGTGAGAGTGATGGGAGAAAATTACACTACAGAAATATTATGTTGATATTTTTTTTATATTATTGTTACAATGCACACCACTCTTCAGGAGTCTGATGATAAAGGGGATAGTATATTCATTTGTCCATAATCTTGCCCTGAAGTTCAAATCCAAGGAAAACGTGAAAATTTTTCAAGTAGTTGACATTTTCCAAGCAAACTCAGAGTTTTTTCAAATATTCCGATTATATAGTCATTTCATCTGATCGTCCAAAATTGCTTATCAAATGGGAAAATCCTCAGTGACTTTCTGCTTGGATGATTATCAATTTGAGAATGTAAACCAGTTTAAATATATTGGCAGTTTTATAAGTAGAAAAATGAACCTAAATGCTGAAGTCTAACACAGACTACTACTGATTTTAACAAGTTAAAAGATATAATATTTCATCACAAGGAAATAAATGCCGCAACTAAGTTAGCTGTACATAGAAATGTTATTTTATCTAATTTATGGTATGGATGTGAAACTTGGACATCCTACTGGCATAATATAAATATATTAGAAAGATTTAATTTAAAAGGAGCTCCCTAAAGTTTTAAAAATACAATGGCAAGATTGTAAAACAGACCAATATGTCTTCAGCTTGCAGGACATGACTATTGTAAAATCACAGCTTTGTTTGGTTGGACATGTACAATGAGTGGACAATGAAAGACTTCCTAAAAAAAAGTGCTTTTGGTAAACATGAGCATAGATTTCATGGAGAGATAGATTTATTTTTATGTTACAAGAATTATCTCAAATCATTCTAAAGAAATGCAACACCAATTATTTCCATTGGGAAAATATAGCAGAGAATAGAATACATTGGAGAACTACAATTAGATATGATGCTATAAGACAATATCATAAAGTATTGAGTAAACAGAAAATGGACCTGCACAAATATATTTGTTGATCACAGATTTGTTTGTTATCACCACAAAACTCTTTTTTACAATATCTTTTTCCTCATTCTCTGTTTGCTTGGGGTGGGGGTGGGGTGGGGTGGGGAGGTGGAATGTACATATTCATTTGTGAGTGGTTGTTTTTTTATTATTGTTATTATTATTAAAACAACTATTTAATAGCCTACTACAGAGGAAAAGCCACCTCTCAGAACTCAAATAGAGGAAAAACAAGAATGCTTTTGTATTTCAGCCTTTCCATTTGCCAAGTAATAAAAATTTGAATCATTTCCCAAATTTTTTCTTATCATTTAGCTAAGAATAGTCAAATATCTATTTTCTGATAGTTAAGTGGATAAGCTACAGCTATCTAATAAAAAATTTCAGTATTTTTTGCAAAAATTTAAGACTGAGTTCAAATACTTGTTACAGTCATGGCAGGAAAGTATCCACAAAACATTCTTTAGCTGAAGGCTAAAAAATCTCAATTTAATTTGGGTTTGGCAGATAGGAATCATACTTACTCATGTGGACGTTAAGCCTTCTGTGTTTACTGAATTTTCTGATTTAAAATTTTAGATATGTTGGTCGCAGATAGTCCAAGATATCATTACAAACCTTCAGACAAATACTAAGCATGTTGACTGTTTTATTTTTTGAAAATTTATTCAATTAATTTGAGTTTGGCAGATGGTAGAATTGAGCTTCTGGAGTCCAAGGTATCTGGATCGGTGGCTCCAATTGTCTCACTTCTGGAGAGCGAACTTCTTAAGAGCTATCGAGATGATTATATTTTTAAATGTTTTATAGATCGTGCAGCCTGTTAGTCACCAAGTAATCTATTTGTTTTAAAAAAGGAAAAGTTAAAGAATTTGCCCTAGAGGATCATTAGCAAACATTATTTTATCACCTGGCTTTTACAAACTTGTTTATTTCTTTTTAGACAATCTTTGAATAATTTAAAACAAACCGCAGTAATTGCTAATAAATGTTATCTAATCAATCAACAACTATTTTTTCATTGATTTGTGCACAAACACTTAGACATTATGTACAGACAGGAAATGCGTTTAATAATTAAACACAGAATGCTGCTCTAAAAAAATAATTATATCCAATCTGTTCTGTTTATATATGAATGTAATAAACACAAACTCGTATAAATACGATTAAATATATTTATTCGGAATACCTAACATTTACAAATGCATACAGTGTTGTTTGTTATATCGTAACGCTTGATACGCGGATTTGGAATAACGTTTAATTGCCGAGCAACTATTGAAGGAGGAAACTTCAGTTGCCCTTCTAGGTTTACCTAATACTTCCAACTGCACCGTGACAGCCTGCCTCGTGTTTAGATATGGTGACCTTACCACCTGTTCTGTGACAACTGGCCTCGTGGGTGGTTTATGATGGAACAGTTTCCAGTTCTAGCGCGAACTTGCCTCGCTACTTAACTACGGAGTGAGCAACGTGAATAATGCCGTTCACCTCTGGTAGTAATTTGTTGTTTTCTGATTTACCTCCCAATGGATGAGAGCCAGAACGATTTTAATAAGCATCATCACCTCTCCAACTATCCATATCATTGAAAATCTGATGATGGAATTCTCAAAGACCTCGTTGATGCCATTATTATTGTCATACCCATGATGATCCCAAGTCACTCTGACTTCTCATTTGTAGGACTTTCAATATGTCCATTTAAATACACAGAAGAGAGATGAGCAGAAGACAGGCTGAATATGTAATATTTAAGTATAGTATACATACTTAAACCAGGTGTAATTAAAGGGGATTTGAACCCAGACTTTCAAGCTCCAGTCATTCATTCCATCTAATATAACCACACATGGCCAACTGATGAGTGCTGGTTCAGCATGAAGTACATATTTTGCAGATTAATAATCTTTCTCACATGTATGTGGTCATGTGTATTGATTATATTAGATGAAGTGAATGAAGGGAGCTTGAAAGTCTGGGTTCAAATCCCCTTTAATTACATTGGCTTGAGTATATATACTATACTTTTATTTAAATACTAATATTCAGCCTATATTTTGCCCATCCCTCTTCCGTGTATTTAAATGGACATATTAAAGTCCTACATATGAGGGATCAGAATAACATAAAATTAACATGGGTATGACAATAATAGTGGCATCAAAAGGGCTTTAAGCATTTCATCATCATCAGATTTTCAATGATATGGATGGTTGAAGAGTAGAAAGGTTTACAGCCTATCCATTAAAGTTTGTAGATTTGCTATCTTAATATAAAACCGAGCACTGATTATATATATATGTGTGGGAGATGATGATCTGGACCAACTGATAAGTGATGGTTCAGTATGAGATACATATATTGGAGATCATTTATTTTTTCACATGTATGTGGTCATGTGTATCGGATATATTGGAGTGAATAATTGAAAGGAGCTGGAAAATCTGGGTTCAAATTCCCTTTATTATTATTTATTATTGCTGTTATTATTATTACTATCCAGCAGTTAGTTATACTTTTCTCAGTGTACAACTTTCACCTTAGCTAAATCCTATCAGCCCAGAAACCTCTCTCATACACTTAAGGTATTTTTTGAAACACCCAGTTCACTATTTTTTCCAATTGAATAAGATATATATATATATAACTCGTATTTTTTTTAAAGTACATACACTCTTTTTTTTAGATATGCTTAAGTTCATAGATATATATTTCAAGCATAGACACATGAAAAAGATAAATGATCCCTCAAATTCACATTTCATGGTGCACCAACACTCATCTGTTAGCTCAGACCACAAACACTTGTACATAATTTTATTGTTTGTTTATTTTATATGTAGATAGAAAATTACTCTAGTTTAATTGACAAGGTTCATAATGTTAGCTGAAATCTATAAAATATTTTAAACACCCCACAGCTATATTATTTCAGTGACCCTAACCCTTTAAATAAAGAAAATCTTGAACTTTGCTGCCCATTCAAAAGGAATTTCTTTTGAATGAGCTATAAAATTTCATGTTTTTCTCTGTTTAAAGAGGTGAAATAACATAGTTGTTGGTATAGTTGTGCTATACTTGTAATTATAAATAAAATAATATAATATTACAATACTAGCCAAAAAGACTAAACTTTACAAAATTTCTTCCACAACTATGGTTTCATCTATTACCAAACAAAATAGCCTTCCCATTATTCACTTCAAAATCCAACTTTTTTTCACAACAAAAGATGTCTTCACGAGATTGATGGCCTCAGATTCAAAATATTTTATCATGAAAGTTTCTTTTACTATTTTTTTCAATTCACTTTTTTCATAAAAGATAAACTCTGCATTATCAAATAATATTTTATGATCTGTATTCAGTTCTTGAATATATGAAGCTGAGTTATATTTATTTTTAAGTCTACTCTTATGAACTCAACTCTTTCATTAAGACTTAATTTACTTTGACCTATATTATTTGACAGTGCAGAGGTTATCTTTTATTAAAAAAATGAATTGAAAAAAAGAGTAATGCAAAGGTATTATTTATGAAAATAATGAATTGAAAAGAAGAATAAACCAGAGTTATCTTTCATGAAAAAAAATGAATTGAAAAGAAGAGTAAAAGAAATTTTGATGATAAAATATTTTGAATCTGAGGCCATCTTGGATTTTGAAGTGAATGATGGGAAGGCTATTTTGTTTGATATATATTTATGTGGTATGTTAAGTTGAATTTCCTTTGAAAAAGTCTATTTCTTACTGAAATCATAGTTGTGGAAGAATTTTAGTAAAGTTTAGTTTTTTTGGCTAGTATTGTTATATGAATTTTTATTTTATTATGTGTTACGTTTTTATAACTAAATGTTATGTAGCTGTTTGCACTTGTATGTCTATAGTACTTTTAATATAAAGCAAACTTTGTTGTTAATATCAAGTAAATAACTTTTATGGATATTTGGTTGTTTTTATAGGTATTATATATAAATTACATAAAGAAAATTATATAATACACATTTAATAATAAAATATCATCATAATGCTTATTGTTAGCAAAAATATATAGAAAATCCAAATCACCACTCACGATGTTAATATATTTTAGAAACACCCTCTATGAACAAATATAAGGTCCGAACATCAAACAGCTAAACTCAAATGGATATCCGCTTGAGTCTATTGCTGCAGATGATATTATATATTGAAATTCAGATCAATTCAAATGAAGAACATAAATTCAAATGTAAAATCAAATAGCTATGTAAGATTGTTGTTAATTTTCCGCTCTTTATTTGAATTGATCTGAATTTCAATATATAACATCACGTACAGCAATGGATTCAAGAGGCTATCCTTTTGAGTTTAGCTTTTGGAAGTTCGAACTTAATATTTGTTTCAGAGGGCATTGCAACAATATCTTAACATCATGATTTGGTAAATTGAACATTTAATAATATATGTCATAAGTAATCTAAAATTTTCTACATTAAACTTTTAGACATTTAATTATATACTGTTGTGAGAAGTATTACTGGTACATTCATGTCTAATCTGCAATGGTTTCCTGTTCTTTCGTGTATTCCTCATTCAGATATCAGAATAAAAATTGTTTTACAGAAAATTATAAAAATCTATTAAGCAAACTAGACTTATCAAAAACTCAAGATTTAGATCCTTCTTTTGGGTATTTTCCCATATCCCATAATAAAGCTATCTGAATTTGATCCCCCTAGGGACAACTGGAGTCTCATCAATCAGGAGAACTCATGCTCATTATTCTTATGTGCTTCATGAATGGAATTTATTAGCCACTGTAGGCTACAGTGACAGAATTGAAAAATCTAATAAAGTCACTGACGATTTCCATCTTCTGGATGGAATCTTTACTGGAGCCTTTATAATATTTTGTTAATGGTTAATAATTATACAATATCAGAACAAAATAAAATAAATAGTGCTACATTTGAATAAAATAAATATAGTCATCTAAAGCAAAAAACATGGATAAAATTGCAGAAATTTTATGAAGTGCTCCAAATTTGGCTTTTCAAGCCGAGAATATGCTCGGCTATGTTTACTAAAAATAAATACATATAGTAAACCTTTTCTTTGGCCAATGATGTTTCAGCAAATTTATTAGAAACAAGAACAAAAGGGATAATAGTTATAGGGGGTTTGAACCCAGACCTTCAAGCTTCCTACAGTCATCACTCTATCCAATATAATTGATGCACACATGATCACATACACGTGAAAGAGATCGATTTCCAATATATGTATTTTGGCTGAACCAGCCATCACCAGTTGGTCCAAATCATCATCTCCCATACATATATATAATCAGTGCTAAGTTTTATATTGTGATAGCAAATCTACAAACTTTAATGGGCAGGCTTCAATCCTCTCCACTCTCCAACTATTCAGCCATCCATATCATTGGAAATCTGATGATGGAATGCTCAAAGCCCTTGACGATGACAATATTATAGTCATACCCATGTTGACTTTAAGTCAATCTGACCCCTCATAAGTAGGATGTTAATATGTCCATTTAAGTATTCAGTAGATTTGTTATCTTAATATAAAATTGAGCACTGATTATATATATGTGGAGATGATGATGATCCAGATCAATTAACTGGTTCAGCATGAATTACATATACTGGAGATCATTTATTTTTTTCATATCTATATGGTCATGTATATCAGTTACAGTTGAAAGAGTAAATGTCTGTAGGAACCTTGAAAGTCTGGGTTCAGGCTAAGTATATACATTACAATTGGTAATTAAATACTAAAAAGGATAATAAATTTTTAAATAATAATAAAGACTAAAGAAAAGAGGGCATTTTAAAATAGAATTCAATGAAGTTACAATATAATTTTTTTTAAGCAGAATTACAGAAAATGATAAATACCAAGCAACTAATTATATAGAGAGAGTTACAATGCAACAACTTAGGTAAAGTATAGGGTGCTAAGTATATTCATCATTAAAACAGGCAAAACTATCCATACAGTAGTGCCATGCAGTGCAAGCCAGAGTAATCAATGGATGCCAGAAGGCTTGTGCATAAAATCCCTATCTAGTACCCTCCAATATCCCCAGACTAGTTTCTATCTTGTGAGGAGCCCGGGATCTGAGAGCACTGCAGCTAAAACCTAGTCTGGGGATATTGGATGAGTAGACACTAGATAGGGATTTTATGCCCAAGCCTTCTGGCATTCATTGATTAGTCTGGCTTGCACTGAGTGGCACTACTGTATGGAGTTTTGCCTGTTTTAATAACAGTTATGAGCAAGCATAAGAAACAGTGATCATGTGTTGTTTAGTGGCTATATTCATCGTAAATTTTTAAATGTGATGCCTAGTCATAGCAGTCCTCAGTTATTCTTTCCATACTTGGATGTAAACTACTTCCAATTTCAATGATCACATTTTAAAGGTAATATATCCTTGACCTGCTCTCAACCTTCTCAAAGTGTAATAGAAATCATCATATTTCTGAATGTTATGTCAGAATTTTCATTTATTTCAACATTATTTTCCTCAATGGTTCTATTTCCATACTGTGTTTTTTCAACATCTAAAGGTACATCTTTTCCCCATCTAATTTGTCCTATTTACCTTTCCCAACACCTATACCTTCCATTATTCTTTTTTACTTTTCTAGAAATTCAATCTTACAACCATATGTCAATATGTTTCAAAGATTCTAACAAATTACACTCCTATTTTTGCTACTACATTTATCTAGCAGTTAGTTTTATAAAAACCTGTTTTGCCAACATTATCAGAATCCATAAATAAAAGCATTATTATGGAGCTTGCTATAATTTCTTGATTAAGGGTCTGAAAAACTTGCTATAACTTTAACGGTATATAACAAGCTTTAAAAACCTTTTCTGAGAACTCAGTCTGGATGAAATACAATCATAAAAGACTTCGGGTTTTCAAAATTCTTTTTTAATAGTTTAAGATCACATGTAATGCTCTCCAATAATCCAATTAAGCAAGCTAGGGTGATCCATAGCATCATTCAGATTCAATGAATAGATATTGGATAAGTTATATAATCAAACAGACCAATGATAAAACAGGAAAATTATTACATTCTCCCACATGGTCTGCTCCCACTGTTATTTTAGAAAAGAACTACTTCTTCTCTATTCTGCAACAGTTCTGAAGACCAGTTCTTAAGAGAGACACAGCTGCCTACAAAACTCAACCATGAACTTGTAGCCTAGATAAGCCTTACTTTTTGTACGATTAATTTCCAAACTATGTATTGTAAAGAAATTCAGTAACTGTTGTATGAGATTTTTATATATTTATGTATAATAAAATGCTTAAATACCAACTTGTGTTTGCCTTTATTAATGCTTAACAGCTTAGTTTCAAAAAGACAGTAAGTTACTTTATTATTATTAAGATTTATAGAGTGAGAGGTTCTGCAGTTTTCTAAAACAAACATTGTTCGACAGTTTCATGAATGAAACCAATATGATAAAGACTTAGGTATCTGCAGAAAATAATAATATGGTATCGGGAATTGATTAAATCATGGATTCTACAATAAAGTGTGAAATGTACATCCAGTACAGCATAATTATCAATTAAGATCTAGTTCCTAAGTAGTAATACAATAATATACTGTACTTATGTTAAGAAACAAATAATAATAATACCACTAAACATCACATGGTCACTATTTCTTATGCTAGCACATAACTGTTATTAAAACAGGCAAAACTCTCCACCCAGTAGTGCCACTCAGTGCCAACCAGAGTAATCGATGGATTCCAGAAGGTTTGCACATGAAATCGCCATCTAGTGCCTACATATCCAATATCCTCAGACTAGTTTTTGGCTTATGGTGTTTGTCAGTGAGGAGCTTTGGATCTGAGGTGCAGTGCTATCAGATCCAAAGCTCCTCACTGACAAAGGCCAAAAGCCAGAAACTAGTCTGAGGATATTGCACAAGCCTTCTGGCATCCATTGATTACTCTGGTTGGCACTATTGTATAGAGAGTTTTACCTGTTTTAATAATAATAATAATCAATCAATCAACAAAATACATCAATGTCTTTAGTCTACTTGTTAAGTAATTTAAATACGAACTGCCATTATGCTTGAGATTTGTAAATTGTGAAAAAGTATTTAAATTCCTTAAGCATGACTTTGGTGATTAAAGCATTGAATTGTTAGATCCAGGATATTGTTATATTTTGAGGCATATTTATAAAAATGCAACAGCAACAATTACATTACGTAATTATATTAGGAAAGTCAACATTGAGAAGGGTGTAAGACAGGGTGGTTCCATATCTCTAAACTTTTTACAGCAGTTTTGCGAGAAAGTATTTTGTGGATTAAAATGTGAAGCTAAGGTAGTAAATTTAAACAGAGATTATTTAAATCATCTAGATTTTGTAGATAATGGAATTGTTTTTATAAATAATACTTTAGAGCTTCAGAAAATGTTGCAAACGTTATCATATGAAAGTAAGACTAAAGGTATATGTTAAAAAGACTAAAGAAATGTTCAATGGATTTTTTTCAAAAGAATATAAGAGATTGCTAATAATGGGTTAGAAATTATCAACTACAAATATCAGATTATTACTACATATGGAAACATAATGGGTGAATCTAATCTATAATTAAACTTGTTTGGAGTGCTTTTGGTAGAAATAACTTAATATTAAAAGAAAATATGCTTATGTGTTTGAAAAAAAAAAGGTTTTTGATAAATATGTGTTACTAGTTCGGACACCAAGATTGATAGGATAATTCCAGATATGAATTATTAATCAATGAAATTAATGATTAAATTTTAATTGTTTAATTTGTTTTCACAAATTATAAATGACTTTTTCCCCCCCCCCCCCCCCCCCCCCCCCCCCCCCCCCCCGCCCCCCTCCGCCACCACCCAAGCAAAAATTTTAAGAAAAATTCTGACAAATCTGTAAGAATGTTCACAAACACGTACACACAATATTAGTAGAAAAGATTGAGAGCAGTTTGTCTTCTTTTTTTAAATGAAAGTTTGTAAAAGTGATGTGTGTACATTTATAAAAAATGTAAGTTAAAATAAAATTAGTTAAGTACCCAAATTTATTTATAATTAGAATTTATAAAATAAAATTAGTTAAGTACCCAAATTTATTTATAATTAGAATTTATCTAATTAAAGATGTGATTGGTTGTTTTACTTTTTATGAGGAATTTTTACAAACTAACTTAAAAAAAAAAAAGACAACCTACCTCAATTCTTTCTATTAATTTTGTGTGTGCATTTTTGAGAATATTCTTGCTGGTTTGTCATAACTCTTTTAAAAAAGTCATTTGGTGGTCGAGTGATCAGCACAGCTGCCTTACAAGCAGTTTTCCCGGGTTAGCGGGTTCGCTTCCCGGCTGATGCTATGACACATGAAAAAAAAGTCATTTATAATTTGTGGAAACAAATTAAATATTTTAAAATTTGAATCATTAATTTCATTGATTAATAATTTATATCCGGAATTATCTATAATCAATCATGGTATCTGGACTAATCCTTAAGTATAGTTCTTCCAAATTGCCCAGAATTTTAAATGAAGAAGTGAGACATGCAATTAAGTGTATGAAGAAAGGAAAGGCTCCAGGAAATGATGGAATTATAATTGATATATTAAAAGAAGCAGGTGAAGAAATAGAAACAATTTTAGCAAAGTTAATATACCAAATGTCTAAATGATAAAGATGTACCAGAAGATTGGAAGAATGCAGTAATAATATTAATATTTAAAAAAGGTGATAAAGAAGATATTAGAAATTACAGACCTATCAGCCTTTTATCAGTTTTATATAAAATTTTTACCAAGATAATTACAACTCGTCTACAGAGAACTTTGGATTTCCACCAACCAAGAGAACAAGCTGGATTTAAAAGTGGTTTTAGTACAATAGATCATATCAAGGTATTGAGAGAAGTCATAAAAAGGACAAATGAATATCAGTTGTCATTATGTTTTGGATTTGTAGATTATGAAAAGGCATTCGATTCTATACACATTTCTTCAGTGATTAAAGCATTGGATCATCAAGGTATAGATCCAGGATATTGTCATATTTTAAAGAATATTTATAAAAATGCAACAGCAACATTTAGATTACATAATGATACTGGAAAAATCAACATGGAGAAAGGTGTAAGGCAAGGTGACTCCATATCTCCAAAACTTTTTACAGCAGTGCTGCAAGAAGTATTTTGTGGATTAAAATGGGAAACTAAAGGAATGAAAGTAAATGGAGAGTATTTAAGTCATTTAGATTTTGCAGATGATGTAGTTGTTTTTGCAAATAATGCTTCAGAGCTGCAGGAAATGTTGCAGGAGTTAGCAGATGAAAGTAGAAAAGTAGGACTAAAGATAAATGTTAAAAAGACTAAAGTAATGATGTTTAATTGATTTGCTCAAAATATGAAAATAAAGATTGATTATGAAGAATTAGAAGAAGTTAACAGTTACAAATACCTAGGTCAGATTATTAATACAGATGGAAACATAATGGAGGAAATTAATCATAGAATTAAACTTGGTTGGAGTTGCTTTGGTAGAAATAACTTGGTACTAAAAGGAAATATGGCTATGTGTTTGAAAAGAATGGTTTTTAACAAATGTGTTTTACCAGTTCTTATTTATGGATCTGAGACTTGGACACTTAATAGAAGAACAATACAGAGACTTCAGACCACTCAAAGGAGTATGGAGAGATGTATGTTGGGAGTAACAAGAAGAGATCGAAAATGCAATGTATGGGTAAGACAACAAACAGATGTTACTGACCTTATTGAAAAATTAAAAGATTGAAATGGAGTTGGGCTGGACATATTGCTAGAAGAAATGATAATAGATGGACAATTGAAATTTTAAACTGGATTCCAAGAGATTGTAAAAGACCCAGAAAGAGCCCACATGTGAGATGGATGGATGAAATAAGAAAATGTGCAGGGGTGTTGTGGAAAAGAGAAGCTAAAGATCGGAGAAGATGGATTAAACTTGGAGAGACATTCATCCTGCAGTGGATTGATAATGGTTGATGATGATGATGATAGTTCTTAGTTACGAATCTGAGACTTGGACACTTAAGAGAAGAGCAATATAGAAACTTCAGATCACTCAACAAAGTATGGAAAGGTTTATGCTAGGAGAAACAGGAAGAGATCAAAAGCTACATACATGGATGAGAGAAAGAAACAGTTGTTATTGGCATCATTAGAATAATAAAGACAAGTGAAGTTTAGGCTGGACATATTGTTAGAAGAGATGATAATAGATGGAGAGTTGAAAGTTAATAGTTGGACAGTTGAAATCTTAAACCGGATTCCAAGAGATTGTGAAAGACTAGAAAAAGACCACACATAAGATGGTAGAATGAAATAAGTAAGTGTGCTGAAATGGATTGAATTTGGACTTTCATCTTGAAGTAGATCGATAATGGTTGAAACTGATAGTGATGCTGAATTTGAAACACATTACTTTTATCTGTATGCACTGTATATAGTAAATAGAGGATTTGAACCCAAACTTTCAAGCTTCTTTAGGTCATGCGCACCACCTTATACAACCGATACCCTTGACCACATACATGCGGAAAAGATAAATGATCTCCAATATACATATTTCGTGCTGGATTAGCACTCATCAATTGTCCAGATCATCATCTCCCACACACATATATAATCAGTGCTCGGTTTATATTAAGATAGCAATTTTTCAAACTTTAATGGACAGACTTCTATCTTCTCCACTTGACCATAACATTGAAAATCTGGTGACGGCATGTTCAAAGCTCCTGTTTGCCAATTTAGTTGAAAGGAAATCTCCTCGAATTACATTTAAATTAAAAGTATACGATTATATTGTATATAGTAAAATAAATTCGTTTTTAAAATAAATACTGAATTTGATGCATTGTTAAAGTTAAATTTTTTTCGAAACAAAATTGAACATAGCGTCGGTTTTATATATAGCACTTTATGTGCATCATTATGTTTACGAAGTGGGTTTCGATCAAAAAAATAACTGCTTATTTATATTCTACAGTGAAACTCTTTTGACGCGGAACGTAGGCTGACGTTTGGTATAATTTAAAATTATATTGCGTGTTTGTAATTAGAGGTTAAAGAAAAGGAAAAATATTTTTTGCTTATCACATTTTATTGAAACACATTTTTAACAAATATAAAAAAAAAATAACAGAATTTGCTACTAACAACAACGGAGAATATTAGACACCTGGTCGTTTCTTTTTTTTTTTTTTTTTAATAAACAAGTCGACACGATCGCGTGCTGTTTACAAAAGCGTATCCTAAGACCGTTTATTCAGCTCGCATGATTAAACTGTTTACGCAAGTATGTATACACTTAGATTACTCACATAACTAAAATTGTTCTTAACTTAAAATAAACTAGGGATATCAAGTAAGCAACAATAATTGTTGATAGTTTGTCGTAGATTGCCACACCTTAACGCAATTCACTCTAGCGGCTCGTATTTACAATAGCTTTAGTAATTACCTGGGATTAAGACTTCCACCATAAAATAATAATCCTTTTCCGAGTGAAACTACAGAAACTTTAGTGTTCATTAATCTATGACGTAACCAACTCTATTGACACCTGGTATTGGATTAATTGTGTTAATGAGGAGTTCGGAACCGCTAGAATAACAGATAGTAATGTCAAGAAGAAGGAAATTTCGGCAGAATTCAATACTGTAAATATGTAACATTTATTCAAATTAATAAAGGTCCTAATTGTGTAGTGATAACAGATGGGATCACAAATTTTTCTTTCAAGTAGCCGCCTCACTGGCCGATCAAGCTAAGTAACTATTCAATATTGAACGATAAATAAATATCTAGGTGGAAAACGGCGCAAATCTCACCATCTGGTTATTGGCAATCTAGATGAGTAATGTTTTCTCTTTCACGCTTCCTGGAAGGAAACGGGAGAGGGGGTTGTCCAAATTAAAGCTTAAAATTGAGATGCTAAAACGAATAGATGTGATTATGAGAATGATAAGCAGTGAAGAAACTATAACAAATAATTATCAAGCGAGTTATTGTCAAAATATTCAAACTATCTCAGTCAACGAATTTAACATACATTATCTAAATTCTTTTATAATTTAATTGGTAAATAAGTTATATATATATATATGTATGAGATTATATCAAATGTTTCATCAATTCAGATAAAATATATTGTATTGGTCTATATCAGGGGTGGCCAACTTTTGTGTTCATAAGATCTACTTTTTATTCTAAAAATGTTTTGCGATCGACTTGTTGTCATAGGCGATCGACTTGTCATAGGCGTAGTCTAAGTGAAGGGAGGTGTGAAATACATCCCATTTTTATATATCTACCTATAGTAAAAAATAGTTATTTAACGGGTCAAAAAATTCATGTCAGGAGGAATTAAAGCAACATGAGTAATTATTAACAATACAGTACTGTATTTATTAATTCAAATTAGCTACATTAAATCAAGATTAAAAATATTATTTTCAATAATGATACGACTCAGTGGACTTCATCTATCTAGAATTAAAAAAAAAAAATTAAAACAAAAATAAAAATAGCAAAAAAAAAATTGAAAATCTTGATTTAATTTGTTTCACTCGTTATCCGACAGCTCTTGCCAGATTGGCCTCGCGATCGACTAAAAATGGGTTTGCGATCGATCGGTAGATCACGATCGACTTGTTGGACATCCCTGGTCTATATAATCTTAAACACTGCGCGATGATGCGTGGTTAAATGTTGGGATAGAGAAATGGATTCCAACTCTCGCTTTCGGTCCTCGAATTTCTTGTAGACTTCTGAGGGAAAAACCTTTCGACTATTCTTATTTTGTTACAGTGCTGGCTGTTTAATAAGTTTAACAGAATAAATAAAGATTTTAAGCAATCAATTAATATAGCAATTCGCCTGTTAGCAACTGGTGAATAATGTTCGAACACCAAAATCCTCATCCAGGAATTTTTAGTTTTTGAGACCTATCCCTATACTGGCAATTGGTATAAAATAAATAACTCACTATGTATATATAATACACTATAAAATGTAAGTATTTAAAATAATTTAATCCAAATATAACGATTATTCAATTTTATTTAAAGTACAAAACAACGAACCAATGGTCAATTACAGTATGCACATTAAAATTACAATAGGAAAAAAAACCTTTTTTTTTTTTGCAATTGTAAAACCTTATCATTGAACAAAATGATAAAGTTATGAAGAAAAAGAAAAAAATTGGGGAAGAAAGTCATTGCAAGCGCCGTTCTTTGGATTTTGAGGCCTCGGGCACAAATATGGAATGGACCTCCCAGTAAATAAAAAAGTGATAATTAAATAAAATCTTTGATTTTTTAATAAGAGAAAGGAACATATACAACATTTATTCTTATCTAAATGGTAATACGGTACTGTGGTATTAGAGCTGCGACATGAAGAATTATAATCGTTTAATCATTAAATTAATTATTCTTATATTAGACTATTTCCATCATCTAATATGTGTGTTGAATGTCTTTAGAAAAGTTTAATTTTTAGTTAAGTATCCCAAATGCATTCAACTGTTCGTAATATCACAGCAAACAGGTTAGTATATGCACCAACTGTTAGTAATATCACAGCAAACAAATGTTAATAATATCACAGCAAACAGGTTAGTATATGCACTAACTGTTAGTAATATCACAGCAAACAGGTTAGTATATGCACAACGTTTCGAGAGGTATTTTTCTCCTCTCTTCTTCAGGTGTTGCTGGCCTGACCAGTGACAGTACTAGCATAGGATTCAAGCCTGGGTCCTTAGATTCTTGATTATTGAAATTTAAGGTAATGCTCTAACCAACTGAGCCATCCTGCCATAGTAATTTCATATACTTATCTATGAGGTTCCTCCTGATTTCTCCACTTTTTCCTCAGAGCAAAGTTGATTAGTGATTTCCATACATTATACAGAGTCACACTAGGTTGGCTTATGGGATTTTTTGCCATTGTCATGTGAGCAGCTTCTTTAAATTTTCTTCTTTGTACCTTTTCTTCTAAACATCTAACAGATACTGAAATTTCTGTTCTTGAAAGAGGATTAAACTTTGCTGTAACACCATCTAATATTCCCTTATTATATATAATGGCAGCCACTGAGGAAGTCACTCAAAAATTGCCTTTAGAAGAAGCAGCAGAATTGTGCTGGAGAATAAAAAGAACACTTGACAAGCAACAAAAATTGCAGTCAAACATATCCTATGGGAAGAGGAAAGCAATTAAATCTCTCAAAGCAGATAAATCTATAATTATTCTCCCTGCTGACAAAGGCAATGCAACAGTTGTAATGGATACAACTGATTATGACAACAAAATACAAGAACTCCTCACAGCTGGCCAATAGAGAAAAGTGGCAAAAGATCCGATACCAAGTACGAAAACAAAGTTACAAGCATTACTCAGAAAGCATAGCAAGTACTTCACTGATTCAGAAAAAAGTAAAATAACATCATATTTCAGCAAAATTCCTCATCTTTATGGTCTACCTAAAATCCATAAGGATCATGTTCCATTACAACCTATTGTTAAGTCTAGGGATTCACCTTGCCAGAATTTGGCAAGATTTCTTCTCAAAATTCTAAGTCCTTTGGCATGCAAGACCCAATTATTTTTCAGGGATTCTAGACACTTTGTAGAATTAATCAAGAACATGAAAATTGAAAGAACTGACTTACTGGTAAGCTTTGATGTGGAAAGTTTATTCGCAAATGTACCAAGTGAAGAAGCATTATCTATTGTAAGGAAAAGGTTAAATGATGATAATAGTTTACAAACCAGAACAGCTCTTCCTATTGATAGCATAATGGAACTATTAACTTTCTGTATAAAAACAACCTACTTTCAATATAACACAGAATTCTTCCAAAAAAATCAAGGAATGGCTATGGGATCACCATTGTCTCCCCTGATTAGCAATATTTACATGGAAGAACTTGAAACCACAGCCATAAAAACTACTTATCCACCTAAAGTTTGGCTTCACTATGTGGATGATACATTTGTTGTATGGCCACATGGTGAAGCATTGCTACAAACTTTCTGGACACACATCAACAACATATCCCCTTCAATTAAATTTACAATAGAACCAGAACAAGAACAAAAATTGGCATTCTTAGATGTTCTTGTGACAAGACTCCCTCATGGCAAAATCAAAACTACAGTTTACTGAAAACCTACACATACAGGAAAATACCTAGCCTATACATCTAATCACACCAGAAACACAAAACATGGAGTTATACTATCACTGTGGAACAGAGCAAAAGAAGTTTGTTCAGAAACTGATGATTTGGAAAAAGAAAAGTTCTATATAGAACAAACTCTTAAGAAAAATGGTTATCCATCAGCTGTTATTAAGAAAACATTAAATAGACAACAAAAAGAACCATCAAGAGAAAAGACAATTATTGGTACTGTAGTGTATTCATACATTCCAAAAATAGACAAATTAAGGAAAATCTGCAATCAGTATAACATCAGAACAGCTTTCCAGAGCCATACCACACTATGAGGAATTCTAACATCTACAAAGCCTAAACTTGAAATGCTGCAAAGAAAAAACTGCATCTATGAAATACCATGTGAATGTGGAAGAACATATATTGGTGAGACCAGCCGTCCCATTCAAAAGCACTTGCTAGAACATAAACTGATGATTAGAAGAGAGAAAACAGATGTGTCTAAGGTAGCAGACCATGTATGGACCAATGAACATACGTTCAATTGGGAAAATACAAAAATATTGGATAAAGAAGAAAAGGTACAAAGAAGAAAATTTAAAGAAGCTGCTCACATGACAATGGCAAAAAATCCCATAAGCCAACCTAGTGTGACTATACATAATGTATGGAAATAACTAATCAACTTTGCTCTGAGGAAAAAGTGGAGAAATCAGGAGGAACCTCATAGATAAGTATATGAAATTACTACATACTGTTGCCTTTGTTAGGATGGCTCAGTTGGTTAGAGCGTTACCTTAAATTTCAATAATCAAGAATCTAAGGACCCTGGTTCAAATCCCATGCTAGTACTGTCATTGGTCAGGCCAGCAACACCTGAAGAAGAGGGGAGAAAAATACCTCTTGAAATGTTGTGCATATACTAACCTGTTTGCTGTGATATTACTAACAGTTAGTGCATATACTAACCTGTTTGCTGTGATATTACTAACAGTTGAATGCATTTGGAATATTTAACTAAAAATTAAACTTTTCTAAAGACATTCAACACACATATTAGATGATGGAAATTGTCCAATATAAAAATACGGCTAGAACACCATCATCACAAACCTTCAGAAAAACATTAAATTAATTAGGTTATTAAATCAAAAACATATTTTAAAATCTACATTAAAAAAAAAAAAAATTTAACAAAAAAAAATACAGAACAGCATTAATGTGAAGAATAGTTAAAATGCGTATTTAAATCAAATTAAGTGTGTGTTTGCGCATATTCTGCATAATCTATTTTAATACATTGTACAGGATTACAACTGCATTTATATATGTAATATATGCGGGATTCGAACTCAGACTTTCACACGACCTACAACTCTCACTGCCATCTTATATTGCTGACTCACCTGATCACACACATGTTGAAAAGATAAATAATCACCAATGTACGTATTTCGTGCTAAACCAGCACTTATTAAAGTATGAAGATTGATTATCTTAATATAAAGCTGAGTACTAATTGTATATATGTGTGGAGATGGTAATCTGAACCAACTGATGAGTACTTATAACACATTGATGTTAATATAACAGAAAAACAAAATTAATATCACTTAATTTCTTTGCTTTAATTTCAGCAAATTTATCTATTGTCTCACTTAAATTTGAGTCTTCGCATAATTTGTTTTCTTTGGAAAGCAACATTCGATTGGATAGTATCTCTTCTGCCATTGTAGATCTTAAATAGTTTTTTATTATGTTAAGCGTTGACAATGTTCGGACTCTTAGACGTTTATAAAAACGTTCAAACGGTGAGACATTTGGAAAATAGATGCGCTTCAGTTCAAACGTAAGCTTAGCTACAAGAACTTGCATCAAATGTCGGTCTCTCAATCTATTTTATTAATGAATAAGGTATATATTGTGTTGTTGATTAAAATAAGGTAACTCGGTGCGAGGCCCCACTAGTTCCCGGGGGTCCCATACACCCAGTTGACCGACCTTAGGAATGCTACTGGTCATGGCAGATGGTTTGTGCAATGAGATTACAATTTGTATTTTAGTTTTAAAGCTTTGCAGAATTGGTTAAAATCATGATGAAGAATATCATTATTCATAAAATCCTTATTGATATATTGTATTAAATAACCTCAATATTATATTCTTTTAAATTCATATAAATAAAGACGCAATAGAAGAAAAGGGGTCCCCAAGATGCATTTCGTGCTGAACCAGCACTTATCAATTGGGTCAGGTCATTATTTAATCATATTTATTTAAATTATTACTATATGAAAATATTTATCAATATTAAATAATTACATTTTGAATTACAAGTGTCAAATTAACTCAGCCCACATCTTTGACACCATCCACTTTAGATAATATATAATTTAATACACTGTACAGGCTTACACACACCTGCACATGTATAATGTAATATATAAAAAATTCGAACTCAGATTTTCACACTACTCTCAACTCTCCATGCCATCTCATATTGCTGACCCACTTGGTCACACACTTATTTTTTCAATATGTATGTGATCAGGTGGGTCAGCAATATGAGATGGCATGGAGATCTTTAGATAAATATAGTAATAACTACTATTAATCATTTACTAAACTAGTGATTGTCTCTAGCATATATATATAAACTCGAAATCTCAATTAAAGATTAATATGTCTGATTTTTTAAAATTAAATACACAAACACATGGAGTATTCTATCTTTATTTATATGAATTTAAAAGAATATGTGATAATATTGAGGATATTTAATATTTTTATAAAGATATTACACGTGGGAAAAAGAAATGTGAATAACTCCATGTGTTTGTGCGTGTAATTTTTAAAAATCAGATATATAATGCACAAAGACATGGAGTCATGGAGTCTTTTATTGTATCTTTATTTATATGAATTTAAAAAAATATGTGATAATATTGAGGTTATTTAATATATTTATAAAAATATTACATGTGGGGGGAAAAAATGTAAATAACTCCATGTGTTTGTGCGTTTAATTTTAAAAAATTAGATATATTAATCAGTAATTGAATTTTGAAATTTATATCAGTGCTAGAGACAATCTCTAGTTTAGTAAATAATTAATAATAGCCATTACTATATTTATCTAAAATGTATAGTGTTAAAGATGTCGGTTGAGTTAATTTGACACTTGTAATTCAAAATGTAGAATCCTTATTATATGTCATCATCATCATCATCAACCATTATCAATCCACTGCAGGATGAAGGTCTCTCCAAATTTAATCCATCTTTTCCGATCTTTAGCTTCTCTCCACAACAACCTTGCACACTTTCTTATAGCATCGATCCATCTCACATGTGGTCTCTTTCTGGGTCTTTTACAATCTCTTGGAATCCCATTTAAGATTTCAATTGTCCATTTATTATCATCTCTTCTAGAAATATGTCCAGCCCAACTCCACTTCAATCTTTTAATTTTTTTAATGAGGTCCGTAACACTTGTTTGGTCTCTTCCCATACATTGTGTTTTCGATATCTTCTTGTTACTCTCAACATGCATCTCTCCATACTTCTTTGAGTGGTCTGGAGTCTCTGTATTGCTCTTCTATTAAGTGTCCAAGTCTCAGATCCATAAGTAAAAACTGGTAAAACACATTTGTTAAAAACCTTCCTTTTCAAACACACAGGCATATTTCCTTTTAGTATCAAGTTATTTCTACCAAAAGCACTCCAACCAAGTTTAATTCTATGATTAATTTCTTCCATTATGTTTCCATCTGTATTAATAATCTGACCAAGGTATTTGTAACTGTTAACTTCTTCTAATTCTTCATAATCAATCTTTATTTTCATATTTTGAGCAAATCGATTAAACATTAATTTAGTCTTTTTTAACAATTATCTTTAGTCCTACTTTCTTACTTTCATCTGATAACTCCTGTAACATTTTCTGCAGCTCTGAAGCATTATTTGCAAGAACAACTATATCATCTGCAAAATCTAAATAAATTAAATAATCTCCATTTACTTTCACTTCTTTAGTTTCCCATTTTAATCCACAAAATACTTCTTGTAACACTGCTGCAAAATGTTTTGAAGATATGGAGTCACCTTGTCTTACACCTTTCTCAGTGTTAACTTTCCCAGTATCATTATGCAATCTAATTGTTGCTGTTGAATTTTTATAAATATTATTTAAAATATGACAATATCCTGGATCTATACCTTGATCATCCAATGCTTTAATCACTGAAGAAATGTTTATAGAATCAAATGCCTTTTCATAATCTACAAATCCAAAACATAATGGCAACTCATATTCATTTGTCCTTTCTATAACTTCTCTCAATACCTGGATATGATCTACTGTACTAAAACCACTCTTAAATCCATCTTGTTCCCTTGATTGGTGGAAATCCAATGTTCTTTGTAGATGAATTGTAATTATCTTGGTAAAAATTTTGTAGAAAACTGATAAAAGGCTGATAGGTCTGTAATTTCTAATATCTTCTTTATCACCTTTTTAAAATATTAATATTATTACTTCATTCTTCCAATCATCTGGTACATCTTTATCATTTAGACATTTGGTATATAACTTTGCTAAAAAAAATTCTATTTCTTCACCTGCTTCTTTTAATATATCAATTATAATTCCATCATTACCTGGAACCTTTCTTTTCTTCATACATTTAATTGCATGTTTCACTTCTTCATTTAAAATTCTGGGCAATTCAAAGATGTAATAGAAATAGGAGGTACTTGTTCTTTATTACTATATAATTCTTGATAAAAATCTTCTACCATGTCAGAACATCATCTCACTTTTTAGTAATAATTCCATCTTTCTTTCTATTGCAGATATAAATTTCCTACCAATACCAAAATGTTGTTTTACATTCTTGAGACTTTTATTCTCTTCTACAGCTTTCCTTGCTAGTTCATAGTTATACTTTCTTATATCATTTTCAACTCTTTTCCATATCATTTTACAAAATTCGAGATATTCAATTCTTTTTAAGGCATCATTTTTGTATATTTTCATATCTCTTTTTTTCTTCATAAATTCTCTAGTCTCAGTAGAAATTTTATTGGTCAATTGCTACTTTTTTCTACCAGCTATCTTCGTTGCAGTTTTTAAAAGTGTTATCAGTTATTTTCATATTAATTTCATTCAAATCTGAATCATGCTCAAAATCCACTAATATTTGAAAACGATTTGTAAGTTCTAATTTAAATTCATTAGAATGTTTCTGAAGATTAGGAATATCAACTGTAAAAATTGTTTTGCTTAATAATTTTTGTCTCTCTAGTTTTGCATTAACACGTATCTTACATCTTACTAATCGATGATCACTTCCTGTGTTAAATTTATTAAGAACATTACAATCTTGAAATATGTATTTTCTGTTAGTCAAAATATAATCCAATTCTGCTGTACCTTCATTGGGATGTTTCCATGTCCATTTCTTTTTAAAAATTTTCTCAAAAAAAGAATTCATAATATAAAGTTTTTCTTTTTCAGGAAACTCCACTAATCTTATGTCCTTTCTCATTTCTATTTCCATAACCAAAATTACCTACAATACTTTCATCTTTCATTTGTTTACCAATTCTAGCATTAAAGTCTCCCATAACAATTTTAAAATGGTGTTTACTCTGAATGAAAGCCTTTTGTACATTCATATAAAAATCTTCTATTACTTCATCATTATGAGAACTTGTTGGGGCATAAACCTGAATTATCTGCATTTGGTATCTACTATTAAGTTGTATAACTAATCTTGCCACTCTGTTCGATACACCATCAATCTCCATAATGTTGTTCTTCCACTTTTTATTTATAATGAATCCTACTCCACTTGTATTTCCAATATTTGTGCCTTTATAATAGAGTACATGTCCACTTTTTAAATCAATTGTCTCTTCACCTTTTCTTCTAACTTCACAAAGTCCAATAATATCCCATTTAATATAAGACAGTTCTTCTTCTAATTCTTGCAATCTTCCTTCACTTGAAAGTGATCTGCAGTTGTAAGTACCTAAATAAAAGTCATCATCAAATGGCAGTCTGGGTCCACAATCAGGGGATTCTTAGCATCCTCTGCCTTCGGTCACCAACCGCTGCTTTGGTTCGTGACTTTACAGCCTTCTGGGAATAAGGGCCATGATTTATTTCTGTCTGTCATAATTGTATATATGTATTAGAAAAATATTTATCATTTACACAAACATTCATTCTGCCTTATCAGGCAACTGAGAAGAAAGACCATGGTGTTTCTAGATCTTAAACTCAGAGGTAAAGAGCCAATAAACTCACCACACTGGCTAATGCGTGTTGGTGAGCAGCCCATCCATGTTTGTATACTATATGTATAATCACATAGTAATAACAGTTGCAATGACAAGAACGTATGGAGTGGACATTAGGAATTTGCCCTGCTTGGTTCCTTTAAGGCCTCCAAGAGAAATCAAAGAGTCTCCTTTCAGTTAATAGCAAACTCCTTTCTGCAGCCTTATTATTTACCGAGGCTGTAACCTTGAGAATATGCATGTAAAATGCGATAGTAGGGACCTCTACAGGTGTTTAACCACAAGCTTACACTATGGAAGAAAAGAGGGAAACCCATCTTTACTTCAACCTACTTTCTATTTAAATAGGTGAACTGAAGTGGTTAGATCTGCGAGTGTGAAGCTATTCAATACTTCACTGATTAAGTCCACATTTCTTATTACACATTAATACTGGCGAAATCTTTCGATTTACAATGAGTCAATGGAAAGATTTTATAGTTAGAAATCTATTACAGTAATTTAAAGTTGTAATTATAAATTTATTAAACACACATTGATTACATAAGTAATATTTACCGAGGCTGTAACCTCAAGAATATGCATGTAAAATGCGATAGTAGGGACTTCTACAGGTGTATAACCACAAGCTTACACTATGGAAAAAAAGAGGGGAATCCTTCTTTACTTCAATCTACTTTCTATTTAAATAGGTGAAGCTGAAGTGGTTAGATCTGTAAGCATGAAGCTATTCAATACTTCACTGATTAAGTACACATTTCTTATTACACATTAATACTCATGAAATCTTTCGATTTACAACGAGTCAATGGAAAGATTTTATAGTTAAAAATCTATTACAGTAATTTAAAGTTGTAATTATAAATATATTAAACGCACATTTGATTAAGTAAGTAATATTTACCAAGGCTGTAACCTCGAGAATATGGGAGAGAACCTACGAACATCTAAATGGCAATGAATTGGATTTAGATGTAATTATAAATTTGGAGATAATCTTATATAAATATGTAATGTCTCTGATTTTTGTTCTTTGCATCAACAAAATGTTCAAACTATCATTTTATTGAGAGTATTTGGCAAATACAAATATACTATATGCTAAATAAGTATCAAATCAATGTATTTATTCCCTGTATAAGGTAAAGACTATGAATAAATATTTAGAACAATTAAATCAAATATAAAATAAATCATAAAGAATAACATATATAACATGCTATATTTAAATCAAACAATTTAGACCAGATGAATGGTACATTATAAAAAAATAAATAACACAAGATAAGCTAATTAATCTAAGTATAAGTCATAAAAACAGCATATGTAATAAACTAGAAATTCAGTAAAATATTTAAAACAAACAATTTAAATTCATTTTAACAATCCATATTATTTTAAGATTTTAAAATATCCTAAAACTGATCACTGTTAGATATCTATTTATCCAGCCTATTTATAATCAAAACAAAATTTTAAATTTGATCTCGCCTAAACTTGAATCCCAATTTATATATCTTGATGTCAAAAGGCTTTTCATCATTTTTGTAAGATGACCATTTATTTTCTGATTTATTTATAGATAGATAGCTTTTTTTGGAATACCATGAATTGAAAAACTTATACTTTGCGAACATTTCTAAACTATAATGGAGTCATAAAAAAGTACCCAATTTTCCACACTGTTTTTATTAATGAAAAAACAACTTTTTTTAAAAAATCTGATCCAAATATGTTTATGTAATAATGACTCCAACACAATTGAAATTTCTGCTGACCATTGTTAAGGAATATGTTTATGTACCTGTTATGTAAGAACCTATCTATATTTATAAATTCCCAGCTATATATTGTAATGGTACAGTCCTTTTTCAGGAATCAAGGTGGTCACATCTAACTATAGTCAGACTTAGGATCTTCATATAGGATAACATGCATGAAACGATATAACTGTAATCTAAAATTGAATCCGCATTAAACAATATAATTTTTAAATTAAATTATTAAATATGATGCAATCTAAATTATTTCACCCAATCAACATCTTTATTAATAATCTTGTTATGCTCAGAATTCGAACTCAGGGCAGATATTACATTTAACTCTCTTCAGGCATTACCATCAATAACCCATAGTAATTATTATTTCAATAAATTATTCTATAAATAATTTATATAATAATATAAAGATATTAAATTGATATGATATATATGTGTGAGTATATGCACTTATAAATATCTGTTTGTAAAATAACTAAATAAATCAGATAAATAAGAAAACTGCTTA
Source organism: Epiperipatus broadwayi (assembly GCA_028023455.1). Lineage (NCBI taxonomy): Eukaryota > Metazoa > Onychophora > Udeonychophora > Euonychophora > Peripatidae > Epiperipatus > Epiperipatus broadwayi. The sequence goes on along the minus strand of JAQFVV010000081.1, from coordinate 1,240,310 downwards.
AATTTAAAACTAACTTTAACATGTTTATTAAAAAGTAACAATATGAAAATATTTTATGTAACAAAAAAAAAATATTATTATACGTATTTGCGTATATTTCTATTACTTATAGCATTAAATTAATTATTACCTCCCTATATTCCCATAATACACATCATAGCACGAAAACATTTCAATAATTTATAACACAATAATTGAAATTTTAAAATTTCAAAAATTATAATATAACTAACTAAGTATTAATTCTAAATTATGTGTATCAAAAATGATTCACATTATAAGATTCTTGTAAAGTAATATTAGTAATATAAATAAATCCCTCCATGTGTAGTCATATTATAAAATAAAGAAATTTCATGCAAAGAGGTTAGTCTTTCACACAAAGAGTTATAACAAATATTACTATGTCAATTAAAATTAGTAATAAACAAATTTCTGTTCTGTCATGTAAAGATTCAATATGGAAAATAACAAACTCTTACCTCCAAATTGAGTTAGTCTTAAATGTGCCTCAGTCAATGTCGCTTGTTTTAAAATAGAAGTCCTAAATTTTATTAAATAAAAAAAAAGTTTAACGTCATGATCTTTTTCTCTTCAACTAGATAATTTTCATCTTGCATTGGTGGTTGAGAGGTCAGCGCGACTGCCTTGCACTTGCAGGCAGTTGCCCGGGTTGCGGGTTCACGTCCCAGCCGATGCTATGACACTTTAAAAAAAAACTAAATAATTTTCTGGAATAAAGTACTCCCAGCACAAACAATTTTTGAAATAAAATCTGAAATGTTGTTTCAGAAAATATTATCCTATTCTTTAATAATAAAGTTCCATATTCTTTGTTCATCGATTATTGCAGAGGCAATTAAGATATTCTATCACTTAGGATTCCTTATATTGTGTGTAGTTGGCATCTTCTTCTCCAGATTGTTTTACTACCAAATAATTTTTCATTGAAAATTATATTTAAAAAAAATACAGGCATTATGTAAGAAATATAGGTACCTAGCTGCAGGAAAAAGCGTCATTTGCTTTTGAGGCCCCTACCCTGTATGTTCTGTGTGGAAGCACAGAAACAGCGCCTCTAGCGGCCACATAGCAGGTCGGGTTAGAGTACCGAAATATATTTACCTTCTTTGGTTAAAAAACTAGCATTCTGTCCTACGACAAACGGTGTTTAGCCAAAAAACATTTTCAAATAATTTTTATCTTCTTAATATATTTAATTTCAATTTGAATAAATGTTTTGAAGAAATTTATTTTCCTTAGAATTTCTCTTTAGACCAATCATCTAAATTTCTATGATTTATAAATGAAAATATGTAGATCATTACGTTTTAAAATATAAGCAATAATATTTAGGAATAATTTATCTACTCTTTCATGTTGAGTGAGTGAATTTAGAGTTCTTTTAAAATGAAATTTCTATTTTGAAGAAAATTCTTTAGTTATTAATCCATCTTCTTTTGATATGTTTGTATTTCGAACACATCAAAACAAACAAGGGTAGTGGTTAGTTTCTTAGTAAAGATTGGATTAAATTATTAAAAATTTGGTTTGGTTTTTATACTGGAATCTACTTTCCATAGCATATATATTTGTTTTTATTTTCCTATTGTTTAAATAATTATAATTTATAATTGAGTTCTAAATTCTATTTCCTTTGTTTTAATTGCTAAGATACGATATTGACCTGAGTTTATCTTCATGTCTACATCTTGATTAATAAAATTCAATTAGTATAAACAATTATTTATATATACATGAGTGCGTGTGTGAATAATAAAATAATCATTTTAAAGTTATTAATTTCATTAATAACTATTTAAATAGCTGTTCTTTTAACTTGAGATTTGAAGGCTTGAGTTAATTTAGATATATATATGTCTATCAAAAATAATAAACTTACTAATTATAAACTTACATTTATATTTATTTTATATGTTTTGATATTATATTTGGATAGGTTATGTTCATAGGATTGTAAGTAATCCTTATAATATGATATTGGAAATCCTAAAAATTATAGTTTGTTTTCAAACAAATAAAAATAGAAAATAATAAAGTGAAAGCTTCAATTATTGTGGCACGTTTATACCAGCATGTGTTCAAACCCCATACTTTATTTTTTTTAGTTAATCTATTTTAAGAAATATTTACTTATTCCATCTAATTTTGCTCACTTAATAGTGCTGAAATTTATTTTTTTTTCTAATTAATAATTGTTTAGATATAAGTATGTAAAAAAAAATCACATGATCACCATTTCTTTTGCTTGCTTATAACTGTTATTAAAACAGGAAAAACTCTTGTATACTTATTGTGGCACGTTTATACCATCATGTGTTCAAACCCCATACTTTATTTTTTTTAGTTAATCTATTTTAAGAAATATTTACTAATAAGTTCCATCTAATTTTGCTCACTTAATAGTGTTTAAATTTAATTTTTCACTAATTAATAATTGTTTAGACAATAACAAGTGTATAAAAAAAATCACATGATCACCATTTTTTATGCTTGCTTATAATTGTTATTAAAGACAGCAAAACTCTCCTATACGTACTGCCACTTAATGCAAGCCAGAGTAGTACTGCCACTCAATGCAAGCCAGAGTAATCAATGGACACCAGAAGGCTTGTGGCCTTAAGAGACTTGGATCTGAAAGCACTACACATAGATCTTGGGATCTATTTCAACCCTCCAGCAGTCACCTTTTATCTCTATTTAACTACAAAACTATGAGTCTTAAATTGAAAACATTATAATATTTTTTAATTCAAGCTCATTAGCTTATATAGTCATATAGGTCTGAACTCAGTTCAGTACCTATACATTTTGATGTCTTTGGTTCTTTAATAACCATAGCCACCACTATCCTATTAGGCAGGATTGGTTTTAAGCCAGTAAACATCACATGATCACTATTTCTTATGCTTGCTTATAACTATTATTAAAACAGTCAAAACTCTCCATATGTATTGCCACTCAATGCAAGCCAGAGTAATAAATGGATACCAGAAGGCTTGTGCATAAAATCCCCATCTAGTGCCTATTCATCCAATATCTCCAGACTAGTTTCTGGCTTGTGGTCTTCATCAGTGAGGCGCCTTGGATCTGAGAGCACTGAGAGCCATGGGTATGGAGAGTTTGCCTGTTTTAATAACAGTTACAAGCAAACATAAGAAATAGTGATCATGTGACATTTATTGGCTTAAAACCAATCCTGCCAAATAGGATAATGGTGGCTATGGTTATTAAAGAACCAAAGACACTAGAATGTAAAGGTACTGAACCGAGTTAAGATCTATATGACTATATAAGCTAATGAGCTTGAATTGACAATATTATAGTGTTTTCAATTTGGGACTCATAGTTTTGTGGTTAAGTAGAGATAAAAAAAGTGGCTGCTGGAGGGTTGCATTAGATTCTAAGATTTAGATGCAGTGCTCTCAGATCCAAGGCTCTTCACTGCCGAAGGCCAGAAACTAGTGTGGGGATATTGGATGAGTAGGCACTAGATGGGGATTTTATGCACAAGCTTTCTGGTATCCCATTGATTACTCTGGCTTGCATTGAGTGGCAATAGGTATAGGAAGTTTTGCCTGTCACGTCTGGGGCTTGAACTGGTTTAAGTCATTTTATTAATAGTAGTATTTTTTACATTGTGTGAAGAGGGGGTGAAGCAGCAGATATGTGGTGTTTGGAGATCAACATTCAGCTGTCACTTATGGGGCTTGAACTGGTTTAGGCCGTTCTATTAGAATAGTATTTTCCATTCAGTTATTGAAAATGGAATTTTATTAAATGGAGTTTTAAATAAGTTTAAAATTATTTTTGATAAGTCGGAATATACTTTACGGTTACTTAATCAGTGGAAATGCGTTTTATAACTTGTTTTTCGCCTACTTTTGAAAATGATTTTTGCAAAATAATGGAAAAATAAAAATGAAGACATTTGTGAAAATTTATTAATGATTCATTAATGGGAATAAATCAAAACTCGAAAAAGAAAATGTTTGGGTGTGTTGGCATTTTACGTTAAACTGTAAATCTGGATCGTTTTCGAAAAGAAAAAAAATGCAGGAAATATAAAGAAGTTATTAAAATTTATGAATATCAAATTTGTGTATTTCTAATCTCATTTATTCGATTTTTTTTTTTAAACCACTGCAAATGTGGAAGAAAGACTAAATTGCAAGAGTTTTATATTGAATTTGAGCACGTGATTTGTCTGAGATATAAATTCAACAATTTATAGATAGAACAGAATTGAAATATAATGAGAATAAACAAAGAAGTGATGTAAAAAAAATAATTAGATGGCGAGTTAGTATTGTTCAGATGTTTGTAGAAAGAGAGCTAGGAAGAGTCTATCTGCTAATCAAAAATTTGAATCTGGAAAAAGTTTTACTTGAGTTACACCAAGTCTAGGGATGATAAAAACAAGTATTTAAAGCATGCATATTAGATTACATTTTTATTACATTTATTGAAAGTATGCTAGTAGACAGATCATCATCAGCTGATAAGTGATGATGAAGTCATGATACAATTGCCTGGCAACAGCTATTTCTCTGTTATCTGTCAAAAATTGTAGGTGAAAAATGGTGATTTAACTGACTCTTTAATTAAATGTTATTAGAGGAAGTTTGTATTTAATGTTTGTCTGAAAGTTTATGATGGTATCATTTTAATTGTAGCTACAGTTGGACTAAATCATACCTTCTAGCATCTATTGATTACTAGAGCTTGCACTAGGTGGCACTATTGTGTGAAAAAAATAAGCTTTTTATTTACTTTTTTTCAAACACATTCAAATGCTAATAATAGTATGCAGATTAAAAAATATAATAAACTACGGATGGTATTATTTTCTATTCTTCAGGAGTTGCTGGCCTGACTATTGATTGTGCTAGCTTAGGAATCAAATCTGGGATGTTTGGATTCATGAATGTTGAACTTAAGATGACACTGTGTCTAGCGTAATCTTAAATGCCTTATTCACAAGTAAAAAGATTTGACGTTTAATTCCCACACTAGTACCATCATTGGTCAAGCTAGCAACATCTGTAAAAAAGAAAATAATCCCACTTGAAATGTGTTATATATAAACCTTTATGAACCGTTTCTAATAGGGGAATATATTTGAAAAATTAAATAAAGTTTGCATTTTTCTAAAAACACTTAACAATTTCAATTGCATGATAGAAATAGTCCAATATATCATACCGGGTTGAATCGTAGTGAATTACTTACACTAAATACTAGATTTATCTGTGCTTAAACCCTATTTATAATAAATTTATAATCTTATATTATAAATATGATGTGAATGAACCGGCACGTTTGAGCAGAGGGGAGAATACTCTTGATAGCAGAGCTGTCAATAATACCCACAATCAGACCGAGCTATGCAACACATAACACGATCACATTTCCAGATCGTGACCCACCTCGACTGCTAGATCCAAACGCTTTATTTGTTTTGGAGTAAACCCTGAGCACCAGCTAGTCTAAAACTAACATGTTTGGACAGTAGGCCCATAATCCAGCACTCGAAAAATCCCTTAACTAGCTTAGTCTATTTTTTAATTCAATAACAAGTTATTCCTTAACTAATGGCAAAAGAATTGACTGACAAAATTAAGCTTAAATTTAAAAGACTTTCCTTTAATCAACATTTATTAAACTAATTTTAAATACTTTTATCAATCTTATTTAAATGAACAAGAGCTTATCATCATTTCAGGCTCACACATATATAATAGTAATATAATATAACAAAGAATTAAATAATATTTGACATTTAAAATACCATGAAATTAATATATACTAACGCATGAACACACACATGTTAAACACACACAATAGTTCTTCTATGTATGCTACAGAGTTCATATCTTTTGACTCTCAGAGGCTTTAAGAATGTGATGGCTACTTTAGAAATGAGTATAAGAAAAATGTTATTACCTAGGATTTTAGAATGTGGATACTTCTTGCTGTTTGCTGCTTCTGATGAAATATTTCTAACCGGTTAGATTTGAAGTTTCTCGGGGAGGTTTAATGCTTATTCATTGGTATTATTCTTGGAGACAGTTAAATTTTGACGGAGGATTTCCCATTGTTATGCAAGCATTATTTTCACTGGCATGTTTTGCAGTTTCACAGGACTCAGGCTAGAGGCAGTCGTATGTTTCCGATGTTTTTAGCACTGCATTCTTGATTCTGGATACACTGATTGATTGACTGATTAAAGAATTCAGCTCAACTGTTCACTCTACACTGTTCACCCTACACTGTTTTCTAAACTGAACTGTCCAATAAAAATTGACTATTTATACATAAGATGTGTTGTCATTTTGATATCCTCCAGCTATATCTATTGTCAAAGTTCTTTCCTTGTTTTAATTGCATTCCTTTGAGATAAGCTTTTAATCCTGTTGTTGGAGATATTAATTACCAGCCATGCAAACGTGTTGTTTTTACATTTTTGATTAGTAGCCATCAATGAGTGTTTTTAACCTTTTAACTTTTATTTATTTAACATGCACGTATTCATGCAATGTATATTTTTATTAACAAGTTCACATTAATTCATCATTTACACAAATATATAATTTAAGATCAATTTACTATTTAGTTTTTAAAATGACCTTTTTTTCTTTAACTTAAATAAAAAGAGATTTATATTTTTAAACTTTAAGTTATATTTCAACTAATGATAATAAAGAAAACTCTTTAATTCTTTTAATTTTACATAACTATAAATTAATTGTTTCTAGCAAAACTCTTTAAACTTAAAACTTTTAGTTTGACATTTCTAAAGCAAACCCCCCTCACCTCTTTTAATTAATTAATTGTAACTTTTATTTCAAAAACTCTTTGACTTTTAAATTTACATTTTCAATAACAAACTGTAATAAAAAAATAACTGTTAAACTTTTACATACTATTTTCTTTTAACGAAAGATTATTTTAATAATTTTTAGACAAAATTATTATGGGCCAACGCAATGTTGGTACAATAAAATATCATAATCACAAATGTTAAGACAAGAACTACATAATCAGAATGTGCTTGCAACTATATCAAACTTTACATATTACAAAAAAATATATTTAAATATAAAATCAATTAACTTTCCAGTATAAATCTATTTGTAATTTTATTTAGCATAACATTTTTAATGTGCATGACCAAAAAGGTTTTATTATTTTTCTCTTACAAAATCCTTAAATACTTCTGAACTCACTTATGGTGTAGTTCGCCAGATTGATAAATGTCACTCTTTGAAATAGTTACTTCTTAAATACAGCTGAGGGCACTTTTGATGAATCTTGTGAACTACACTGAAATTGAGTTAGATGTATCTAAGAAGAAATATTTATTTCATAAGAGGAAAGTAATAAAACCTTTTCAGTGGTAGGCATTAAAAACATTTTGCTAAATAAAATATCCTTTATAAATGTAAATCTAAAAGAGTTATTCCTAAAGGCTTACAATTAAAAAAAATATGTTGCTTGTAATTATATATTGAGCTACATCTTTGTAATTATGTTGGACTATTAACATCACTTAGTTTTAATTGTTAAATGTTTTTAGAAAAATTCAATCTTTATTTAAACTTTTTAAATCCATTCAACTATTAGTAATAACGTACAGATTTAATAGTGATATTAGCGATTAAGCCAATGCACATGTGCTTTAAAAATAAATTATAAATGAATACTCTCACTTTTCCAGACACAAGATATAGTTTTTTTTAGAAAATATGAAATAAATCCACCCATCCTTTCGACCCAAACATTTATGTATGGGCAAATCTTAAGCGTATGGAAATGAGAGTGCTATATAAAATAATATCTTATTATATATGTGTAATTTCAGCTAAAGAATGATGTATCGTAAATGATAAAGATTTTGCAAGCATCATTCGTTCAAGCATAATAAATGTAATTTAAAGTGATTGCTTATCATCTTCATGTTCTCATTTCCATGTGCTTAAGATTTGCCCATACATAAATGTTTGGGTCAAAAGGATTGGTGGATTCATTCCATATTTTCTAAAAAACTATATCTTGGGTCTGGAAAAGTGAAAGTATTCATTTATAATTTATCTTTAAAGCGCATGTGCATTGGCTTAATTGCTAATATCATGATTACAGTACAAAAACATAGTGCTATAAAAAATAATATCTCATTATACAGATTTACTGTTTAACCTCATATTAAAGAGATGACTAACAAGATTAGTAAAGGACTAATTTGAACATTAAGGCTACCTTTTCCAGTAGCAAAAAACTTGATAATTTTTTCCATAACCCTAAAGACTGAGTATTTTTAGAACATCAAGAAACCTATAAAATTTCCATGTACACCGTGCCTATGAATCTATGTGGGCCATCAAATGGACATATTGATGTGAGAGTTACATTACATAAAATCCTCCAATAATAACAATTCTTTAATAAATGATGGAAGAAATTTTATTAAAGCCTGTAAATAACTTTACTGCTTATTGAATATCTAAAGCTGGTAATATAAATCCATGGAACAACCATGTCCAAAAATGTTTACGCAGAGGCAAAACTCTCCATACAGTAGTACCACTCAGTGCAAGCTGGAGTAATCAACAGATGCAGGAAGGTAAAAAGTGATTGCTGGAGGGTTGCATTACCTTCTAAGATCTATGTGCAGTGCTCTCAAATCCAAGGCTCCTCACTGATGAAATCCACAAGCTAGAAACTAATCTGAGGATATTGGATGAGTAGGCACTGGATAGATTATTTTATGAATGAATCCTTCCTGCATCTGTTGATTTTTCTGGCTAAGTTTTGCCTCTGCGTAAACAGCTTGTGTAAGCATAAAGAATGGTGATCGTGTAATGTTTAGTGGCCTGAAAATGTTATTATAATAATGTTCAAGTCAGAACCCTATAAAAATGATTTAAATGAACTTGCGAATAATACCCTAATTTTCTTATACCAGTCTATTTGTCACATGATGACCACTTTTGTCTGACCTCCAGTTTGTATTAAATAACTCCTTGATACTCGAACAGCTTTTATTTGGCAGTAAGATTGAAATTGATATAAGAACACTGTCTTCAAGTTCAGTTATATGCTACTTTGAAAACCTGATTTGGAATTATCATAGTTACGTTTTCAGACTTGATAGTTTGACGAATGAGTTTAGGATAGAAGAAATAAATCATGTGATTACAAACAAATATATTTAGTTTAGTTTAGCAGTATGCTTTTTTGGATTATAATAAATGGGATATTTTTTTGTTAATAGTCAATAAATCTGAGAATATATTTGCATATCAAATGTGTATGTTTACTATTAGAATAAGTTAATATTTGATTCCAATATCAGCCTTTCAAGCTAATTGAGCATGCACCTTTGAGAGTGTTAAATAAATGAATACTCTCCTCTTCAATCCAAGATATAGCATTTATGCAGGAATAAAAAGAATCCCTCTTATTCCTATGACTCAAATTCTTGGGAATGAAATATAATTGCAAGCACGGCGCTAGATAAAATATTTGCTTATTTACTCATAAATAAGTTTATATTGTAAATAGAGTATCAGTTTTTGGTGGGATGTGGTTAGTAATATACTAAGCATGATGATTTGTAGTGGTCAAAGTCGCTGAAGTAATGAATTCAGTTTGATATGGATATGCAATATGTTCAGTACAGGCTGATCTATTATATATATATATATTGTACCTACTGAAATTTGAAATAAATTTCAATATGTAATGTAATGTAATGTTGATTGTAAAAAAAAAAAGTTTTTTTTTTTTTGGTTTGATTCTAATAGTGAGTATATTAACTTGGACTGCATTGGACTATGTTGCTATGACAACATAACATTAGAAGAAGAAATGTGTATTATTAATTGTAGTTTGTAAAAACTGTGAACTAAGTTTATTCATTTTAAAAATGTGTAAATAATACAATTTATAGTCTTGATAAAATTATTTTTTTTATTATGTATATTTTTGTTACTGCATTCACAATAGTAGATTATAAATATTACACCAAAATATTGAATATATCCAGTATATTTGTTGCTTTATTTGTGTAATATTATTGAATAATATGTGTAAAGGGTTTATTTTCATTGTAGTGTGAAAGTATATAGTCTTAATTGTTTAGTTTATGTTGGAGTGAAAGAATCTTATATGTATTTTTAAAAACATAAATGTTTGTTATATATAATAATTGTGAAATGTTTTTTTATTATTATTTGTCATTATTTTATGTAATAAGATTTTTATTTATGGAATGCTGGCTAGAATTGACAAAAGAGTTATTACAGAATGTTGCTTTGGTTTCTCTTACATCAGTTAAAAAGTTTTATAAATAGAACTAAGCAGATTAAACACTCTCTCTCATATCTTAGCTTCAATAGAAGTGAATCTAAGTTCTTTCATATGATTTTTTATTTATTTTTAAAAGTATATGACTATTAAATGGATAGAATTATGGAGTGAAAGCAATAGTGTTCATTCATTTACTGGACAAATTTATCGAGCATTTGTGAAGAGTGCCAATTTATTGAAAATATGAACATTAATTCTTAGTGTTTGCAAAAAAACAAAACATTAAAATATTGCTTTGCTTTAAAAATGGATATTACCTAATTTTCAATGATGAAATCTAAATGCTAACACCAGAAAAATGTACACAAAAATTATGTTCGCCTGCTGGCATAATTTTTTGAGCTTGATGGATTATTTATTTATACACAAGATAGAAATTGTTTCAATTTTTATAGCATCATCATGGAGAAAACTAGCATATGTTCACTTATAATGTTTTATGAATTAATTAATTGCTAAATGAGAAGATATCTACACTTCATCATCATGAATATAAGCTAGTGTTTATACACTGATAACATCATAGATCAAATACCTACTAAATGAAAGAATAATTTAGATGTTTGGAAAATATCAGAATTAATAAAATGTGCTTCAAATCTAATAGATTTTCATGATATTTATACCTTTTGTGGAATAATAAAACATCGTCAGATTGTGGTTTAAGAAATAAACATTACAACTATGATATTATTTGGGGAGTATCATATTTGAAGACAATTACTTAGGTCATTTGCTATTATATATATCATTATAACTTGATACTAAAAGGAAATATGCCTATGTGTTTAAAAAGGAAGGTTTTTAACAAATGTGTTTTACCAGTTCTTACTTATGGATCTGAGACTTGGACACTTAATAGAAGAGCAATACAGAGACTCCAGACCACTCAAAGAAGTATGGAGAGATGCATGTTGAGAGTCACAAGAAGAAATCGAAAATGCAATGTATGGGCCAGAGAACAAACAGGTGTTACTGACCTCATTGAAAAAATTAAAAGATTGAAGTGGAGTTGGGCTGAACATATTGCTAGAAGAGATGATAATAGATGGACAATTGAAATCTTAAACGGGATTCCAAGTGATTGTAAAAGACCAAAAAGAGACCACATGTGAGATGGATGGATGAAATAAGAAAATGTGCAGGGGTGATGTGGAGAAAAGAAGCTAAAGATCAAAGAAGATGGATTAAACTTGGAGAGACCTTCATCCTGCAGTGGATTTATAATGTTTGATGATGATGATATCATTATTATTAATTTTTTTATGTATAACTGTATAGTGTATATTAATGTAAAGAAAGATATAATTTAAATTGAGTAAAAATTTATTTTACATGCTTAAAGTATAAGAGAGTTATGTTTTTTAAATTCAAATTTATATTTTATAGATAAGTGATTATGATTTTAATTTTAAAAAAAATGTATCTCCTTATTCATCGATCATAAATTAATATAAAATATTTATTTTTTGTTTTATTCTCTTAGAACATAGTAAACGAATAGTTAGAGTTATCTTTAGTATATTTTTATTTCCATTATTAACTATATATATTTTTTATATAGAGGACATAATTAAATAACATTAATATATTACATATTTGATATAAATATATGTAATATCAATACCAAACTCTCCATAGAGTAGTGCCACCAAATGCAAGCCTTTATAATCAATGGGTGCATGAAGGTTTGTGCATAAAATCCTTATCTAAATGCCTACTTATCCAACATCCCCAGACTAGTTTCTAACTTGTGACTTTCATCATTTAAGAGCAAATCTAAGGCTCTCCACAAGCTGGAAACTAGTCTGGGAATTTTGGATGACTAGGGATTAGATAGGAATTTTTTGTGTACCAACCTTCCTGCATCCATTGATATATGAAGCTTGCACTTTGTGGCACTATTGTATAAAGAGTTTGGTACTCTTATTAACAGCATGTGTATGCATATGAAATGGTGATCATGTGATGTTTTGATATATATTGTCTCTCTGTCATTATTAATAATATGAAGATACTACAACAGAGATTAAATATGTTAAATGAAATGAAGTAAACCAAATATACTTTTGAGAGAGGCAAAATTCTCCATACAGTAGTGCCACTCAGTGTGATGTTTGCTGGTATTATACTTTTGATGTGAATGCATCACAATCATGGTTGTTCTGTTAAGAATGCATGAAACCCATTTTTTGCTAATTTAAATATATAATGATCCAATGATCTAACAGTATGCAAATTAGCAAATACTTGCTTTACTTAACATATTTAATATCTGTTGTAGTATTTTCATATATAGTGTTGACTAGTTTTAATGATATATATATATATATATGTGTGTGTGTATATGCGTGTGTGTAATACAATAAATGTCGGCTAATAAAAATATTGTAATAAAATGTAATTATATTCCAAATAACAATAAATAACAAAATAAATTCCAATATAAACTTTAATTAATAATAGTCCTTTCAGTTTGTTTCATAACCATTTTCAATTAAACTGACTTAATTTCAAAATGGAGTAAAACAGCATCAAATGGAAACCATATGTCACTTTACATATCCCATAATTCATTGATTTTAATATTCACTGATTGTCTTTGTATTATCATATTTTTATAACAATTAATAAAAATTGCCTCTTTTATTAATTATTATAAAAATATGATAATAAACAGACAATCAGCAAATATTAAGATTAGTGAATTATGGGATATGTAAAGTGACATATGGTTTCGAGTTGATATTGTTTTACTCCATTTTAAAATTAAGTCAGTTTAGTTGAAAATGATTATGAATATAATTGAAAGTAACTATTACTAATTAAAGTTTATATTTGAATTTATTTTGTTATTTACCATTATTTGAAATATAATTACATTATGTATATATATATATAATTACAATTATATATAATTACATTATATATATATTGTGCCCTTATCTATAGGTCATAATAAGGTAGAATGGTCAATTGCTAAAAAAATTTTAAATTTTAAAATACGTTTGTGTAATATATTGATAATTGTATGATCGATTAGATTTTATAGTACAATTTAAGGCTGAAAAACACCTGGTATGTAAAAGTGTAATGGATTATTTTAAAAAGAAACAGTTAAATAAAGCTTAATTATATCCTTGCTTATGGTTGTAAAAGCTGGCCATATAAAATAATACAGCTATAAATAGTTAAAAGTATATTAACAATTCAATTGTAATGTTTTAAAACTAATAAATTAAATAAACGCTATATGTAATATTATAATTATAATTAATATTCAAATTTAATCTAATATATTTTAAGATAAACTTTGGGATGGTGAGAATTATATTTAGTTCTACATTTTTAAATTATTTTCCAAATTTTTATAAAATATATCAGTTTTGGTAATTTAGACCGAGACGTAAATTAAAAAAAAAATCATCTGATAAAGTTAGTAATCATGTGACTGTATATTATATACCTTCGCACACACGCTTGTTAGAATATAATAATAAAGTTTGTGAATTATAAAACTAAATGTAATTGCTATCTATCGTTAAAGTAAAAGTTGAAATATTAAATGTTATTTTAATAATTGTTTTAAAGTTTAAATGATTTTGATAAAACTATAATTGAGTTTAAAAATATTATTCTAAGTAATATTTTAAAACATGACGTCATAAATTCTTTATTTTAAAAAGTTTAATCTATTATAAAACTAAAAATGTGTAAATTTGTTCGCGCTAAAAAAAGTCATTAACCAATCAACGGAGGTATTTTAGCAGACGAAAAATAGGAATTAGACGGAGCGGGAGAAGGAATGTGTAAGTAAAGGAAGGAGGAACATATTTTTTTAGCTGTATAAGATCGTAAGCTAGAAAAGTGTTATAATTTAAAAATTTTTGTATTTATTTTAAAATTTGTTTTAAAATATAATATTTTGAACTGCCTTTAAATGGAAGGCTAATTTAAAAGATTTCTTACCAGGATTTTTATTCAAGTTTAGCCGAAACCTTGCAGTAAAATGGAAATACTACAGAAAAAAATACCTAAAAGTATTGATAAAGTAAAAATAATTGTAAAGTGCCTTGAATACAGTTTATTTGTGATCAACCAGAAAATCATTAGAACTCAGATAAATATAATTTGGACATTATACAGAAAACTTAAAAGAAAAGTTATTTGCCGTCAGGAAAAATTATGACGCACAATTTTAAAAGGCTACTCCGAAGTTTTTTTTTTTATTCTTCTCTATGGAAAAATTAAGATGCGTTTATCATAAAGAAAAATTATGTAAAAGTTATAATGGAGAAAGAATGTTTATCTTTTTAAAGGAAACATTACAAAGTATATAGTACCAGAATTTTAAAAGAAGGAAAAAAGTTACAGAATAATAATATGAAAGAGCTATGGTGTTTTTATGGAAAAGGAACCGAAAAACTTTCTCTAAGAAGAATTAAAAATATTATAAAGTGTTCATTAGAAAAATGCTTAATAAAGATAAAGATTTGGAAAATATAAATCTAATTTACTTAATGAAATGAATCCATGGAAACAGAAAAGTTTTATTGAATATTTAAATCAAAGTATTTGAGAAGATGCATCGTAAAAGTCGTGCGGGAGAAAATATTAGCAAGAAATATTAGAAGAGAATATTTAGAAGTTTTCTTTACGGGATTAACTAATATCATAATTAATAATTGTATTAAATATTATAAAAACCAAGGATTATCATTCATGAATATTTATTGAATGAAGTAATATTTGTTTTACCTTAAAATTGAACAAGCAGGGAGAGGAACATTAAGTGAATGGAAAAGAAATGATAAACAATTTTTTTTTTTTTTGGCTTTAGTATGAACGGTTTTCAGGAAAATTTGATGAAGGAGTACAGTAAATATAGTTTGAATATTTTTACTAATTTATTTTAAAATATAAAATGTTATGTGAGATTAGGGAAAACATAAAACATAAATTTAGTAATATTAAAATTTAAATATAATAGCTTGATAAAATTATAGAAATAGTGTTTAAAATAAAGTGTATGGATGTGAATCTTATATCTACAAGGATCAAATGGATGGTGAAGCCTACGGAACGCGATCGAGGAAATAAAGATCATTTGGTAATTTTAATAGTTATTTATAATGCATAATGTATTTTTTTTTTTAGATCATCTATTGACCTAAGAATGAAGTGTGAAAGTCTTAATTATATGTACACATTTTATGCAACATTTTAATATATAATGAGATAGGAGTAATTCGGAATATGCATGCAACAATTTATTTAAAGTATATTAATAATATAATTTAACAGAACAATTGTGTGATTCTTTTGAACTTTCATGTGATAAAGTATTCAGATATTTAAATAGTTTGTATATGATTAAATATACGGAGGAAAGTAGTAAAAAGATTTTCTTATAGAACAGTGGAATAGTTTTAAAATATCAATGAACTTTATTATTGTTAGTAATGCAGATATGTATTTGTCGATGTACAGTATAGAAAAAATCTTGAGAAATAAGATCTGATAGTGACTTGGAAGTACTAGTGGAGAGGAAACCAAGATGATGTGTTTTTTTTTAAGAAATAGGAAAATATAAGGGATTTGGATCATATTTAGTTTTGTGTGATTTAGTATTGTTAACAAAGTCCTATGACTGAACACATATGGTTTGGACAGTGTTTTGCATATCTTTAAACTTTTGATGTTAGAATAAAACTGAAGAAATAGCTTTAGCATCGTTCCTATGATAGAGGTTGGTAGACAGGTAAAGGTCACTCCTCTATAGTGTCTTTTAATTCACTGTGCCATGATTGTCAAGGTATATGACGAGTAATATTCTAGGTGTATTTTGATCCTATGCATCTATCTTCGCTATCCTTATTTCGTGAATCTGCATCAGTCAGAAAGATATTTTCAAAGAAATAATGAATAAAATAGAACTGAAGATATGTTATCGTTTATGTAAGAATAGTTTATTTGCTTGAATGTATAGAATTGTGTAACTTTAAAATTGAAAGTCCAAAATATCATAAAGAGAGAAAGAATCACATAATACATTGTAAAATTAATTCAGAAATGAATATAAGATATTGAAAAGAAATCTAAACCAAGTATTTTAAAAATGATAATAAAATTTGAATGTTTTTTTTTAAATATTAATGTTGGAGGGAATGAGTATTGCATATTTATCAAGAGAAAATTCAATAAGGTATAATAAACATATACTTGTGCATGGTATATTAATAGTTATAATTATATCATCCAAAGTAAGACTTGAATGAGAATATTAGAATTAATAAACATCGGATAATGAACAATAAAAACCTAATACCGAATGTAGAATAGTGTTTTGACTTTGTAAGATTTCATACAAGCAATATGAAACTAAATTTTGTTATTTTGTAGAATTTTATTACGAATGTAAATTTTTGTAAAAAATATAATTTTAATAATATTAGGGTTGAAAAGTGTTTGTGATAATCATATAAGAAATGCATTTTGTAATAAGCTAACCATAATAATAAATCAAGTAATAATACTATATTTTCTTAAGTGTTAAAAAAAAAAAAGATTTAACTAGGAAAAGTAAATAATATTTTGATTTCATTTTATAAACTAATAAACTAAGTTGAGATATGAAAGTAAGGGATATCCAATGTATATAGTGTAAAAATATTGTTAATTTATTTATGTTGTTAATAAACTTTGTTTTAAATTTGTTTTAAAGTTTTTGTGTCCGAGTTGTTATTTCTCCACATGGATGCATGAAATCACGATACATTTATAATTGAAACAGACATATAGATTTTGCACAAAAGGTAAACATAAAAAGTGTTATAATAATTTTGAGAATTTATTGGTATGTTAAAATTAAAAGATCATAATTTTATATTATTTATTGGTCATAAGTCGGTTGCCACAATATTACATTAAATTATATGCTAATGTTGCCACACGTATTCTGTTGTCAGATTATTAAAATACTACCACGTACGTATTTATTTATTTCATTTAGGAAGAAATAAGATTATATTATATTATTATTGTTATTATTATTTTATATTATTAGTTGCTGTGTAGTAGATTATGACATAAAATTCCCTTTTCATATTTTACTACCGTAATTTTAAATCAGTTAGAATACAATTTATGAACCTGAGATTTTATTTATTTTACTTCATTTTATTTAATTGAGCTAGATTCTTGTTATAAAGAAGATTAAGATATGATTATTATTTTAATCGTAGTGAATAGAGCTCAGAAAGTCGTAAGAATACTATGAGTTAGTTATTTGGTATAGTAAAAAGGGGGATAGTGTTCTTATGCCATTGAGGTAGTATCGTGTGGATAATAGCTCAATGTAGTCTATCTCGTTCCTTGTATTGTCACTCCATGTCTCATGAAAATAATAAATATTTGTTAATTCATTTTAAAATTGAACCGTATTTGTATTTTAAAATTAGAGCTAGTAATCATTTTAATTAATGCTGAATATTTCATTTATTTATTTGTTAACTGAGCTAGAACCCGTAATATTCGTAATAAACAATATATTTTGGGGTGAGGATGCACGGGGGGAGGTTAGAATATATATATATATTAAATATTTCAATATATGAAAATATCTATTGTATTTTCATATTATAAAAATCACCATCAGATGTCAATAGACAGTAATTAATGAAAATGCAAATGGTAAACTCTTTCTGCATTTATAAGTATCTGCTTTTAAATGCAATCTATTGGTGTTATATAAAGACTAAAGTGCTACAGTTACTTATTTGTAGCTTAAGAAAAAAATAACACCAAGAGATTAAATGTCAAAGAGCACACTTTTGAATGCAGAATGTGTTTAGTTTATATTTTTGTTAATTACTATCTATTGATATCTGACAGTGATTTTTATAATAAGAAAATACAACAGATATTCCCACATATTGGAATATTTAAAGCATTTGCATTTGTTTAAAATTATCAATTTGTAACATCTGGCTGATCAGTGGAACTGTCCATTATTTATAAGAAATTGTGAAAGATTATTACCTTTTTTTTTCTTAAACCATAAATAAATACTATAGTACTTTAGTCTTTATATAGTACCAAGAGTTATATACTTTTGATGCAGGAAGGAGTTACAGTTTGCTATTTTTATTATTTGCTATCTATTGACATCTGATTGTGATTTTAATAATATGAAAGTACAAAGATATTTCCACATATTGAAATATTTAAAACATTTACATCTGTTAAAAATTATCAATATATCCAAAGACAAAAACTCAACTAATTAATAAAATAAATAAATTGTAGCAAATTCAGAATTAATAAAATTAGTCAGAGTTAAAATTAAAAATTCATCTTTCACAGATTTCTCAACCACAACATCATACAAACACAAAACAAATTTCTATTAATCTGCTATCTATAATTTTAATTAACACTGCAAATACTTTTAATACTAAAGGAACTTTTAAATAAATTAGCAGCTTCAAATCATAAGTTTTCAGTAATAGTAAAAAATCGTCATACATCAAGTGATTTAATTTAATAAACTTGTACTACAAATTTAATATAATGAGCATGCTAATAGCTCTAAACAAGCTTTTCCAATAAATTTCAGAAAAGAAAGCATTTTAAATCTCTATCTAGAATTATCCCTATCCCCAAACCGGTTTTGAGCTGATGGCTCTCCTCAGTGAGGTGTTAGGATATTCAGACACTACAACTCTCAGTGCTTGAGTTGGTATTTTAGATCTAGTGTCTGAATATCCTAGCACCTTACTGAGGAGAGCCATCAGCTCAAAACTGGTTTAGGGTTAGGGATAATTCTAGATAGATTTTAAGTGCTTTCTCTTCTGGCATTTATTGGAAAAGCTTGTTTAGAGCTAATAGCATGCTCATTATATTACATAAGTTTTCAGTAATAGAGATTCTTTAATTCTTTATTACACTCTTTTCATAGAAGACAACTTAATTGACTCATACATAATTTAATGATCTGCATTTCTTTTATGCATCTATAATGCAGAACTAAGATATTCACTCTACTGTCATGAACTTTCAGTCTTTCATTTAAACCCAAACTATGTTGATCTATATATAATTTTTTACAAGAGCAAGAGATGATATAAATCTTTCTATCAATTTTCTCTTATGTATTATTAATAAATTGTTTAAAGTAATATATTTTTTGTGCTATTTTTCTGTTCCCAAACATATTTTAAGTCTTTCTTAAAAATTTATACAAGAAGATAACTTAAAAAGCAAAGAAAATCATTTTTTTCTTTTTTTTTTAACAACTTTAAAATTATTTTAGTTTCTATTAAACAAAATTAGTCATTCAGAATATTCAATACTAAGATAATCATTATAAAATTGTCTTTTTTTGAAACAAAGTTATTTTTTTTTTAGAACATTTTAATACTGTTTCTA
This sequence comes from Epiperipatus broadwayi, assembly GCA_028023455.1. NCBI lineage: Eukaryota > Metazoa > Onychophora > Udeonychophora > Euonychophora > Peripatidae > Epiperipatus > Epiperipatus broadwayi. Next base: position 1,220,489 of record JAQFVV010000081.1, on the reverse strand, counting down.
TAACAAAAAACTTCTTAAACAGATATTTTATGTAAAACATGTTGCTAGTTCTCAGGTCTAATAATAGGTCTTAAATCTTTACTTTTAACATAATGACTACATATTAAACAATTATTTTTAAATCTTTTATCATTAATAAATCTACAAATTTTAACTGAATAAAATTTAACACCCCTTGCCCACTACAAACAAGCAAATTTCAACACAGTAAACAAACAACTTTAAATATACAAAAAGCATAATTAATATTTTTCCTCAAAATAATTAATGTAAGCTGAACAAATTAAAGAAGTAATATAACCTATTATTATTTAATCTCTTAAAACTTACCATTACATAGAATCCTCCAATAATACCATGTTTCCCCCCAAAAAACTGTCTTATATTAATTTTTGCTCCAAAACATACTCTGCCTTATTTTTGGGAGATGTCATTTTTTTCATGCATAATAGTCTACTTTTATTTATGCATAAGAGTATATACAATTATTCAAAACAGTAATTGAAGAATTACTAGATATATGGCAAAAAATTGCAGGAAATAAAATTCTGAAATTGTTTTTTTACTTTATATAAATGTATTATTATATAGGATATATGAGCACAGACTTTCACACGACCCACCACTCTCCACACTATCTCATAACACTGATACACTTGAACACATATATGTCGAAAAGATAAATAATCACCAATATATGTATTTCATGCTAAACCAGTAATCATCAGTTGGTCCACATTACCATCTCCACATATATATGCTATAAGTGCTCAGATATATATTAAAATAGCCAATCCTCATACTTTAATGGAAAGGCTTCAATCTACTCCACACTCCAACTCTTCAACAATCCATCCAATTGAAAATCTGATGGAATGCTCAAAGGCCACCCTGTGGCCAAGATTCTTGTCACACCCATGTTGACCTAAGGTCAATCTGACCCCTCATGTACAGGACAATCCATTTAATACATATACAAGGGATGGGCAGACATCTCTATTATGTAATAACTGTAATAAATGTATTATTGTAAGCACATCTGTTATAAAACACGGTGTATATAATAATAAAGTTAGAAATTCCAAAATGTAAGACCTTTGGGTTAACTTTTGTTTTAAAAGAAAAAAAATTAATGCATTTAACAATATAAATATTTTCCCCTTACTAGAAGTTCACACCTGTGTTGTGTCTGCACTCCAATTGCTTATGTGGCTGTCTTATGGTCAGATGGTCTTACAGCTTCCTTACATTTCCAGAGTGATGCTATGATTTTACATTTGTGAGACAAAGAAATAACCTAGGTACAGTGTTTTCTTTCTCTTTCTAACTAGGGCTTATATTTGGGGTATGACTTATATTACAAATATCCTAAAAAATCACACTAGGGCTTATTTTCTGTTTAGGTGTTATTTTCGGGAAAACGTGGTAAGAGCAGATCTTTAATAATCTTAATTTTATTTCTAGACAAGCATTCATTATCAACTAACTCAGAAATCAGATCCTCAATATTGCTTAATTTATTAACATATTGATACATATTTTTAATATCAAAACTATCCTATACCGAATTATTTTCCATTGTAAAATTATTAATCTTTTCAAAAAATGATAAGATATTGTAGTTATCAAAATTGCCAAATTCCTTAAAAAAATCCCATTTTCTTCCATTGCATAAGCTTGTGGTTAAGACCTGTAGAGGTCCCTATCTTCGCATTTTTAACCGCACAAGCTTTAGGTTTATTGCCTTAGTAAATATTACTTAGAATAAAGTTGTAATATTCACAAATTTAGCTAATAATAAGATCATTGGATTTTTTTTTAAATATACATATTAAATTGTTTTGGTTTTTGTGTTACTCTGCACTTAAAACGTCTTTTTGCAGTGAAACCATTGCTTATGAGGACTATTTAATATTAGTTTTAACTAATTTTGTTAAGTCTGTAATTTGTTTTGTTTAGTTTTTGGATTTAGATAGTTTACATTTTGTGAAATTACTAATTAAATGTTAGTAATATATACAGTGGTATAGGATAAATTGGATCAATAATGAATAAATGTTTAGATGATATGTTTTATATCAGAAAAAACAAAAAAAATACTGTCTAATGCTACAAAATAGAAATTCACATAACATTACAATATTAGCCTATCCTCAACCCCAGACCGGTTTCTGCATCTAGCGTCGTCGGTGAGGTGCCAGGATATTCATTAGATTAAAAATACTAGGACATATGTTTACAAAACAAAATAGCTTTGTCATCATTCACATAAAAAACAAACTTCCTTTAACATCAAAACATTATAACATGTATTCAAATCAAAAGATGTTAAAGGAAATTGTTTTATGAAGTGAATGATGGGAAGGTTATTTTGTTTTGTATACGTATGTTGTATATTTAGTTAAATTTCGCTTGTTACTTGATGAAATCATGGTTGTGAAAAAAAATTTTAGTAAAATTTTGTAAGGGGGGGGGGGTTGGGCTAATTTTGTAAAGTTATATGAGTTTCTATTTTAGTATTAAGAGAATATTGATAAAGATTTAGATAGAATTTGTTACGTACTTTATTTGATTATGATTGGAGAGTGCCTAACTTTTTTAAATAGTATATTTTATAAATAATATAAAAAAATGTGTGTGTGTAAGTACATTTTGTTTTTTTCTTTGTAATATAAGTTATATTGTAATTTTGGTATGGGTGTATGGATGTTAATATTTAACAATTTTTCTTTAAGGGATAATAAAAAATTAAGAATTTATGTAAATAAGTGATAAAATAGAATCTGTAAGATGGCAATTTTATTTTCTTAAAAGACGTAGGGTATTTAGTGTTTTCCTAAAGAGTTGTAAACCTTGTTTTAGAAATATATGTATTTAAGAATAATATTTTAATTAAAGGGGACTTGATCTCAGACTTTCAAGCCCTTCAAGTCATTCACTTTTTCCAATATAGTCAATGGACATGACCACATACATGTGAAAAAGATAAATGATCTCCAATATATGTATTTTGTGCTGAACCAGTACTCATCAGTTTGTCCAGATCATCATCTCCCACACATATATATAATCAGTGCTCAGTTTTATATTAAGATAGCAAATCTATAAACTTTAATAAACAGGCTTCAATCCTCTCCAACTCTTCAGCCATCCATATCATTGAAAATCTGATGATGGAATGATCAAAGCCCTTGTTGACACCTTTATTATTGTCCTACCCATGTTGACTTTACGTCATTCTGACCCCTCATATATAGGACCTCATTATATCTATTTAAAAACACAGAAGAGGGATGGGCAGAATACAGGTGGAATATATAATTTTCAAATACCAGTACAGTATATATATATATAAGCTAGATGTAGTTAAAAAGGTCTTAAAATTCAGACTTTCAAGTTCCCTTCAGTCACTCACTCTATCCAATATAACCAATACATGCATACATTTGAACAAGATAAATTGCATCTAGTTTTAAGTATATATATATGGTACTGGTATTTAAATATTACATATGCAGCCTCTATTCTGCCCATGCCTCTACTGTGTATTTAAATGGACATATTGAGGTCTTATATATGAGGGGTCATTATGACTTAAGGTCACATGGCTATGACAATAATAATTGCACCAACAAGGGTGTTGGGTATTCCATCAATCGATTTTCAGTGATATGGTTGGCTGAAGAATTGTAGAGTGGAAAGAATTGAAGCCTACACATTAAAGTTTGTAGATTTGCTATTTTAACATAAGACTGAGCAGTAATTATATGTGTGTGGAAAATGATGATCAAGATCAACTGATGAGTGCTGTTTCAGCATGAAATACATATATTGAAGATCATTTATCTTATTTACATGTATGTGGTCAAGTATATTGGTTATATTGGATAGAGTGCAAGTCTAAGATCAAGTTCCTTTTAATTACATCTAATTTAAGTATATACAGTGTACTGGTATTTAAATATTCAATAATATTTTAGTTTTAAATTTGCAGACATTTATTTTAGTATTTTTTTTTGAAAAATAATTCTATTAAGGTAAATAAATTTATTTCTAAGTAAAGAAAATAATAGAAATAATTTAGATAGAAGATTTGTTATTTAATTTTGAATTATTTTAAGAATCAATTTAAGGAGACTAGGTCAACATTTTATTGTAAGAAGTATTAACACATTTATGTGAGAATTTTAAACCACTAAACATCACATGATCCAATAGGATTATGGTGACTGTGGTTATTAAAGAACAAAAGACACCAAAAAGTATGGATGCTGAACTGAGTTCAGATCTCTATGACTATATAAGTTGGTGAGCTTGAATTAAAAACACTATTGTTTTATAATTTTGGGCTCAAAGCTTTATAGTTAGTTAATAAGGTAAATGATGGATGCTGGAAGGTTACATTAGATCCTAAGATCTAGGTGCAGTGCTCTCAGATCCAAACCACAAGCAAGAAATAAGTCTGGGAATATTGGATGTCCAGGCACTAGATAGGGATTTTATGCACACACCCCGCTGCATCCATTGATTACTCTGGCTTGCACTGAGTGACACTACTGTATGGAGAGTTTTGCCTTTGTGTTATGTGAAAATGATGAACATATTTATGTGGATTTTGATTAATTAATATTTACATATTTAAAATATTTTTTTGAAGACAAGATTATTTAAAAATAAATTGGATTATAAGCTCTGTCTTGTCAATTAATATTAAGCCAATATAAAGAAGATTTTAATTAAATTATTACTAAAATTCACATTTAAATTTTAATATCAATCTGGCATTGTGAATCTTTTTATTTAGAAACTAATTTGCTATATTTCATATAATCTCAACTGATTATCTAAGTAACTGGTGATGTCAGGTTTGAAAGGTTAATTGTTTTTTCTTCAGATATTGTATTTGAGACTGTAGGTGTCTATCAATTTTTATAGAAGACATAAATAAACAACATTAATAGATTAAATATTTGGATATTTAATAACTTACCCCAATTTCAATACTAAATAAACTTTTAAACACAACCAATGGTTTCATTGCTACAAACAGACTTTTCAAGTGTAAAGGACTAAAAGATAAATTTATACTAAATATTACCTACAATTCCACTTACACCCCACACAGCATTAATATTAAAATAACTTTTAAACAAGTTAATTGCTTCAGAATCATACATTTTCAATGATAAAGATTCTTTAATACTTTTTTTATTTTATTACTTTCAAAGAAGACAATCTTAGCCTCATCAAAGCTAATAATGTTGCCTGTATTTCTTTCATAGATATATGAAGCAGAACTGAGATATTTATTTCTAATCCTACTTTTATTATCGTTACCTTTTCATTTAAGCTCAAACTACTCTGATCTTTATATACTTACAAAAACTAGGGATAATATACACTACTCTAGGAATAGTCTTTCTATCAAAAATTTTCTTTGTATTATTTAATAGATTATTCAAAGCAATATCCCTTTTCCAAGCAATTTTCTTATTTTCAGATAAATTACTATTTTTACATACAATTAACTGTATAAGAAGACAATTTAAAAGGCAAAGAAATAATAGTTTTCTTTATCCTCCATATTATTACAATTACTATTAAATAAAATACTTTTTATAAATTTATCAGTGTAACATCCCTTAAATAATTTTTATAAAATTGACTCCGATAAATGTGTTAAAAGTATTTTATTTAATAGTAATAGTAATAATGTAAAGGATAAAGAAAAACATGATTTTATTTCTGGGCCTTTTAAATTATCTTCTTATAGAATTGTATGTAAAAACAGTAATTTATTTGGAAATAAGAAAATTGCTTGGAAAAGAGATATTACTTTGAATAATTTATTGAATAATACAAAGGAAATTTTTGATAGAAAGACTATTCCTGGAGTAGTATATATTATCTTGAGCTTTTGTAAAAAGATATATATAGGTCAGAGTAGTTTGAGCTTACATGAAAGGACAAAGATATATAAAAGTAGGATTAGAAATAAATATTTCAGTTCAGCTTTATATATCTATGAAAGGGATACAGGCCAAAAGATACATAAAGGTAGGGTTAGAAATAAATATTTGAGATCAGCTTTATATATCCATAAAAAAGGTACAGGTCACATTATTAATTTTGATGAGACTAAGGGTATCTTTGAAAAAAATGAAATAAAAAAAGTCTTTATCATTAAAATTGTATGCTTCAGAAGCTATTAATTTGTTTAAAAGTTATTTTAATAGTAAAGGTGTGTGGGATGTGAGAATTGTGAATAATGTGTAGTATAAATCTATTATGTTTTAGTTCTTCAAACTTAAAAAGTCTGCTTGTAGCACTGAAACCATTGGTTATGTTTTAGAGTTTATATTTTTTGGCTAGTCTGCTTTAGTTATAAATTTGGAGTAATTTTTATTATTTTATTGACTAGTTTAGTTTTAGGCTTTTAATGTTTATATTATATATATATATTGTTTGATATCTATTCTTTCCAAATATATCTATATAATATTCAACTTGACATATATTAAATACAGTAATGTTCATGCAATTTAACTTATTCTTTTAGAAGTACTTTCGACTATATTCCTTTTAGTCATTGTTAATTATATCTAGATATAACATTGAATAATCAAAATGAGACATCATTTTATAACTCCCATAATTCCATTCAGTTTTCCCACAATTCTGTTATTTTAATGTTTGATGATTGACAATTTCATTGACATTTGATGAATTCTTAAAATTAATATAGCCTCTTTTATTTTACATTTATTGTGGTAATGTTGAATTTGTATAATTTTTATATTTTTATAATCAAATTTAAACCCATATTTACAAATTTTATTATGATCAAATAGAACAGATGATGAGTTTTACTCTCATCCTTTTCTAATTTTTTATCTTTTTGAACTCTTTTATATAAAAGCATATGTTCTGTTACTCTTTTTTCTAATGTACATTTAGATTTACCAATATATTGTAAGCCACATTTACATATTAATTTATATATAATACTATTTTGATTAAAACTTAAATTTTTGTTTTTCGAGTTATTAATTAATCTATTTGTATTATTTGTTGAGTGAAAAGCAATTTGACACAAATCATTATAAAGTTTTCTCATAAACTTAACTTGTTCATCTGATGTAAATGGTATTGCAATCCATTTCATCTTGATATTATTTTTACTTTTATTATATTGTTGACTATTTAAATTTTTTAATAGTACTAATAATACCATTTTTATTATAATCAATTTTCAACAAATCCTTAACAAATAAATGTACATTTTTTTAATTTTATCTCTAAAATACTTTCGTAATTTTTCATTTCGAAATAAGAATGACTTTAATCCAGATAAATTATGACTGATAGATACATTTGATTCAATATTAGATGAAATAATGAAATATATAAATATAAACTTTTTCCTAGTGGTTAATATTATAATATTTAAATTAACAAATCAACAATGGTTTATAGTGCATGTGAATCCAAAGCACAAGATAGAGTCCTTGAAAAAATAAGAATGAACCTTCTTATCCATTTTACCTATATTCTTTTATATATGCCAATCTTAAGCATTTTGGAATAAAAGTGTGAAGATCTTAAATTAATCACCTTTCTTCTTTTATTAACAAGCAGTAAAGTGAAAAATTTGCAAATGTCAATAGTTAAAATATAACTTTAAGAGAAGAAATGTGGCCAATTTAAGATCTTCACGCTTTCATTCAAAAGTGCTTAAGATTGGCCTATATAAATGAATATAGTAAAAAGGACAATACAGTCTGTACTTATTTTTTCAAAGACTGTCTTTGCTTTGGATTGAGAATATTTCATGTGCTCAATAAACCAGCATTGATATTGTTAATCTAATTAGTATATAATATTAACCACTAAGAAAGTTTGTATATATATATATATATATATTTAGAGGGGTTTGAACCCAGACTTCAAGCTCCCTATAACTATCCAATATATCTTCTATAACTGATACACATGTCTATATATATGCAAAAAAGGTAAATGATCTCCAATATATGTATTTATTCTGAACCAGCACTCATCAGTTGATCCGGATCATCATCTTTCACATATACATATAATGAGTGCTTGGTTTATATTAAGAAAGCAAATCTTCAAACTTTAATGAACAGGCTTCAGACTTTTCCATCTTCAACTCTTCAGCCATCCATATTATTGCAGTGATTATATGTATGTGTGAGAGATAATGATCCAAATCAACTGATGAGTGCTAGTTCAGCATAAAGTACATTGTATATTGGAGATCACTTATCTTTTTCTCATGTATGGGCTCATGTGTATCAGTTGTATAAGATGAAATGGATAACTAAAGGGATCTTGAAAGTCTGAGTTCAAATCCCCTCTAATTACAACTAGTTTAAAATATAAATACTATACGATATATGTGTGTGTGTTGTGTGTGGAAGTTGGAAAGCTAATCAGTTTGATGAAATTCTAGATAGAATGTTATAAAGTTATTATTATAATAACTGAATTTTTAAATGGAGTATTGTGTAATAAAATATTATTTTATGCCAAATTTAATTTTTTTTTAGCATTGGCTATTACTTTTTTTTTATCATATAATACTAAATTATCCAAGCACTTTACTACTGTTACACAATGCTTTATTTACCACTCTTTCTTACAGTTTACAGTTTCGATTGCCCCAGAAATCTTCTTCAGAACTACAACATAATACAAACATATGAATATACATATAAATATACATGAACATATAATTTACATTTTATATATACATCTTATAATAGCTTTTTATGTTACATTATTATTATTCATTTCTAAATATTTGTTAGTACGTTTTATTTAATTAAGTATTTGAAATACAGGCATTCTTTATATACATGGAGCTTAATTGTAAATATGGGGGATTTGAACTTAGACTTTCAAGTACCCTTCAACTATCCACACTATCTCATACCACTGATACACATGGCCACACACATGCAGAAAAGATAAATAATCACCAATATACGTATTTCATATTAAGTATAGAAATTTAACTTTCAAAGATAAGTCGAAGATTTTTAGAGTATTTTTATATGTACTATAACCATCTTTTGCAACGGAAATAAATTGACATTAATACAGACAGTGAAGTTATTTATAATTTTGTTAAAAAATGATTCTTTAAATCTTTGAAAGTTAAATTAATTAAATAAAACATACTATCAAATATTTAGCAGTCATAAATAATCATAAGTAATGAAGACCAAAATTGTATTGCCACACTAATATGTATGTATCCATGTACTTCAGCTAATGACTGTGTTACATTGTTAGTATTATGGAAAATAAATACATTGTTGCAATAGATTGATGATATAATGATTATATTGTTAAACTGTTAAAGTTATAGCTGGCATTCACAATAAATTCAAATCATCACATTGATGACCTTTAGACTGACCAGTAGAGAGATGGCATAAGAAGTTGAATATCAATAATTTCCATTAACATTAATATATGAAGAAATAGTCTAAGTCGTTACTTACACATATATTTTCTGTATAAATTACCAATAAATTAGAGATAACTGATGCTATTTTTTAAGATGTTCTACTGTTCAAGAAATCCCTGTTTGTTTACACACCTGTTCATTTCAGATGAAAATTTTCAATATATTATTTTTTAAAAAAACACCTACTTTAGACCTCATACCATTTCAAATGCCAAAATCTATATTAATTCAACTTTAGAATTATACATTTTCAATAATTGAGATTTTTAAATTAATTTTATTTCATTGTTTTTATAGAAAACAATCTTAGCTTGCTCAAACATAATTTTATAGTCTGTATTTCTTTCATTAATATATAATACAAAATTAAGTAAGATAATGTTTTATTCTACTGTTATGCACTTACAAGAACAAGGAATAATATAAACCACTCCAAGAATGGTATTTCTATCAATTTTATATATTATCAGTAAATTATTTAACGTAATATCTTTTTCTGAGCTATTTTTTAATTCCAAATATATTATAATTCCTGCTCAAAAACTTATAAGGAGGCAATTTAAAAGGCAAAGAAATAAAATCTTTTTCGTTTACTCTTAATTAATCTTTCAGAATATTCAATCTAAGATAATCTTTATAGAATAGTCTTTTTTAAAAACAGTTATCTTTTCTAGAACATTTTAACATTGTTACTATAGTAAAAAACTTCTTAAAGCAGCGATTTTATGTCAAACACGTTGCTAGCTCTCAGGTCTAATAATAGGTCTTTTAACATAGTGACTACATGCCAAACAATTATTTTTTAAATCTCTTATCACTAATAAGTCTAAACATTTTAATTGAACAACATTTGACATCCCTTCTGCTAAAATATATTTTGTAGAAGAATTAAGACTGCTAAATTTAATTCATAATTCTTCTAACATATTATTTTCTACTACAAACAAACACCCAATGTTCTTAACAAACAGCTTTAAATATACAAAATCATAATTAATATTTTTTCTCCAAATAATTAATATAAACTGAACTAAAGGAAAAATATAATAACCCATTTCCCACCTTTCTTTAATCTTATAAAACTTAGCATTATAAGTAATATACATAAAATCCTTTAACAATAAAAGCAGATCTCTAATATTTGTCTGAAAGTTTGTGGTGATGGTATATTATTAGATGTGATATGTTGGACAATTTCCATCATCTATGAGTGAATGTTGAATGTATAGTAATAACACACAAATAGACAACACAGGTAACTTTCCAAATACAAACAACTTGTTAGTAATAACACACAAATAGACAACACATGTAACTTTCCAAATACAAACAGCTTAACACAAATAGACAACACAGGTTTGTTTGTTATTACTAACAAGTTATTTGTATTTGGAAAGTTTAAATAAAGTTTAAAATTTTCTATACATTCAACATTCACTCATAGATGATGGAAATAGTCCAACATATCACATCAAATCTCTAATAACCTTAATTAATTTTATTTCTAGACAAAGGTCCATTATTAACTAACTCTGAAATCAGAACCTCAATATTCCTCAATTTACTAACAGTTTGACACATTTTTTGTATCAAAATGATCTTATACCCAATTACCCTTCATCCTAAAATTATTATTTTAAAAAGCTTTGAAAAAAAATGAAATAGTGAATTTGGCAACACCCATCACAGTAAAATCAAAAATAAATCTTAAAAAAAAAAACAACCTTGTAAGTTTTAATATTCATAAACATCTTAACTGACATAAAATCACTTGGATAACAATTTAAATATTCCACTCTATCAAAATGCTTATATTCTGCATTTTCTTCGCAATGGGTATTAAATTGTTTTTGTGTTTGAGTGTCTCTGCACCCGAGGAGTCTGCCTTCAGCAGGGAAACCGAGGAGTCTGCCTTCAGCAGGGAAACCGTTGATTATGATGAATTTTTAATTTTCATTTTGGCTAGTTTTATTAAATCTGAATTTAGTATAATTTTTTTTATTTCATGAACTAGTTTATATAATAATCAATCTAAATAAAATTGAAACAAACAACTAATTATATTCACAATTATTTAATTATTAACCCATATCTTACATCTTAATGATCATCATTTCCATATTGAATCTATGAAGAATATTATAATCTTGAAAAATATTTGGTGCTGATATGATATGCGCTCGGCAGCCATTTTGAATTTGAAAACACCCAAAAACACTGCTGGCACATGCAAGCGATAAATGACATTGACTAGAAACACTCAGTTTTCAAAAAAATAAATCGCCTAAGGTACTACAAATAAAAATGGGAGGAGACAAGAACGTAATGTGGAAATTAAATAGCCCGAGGCATCACATTTAAAAAAAGTCTGGGAAAGAGAGGAACGTGGGGACTTAAATAGCCTGAGACGATACAATTAAAAAAAAAAACAAATATTTTTTCTGTTAGTCAAAATATAATCCAATTCTGTTCTACCTCATTTGGAAGCTTCTATGTCTATTTCCATTTAGTATTTTTCCTCAAACAAAGAATTCATAATACAGTTTTTTCTTTTCCTGTAAACTTCATAAATCTTTGTCCTCTTTCATTTATATCACCATAACCAAATTTACTCACAGCAATTTCATTTTTCAGTTATGTTCTAATTCTGGCAATTGAAGTCTTCTATGACAATTTATAAATGTTGTTTGGTATGGTAATCTTAATCACAATAATAATCACGAATAACCTACATTTGGTATCTTCTTTTAATATGTAATCTTGCCATACTGTCTGATATGTTGTTTTTCTACTTTTTATTTACAATGAATTTAACTTCATTTCTGCTTCCAGTATTTTTGCGCATCATATTGACTTTTTAATTCAGTTGTCTCTTTGGTTTTTCTTTGAATTCTATGAATCTAACAATGTTCCATTTAAAATCATGCTGTTCTTTTCATTTCATTTGAAAATGGTTCATGGTTGCCGGTACCTAAAAAAAAGCCATTGAATGATAGCCCAAGTCAGCAATGAGTAGATTTTTAGGTTCTCTATTTTTAGTCACCAACTACTGTTTTGGATCATGACTTTTTTTTTTTTCGAGAATAAGAATCACAATTTAGTCTTGCCTACCATGATTGTAAATATCTACAAAAATCATTCACAAACATATTCTATTTTTAAGAAATTCCCAATGATAGGTCAGTTTGAATTTATCAAACAACGGAAAGAACATTTCATTGTTGTTCATCGAAAGCCAGAAAACCCACCCCACTGGCCGATATATTTTGGTGAACTGACCATTCATAATCATTTTCCATATGAATAATCATATAGCAATAACAATTGCAATCTCAAAAACATATAGAGTGGAAAATGGAAATTTGCCACAAGAACATATAGAGTGGACATTGAGAATTTGCCAAACTTGGTTTTATTTAAGACCCAAAGAGAAATCAAAGAATCTTTTATCTAACAATTTCTTTCTGCAGCCATAAATCATAACCCATAAATGATAAAGATATGTCAAATGATCAGATTTAGAAGTGGTTATTGCTTAGAATATCAAAAATGTGCAATAAAAGAAGTTATAGAAAGAACTAATGAATACAAGTTACCATTTTGCATCAGATCCGAAGATTATGAAAAAGTATTTAACTCTACAAGCATTATCTTAGTGATTCACTCTTTGGAAAACCAAAATATAGTCTCAGGATAATGTCAAACTGTGAAGAAGGTTCACCAAATGGAACAGCAATGATTAGATTATAATACTAAAAATATAACATTGATAATGATGTGTGTCAGACTTTGCATCTCCATATTTTTAAAATAGTTTTTATATTATCTTACAATAGTTTTATGGAAGTTGTGGATTAAAATAAAACAATAAATATATAAAGGGAGATTATTTATTATCTAGATTTTGCAGATGATTGTTCTTGTGAAGAGTTTTAAGAAATGTAACACATCTATAAGATGAAAACAACAAAGTTGGATTAAAGATAAATATTGAAAGGATTAAAGTAGAGGCAAAATTCTCCATACAGTTAGTGCCACTCAGTACAAGCCAGAATAATCAATGGATGCAAGAAGGGTCATATCTAGTACCTACTCATCCAATATCCCCAGACTAGTTTTTAGCTCATGGCTTTCATCAGTGAAGAGCCTTAATGCACCTAGTTCTTAGGATCTAATGCAACACCCACCTTTTACATTTTTAGATAACAATAAAGCTTTGAGTCCAAAATGGAAACATAATAATGTTTTCAAGCTAAACTCAGTTGCATAGAATTGAACTCAGTTTAGCATCCATACTTTTTTTGGTGTCTTGAAGGATTGGTATTAAAACATCAAACATCACACGGACACCATTCTTACTTGCACAAGCTGGTTTTTCACAGAAGCAAAATTCTCCGCACAGTAATGCCACTCAGTGCTCTGTGAAAAACAGCTTATGTAAGCATAAGAATGTTGATCATGTGATGTTTGATGGTAAAGCATGGATGCTGAACTCAGTTCAGATCTATATAACTACACAAGGTAATGAGATTAGCTTGAAAACATTGTTGTGGTTTCTTTTTGGACTCAAAGCTTTATAGTCAGCTAAAAAAGTAAAAGGTGGCTGATCCTAAGATCTAGGTGCAGTGCTCTCAGATCCAAGGCTTCCTCACTGATGAAAGCCACTAGCTAGAAACTGGTTTGCAGATATTGGATGAGTAGGCAGTACATAGGATTTTTTGCATCAACCTACCTGCATCCATTGATTGCTCTGGCTTGCACTGAGTGTCGTTACTGTATGGAGAGTTTTGCTTCTGTGAAAAACAGCTTGTGCAAACATAAGAATGATGGTCATGTAATGTTTGATACTTTTCAATAAATGAAATACAAAGATTGATATGAATTAGATGAAGTTAACAACTATAAATATATTGGTTTGGATGTAGTGGAAATGGAGATGTAATGAATGAAATTAATTGTAGAATTAAACTTGGATGAAGTTGCTTTTGGTGGAAAAATGTTCCTATTAAATGTGTCTTCTATCAGTTCAAACATATAGATCTGAGACTTAGATGGCAAGACATGAACAATGTAAGCCATGCAGCAAAGTCATGGAAAGATATATATATTAGAAAGAACAAAGAGCCATCAAAAGTGAATTATTTAGCAGAACAAGTAGATACCATTGACATAATTAAAAGATGAAATATATTGATCATGTTGCTACAGAAGAGAGACAACTTAAGTCTTAAATTGAATATTAAAAAAAGTGTAGGAGTATTAAAGAGATTTTGATGTTTTCTGAAATGATGCTGAGAAAAGAAGCTACTGAGCAGAAAAAGTGAATTAAACTTGAAAAGACCTTTCTTCCTGCTGGGGATTGATGTTTAAAAATGATGATGATCGGTTGGTTAAGCTGGATTGACTACAAGTCAAATACGTGAGGAAAAAAAAAGCAAGCCTAAATGAAACCATGATTTTTCTTAATTGAATTCAAACCCAAGTCATAAGAAAAACAGAAAGCGCTATCATGCCTTTAATTTGCGGGGCAGGGAGGGGGAATATGTTGGGCTATCAAAAAGTATTCTCCTTATTGATGTTTAAAAATGGGATTTTTCATACCCAGATCATCATCAGGATCATAACGACGTTTAGACTTCCACAGAGCATGACTAAGATGATCAAAGATATAAGTTCTAACCACGTAATCGAATTTAATTGTTTCGAGAAGGTGCTCATTCCTTGAAATGTCTTCTTAAGCTAACAAGACTTCATTTTTGGCACGATCATCATGACTATAGGTTTTGAATTGATGGCTTGCCTTAATGATGATGATCGGTTGGTTAAGCTGGATTGACTACAAGTCAAATACGTGAGGAAAAAAACAAGCCTAAATGAAACCATGATTTTTCTTAACGTGGATTCAAACCCGTCATAAGAAAAACAGAAAGCGCTATCATGCCTTTAATTTGAAAGGCAGGGAGGGAGGAATACGTAGGGCTATCAAAAAGTACCCTCCTTAGCTAAATTTTATTGTAATATTGCATATATATATACACACAACACTGGGTATTTATATATCTCTCGACTTTATTTGCTGTTGTTCCAGATTTGTTTTTACTTTATTCTTTGTCTCTAAAGCCGACGGCAATAACTATTTCTGCTATTTTAAATATTATTACCTCTTTATGTAATTAATACTTAAAAACTAAATTTTCAAAACTTTTGAACGGCTACCAAATTGTTTAATTTAATAGACTACTCGGAACAAAACCCCTCCAATTTTCCAAGTCATCGTTTTCCAATTAATTTGTTTTGAATGTTAGCCCACAATCAGTAAGCAAAAAGCTTTACCGCCTTTCTAATAATTATCAGTGAATTTTAAAGTAGATATTCAGTTGGACCGCTTAGGCGCAAATGATAATAATAGCTGTCATTGTTTGCGTAGTCTTTAAAACAATTTCAGTCTAGCTTCGTAAACTTTAATTTGAAGAACACTTTACCTCATTAAGATGAAAGACAAACAAGCATGTTCCTACTTGTTTTTAAAGACAGTCTTGTTTTCTTCTTTATTCACGTGAAAATAATCTTAGATCATCAATGATAAATTTAGAAAAATATTACTCATAAGTCAAGGAATTAATATAATAAATAAAATTTAGTATAAATTATCCAAAATATAGAATTCTCTTATTAGATTACTATTTTTTAATATCTTAGCATTTTCTCTTCATGGGATGAGGCATCTATCAACTTTAGGCCCCATCCAAGTAAAGGGGAGAAGGGGGCATGAATCTTGGGGAATCTGAACCGATCACAAACCGCCTTATATTTTTCTTTCTTATAGCTGACCTACAAATAATTTGGTTAACCATTTGATTATTGATCAGTGAATGGGTATCTAGCGATTATAAGCCAGAGCACTGAGTTAATATGAGCGGAGTTTAGCCGATAGTAATATAATCTTTATCACCGATCAAAAGAGGAGGGGGGGTATCATATTTCTCTGGCGATGAGTGATTTGTGTCAAAGTTGTGAGGGCAGTACATTTGACACTCATCAAACTGTAGTAATTTGCAATCTATATATATACTGAACAATGATAAAAAGTATGTGTGAGATTGTGGCCTAGGTCCACTGATAAGTGTTGGTTCAGCATGAAATGTGCATCTTAGGATCATAGATCTTTTTTCACATGTCTTTGGTCATATATTTATTACTACATCCCTCCACAAGATGTTAAAAGTGGATAGAAACCAGTCCCTACCTTGTGTGAGAGTGGTGTAGTGAAAATTATGATACAAAAGTATTATTTATTATTGGATAATTTTAGTCTAATGAATGACTAATAAAAATTATTAAGTCATGGATTATCTTTTAACATTCTGCGAAAGATTTAGTTAAATGGAATTTTATTTGAATATCATAAACAAACGATTTCAAAATATGCTGATTGATTATATGATTTTTCACATATTAGATTAGGAGAAGCATTTGTTAATATATGTGAGTGCATGTGTGTTAAGTGGACTGGGGGGGGGGGCTGTATTCAACAGTTGTCTATAAAATTGCTGCATTTTAACAATTTATAACTTAAATCATAGCGTTTAATAATTTTATTTAAAATTTTAAAAAAAAGAGAAAGAATAAATGTTACGAAGTGGTGCATTAAAGATGACTTTAATTTAACTTTTTCTCTCTGGCGCACAATTAATTTCTAAATTCGCATGTACTGATGCCATCGTCCAACTTTTATCAAGCGTTTTCTTCATTCTATTTTACGTTTAAATAAACTTCGCAATTGCGAAATGTAATGACTTAACGCTATCCTACATTTAAATGTTGACTTCATATACATTAGCGTCTTAATGACGTAACGAGCTGTTCAAAATTTATGATGTAGGGCTAAAATAGTCAACCACTCAATGATAAGCAGTCATCGGCGATGATCAAGCGTTATCACATGGCCCATCGTAGTGTAATGCATAAATTATTCAACCAGCCTTCAGCTAAAAAAATTAACATTCTTATATACATATTTGTCTCAGATGTGTTAAATCCAGGCGTCTCTAGACCGGTCCATATCCTTCTTGGCCGACAACTAGCTGTGATGTTTGCAGATTAAAATTAGTACAAGCACTCATGGGCATATATAAGTGTTCATTGTAAACAACATTAAAAGTTTTAAGTACATTCTAATTCAAAGATACATATAATCGAAAATGTCAAAACATGTTGACTGTTCTTAAAAGCTAAAAAATATAAATAAATTGTGAGCGGGGGGTAAATATGATTGAATTTATTTAATTTTGGTAACATATTCTATTTGACTAATATCGATTTTCGTGACTTGAAACTTATTAAAAAATGTAACATAAAGTGATCGCTTATGGTAGATGTGATCGGCAAGTTTTAAACGATGTCCGACTTGTTGTTTTTTTGTAAATAATCTTCAATTATTAATATACTGCTTATACTGCATTTCAAAATTATTTTTCGGATTCTTTAACGTCATAGCGTTTAATTTACTTTAAAGTCATTAAAGGGAACGTTACTCGCAGAGTTACCTCACGTCAAACTTGACACAAAATAATATTTCGATTCGGTTGAAGCTGTGAATAAATTAAAATTATTAGTATTATATTTGACATAACAAATTAAATAAATCATTTTCAACCATTATCAATTCCCTTCAGCGTGAAGGTTTTCCGATTTAAAGATTCTCTTCGGCACGTCTCACCAACAAATTTCTTTCATCCATCCATCTTTCATGTAGTCTTTTTCTCGATCTTTTATATTCTCTTAGCATTCAATTTAAGATATTAATTGTCTCATCTATTATCACCTCTTCTGTTCCATTTCAACCCCTTAATTCCTTAAATGATATCTTCTTATTCTCTTAGTGAAGTATTTTATATTCAATCCCTTCTTGTTACTCCCACACATACCTCAAACTTTGCTGAGCGGTCCTGAAGACTATTGTTCTATTAAATACCTAAGTTTTAGATCCATAACGTAAAACTGGTAAAACCTCTATTTAAAACCTTGTTTTTCAAATAGACATATTTCCTTTTCACAAAGTATTTTATCCACTTATCTTTCTTTATACATTGATAAAATTATAAAAAAATCAAACAAATCAACCTTTTTTTTTTTTTTCAATGCTTATTGTGCAAAAGTAGGGATAATATATGTAACTGTAGTGTAAATGAATATATAGATATATATGGCATGTCATCATCATCAACCATCATCAACCATTATCAATCCACTGCAGGATGAAGGTCTCTCCAAGTTCAATCCATCTTTTAGCTTCTCTTCTCCACATGACCCCTGCACACTTTCTTATTTCATCCATCCATCTCACATGTGGTCTCTTTCTGGATCTTTTAAATCTCTTGGAATCCAGTTTAAGATTTCAGTTGTCCATCTATTATCTCTTCTAGCAATATGTTCAGCCCAACTCCACTTCAGTCTTTTAATTTTTTCAATGAGGTCAGTAACACCTGTTTGATTTCTTACCCATATATTGCGTTTTCGATCTCTTCTTGTTACTCCCAACATGCATCTCTCCATACTTCTTTGAGTGGTCTGAAGTCTCTATATTGCTCTTCTATTAAGTGTCCAAGTCTCAGATCCATAAGTAAGAACTGGTAAAACATATTTATTAAAAACTTTCCTTTTCAAACACATAGGCATATTTCCTTTTAGTATCAAGTTTTTTCTACCAAAAACACTCCAACTAAGTTTAATTCTATGATTAATTTCATCCATTATGTTTCCATATGTATTAATAATCTGACCAAGGTATTTGTAACTGTTAACTTCTTCTAACTTATCATAATCAATCTTAATTTTCATACTTTAAGAAAATCCATTAAACATTACTTTAGTCTCTTTAACATTTATCTTTAGTCCACTTTCATCTGATAACTCCTTCAACATTTCCTGCAGCTCTAAAGCATTATTTGCAAAAACAACCTGCAAAATCTAAATGACTTAAATAATCTCCACTTATTTTCACTCCTTTAGCTTCCCATTTTAATCCACAAAATACTTCTTATAGCTGTAAAAATTTTTGGAGATATAGAGTCACCCTGTCTTACACCCTTCTCAATGTTGACTTTCCCAGTAGCATTATGTAATCTAATTGTTGCTGTTGCATTTTTATAAATATTCTTTAAAATATGACAATATCCTGGATCTATACCTTGATGATCCAATGCTTTAATCACTGAAGAAATGTTCATAGAATCAAATGCCTTTTCATAATCTACAAATCCAAAACACAATGGCCCTTTCTATAACTTCTCACTGAAGAAATGTTTATAGAATCAAATGCCTTTTCATAATCTACAAATCCAAAGCATAATGGCCCTTTCTATAACTTCTCTCAATACCTGGTTATGATCTACTGTACTAAAACCACTTTTAAATCTAGCTTGTTCTCTTAGTTGGTGGAAATCCAATGTTCTCTGTAGACGAGTTGTAATTATCTTGGTAAAAAATTTGTATAAAACTGATAAAAGGTTGATGGGTCTGTAATTTCTAATATCTTCTTTATCACCTTTTTTAAATATTAATATTAATACTGCATTCTTCCAATTATCTGGTACATCTTTATCATTTAGACATTTGGTATAAAACTTTGTTAAAAAAATTTCTATTTCTTCACCTGCTTCTTTTAATATATCATTTATAATTCCATCATTACCTGGAGCCTTTCTTTTCTTCATACATTGCATTGCATGTCTCACTTCTACATTTAAAATTCTGGGCAATTCGGAAGATGTAATAGATATAGGAGGTACTTGTTCTTTATTACTATATTATTCTTGATAAAAGTCTTCTACCAATTTCATGATGTCATCGCTCTTTTTAGTAATAATTCCATCTTTTTTTCTTATTGCAGATATAAATTTCCTACCAATACAAAAATGTTGTTTTACACTCTTGAGACTTTTATTCTCTTCTACAGCTTTCCTTGCTATTTCACAGTTATACTTTCTTATATCATTTTCAACTGTTTTTCCCACCATTTTACAGAATTCAAGGTATTCAATCCTTTTTAATGCATCATTTTAGTATATCTTCATATTCCTTCTTTTCTTTATAAATTCTCTAGTTTCAACAGAAATTTTATTGGTCAATTGCTGCTTTTTTCTACCAGCTATCTTTGTTGCAGTTTTCAAAAGTGTATCAGTTATTTTCATATTAATTTCATTTAAATGTGAATCATGTTCAAAATCTACTAATGCTTGAAATCGATTTTTAAATTCTAATTTAAATTCATTAGAATGTTTCTGAAGATTAGGAATATCCATTGTAAATATTGTTTTTCGTAATAATTTTTGTCTCTCTAGCTTTGCATTAACATGTATCTTACATCTTACTAATCGATGATCACTTCCTGTGTTAAATTTATTAAGAACATTACAATCTTGAAATACGTATTTTCTGTTAGTCAAATTATAATCCAATTCTGCTGTACCTTCATTTGGATGCTTCCATGTCCATTTCCTTTTAACATTTTTCTCAAAAAAAGAATTCATAATATAAAGTTTTTATTTTTCTGCAAACTCCACAAGTCTATGTCCTCTCTCATTTCTATTACCATAATCAAAATTACCTACAGCAATTTCATCTTTCATTTGTTTACCGATTCTAGCATTAAAGTCTCCCATAACAATTTTAAAATGTTTACTCTGATCAAAAGCCTTTTGTACATCCATATAAAAATTGTCTACTACTTCATCACTATGAGAACTTGTGTATATAGTTAAAAGGTTACCTTGACAACAGTTTAAAATTGTTGATTGTTATTGATATTGGGATTATCTAAGTGTTAACTGGTTTTTAATGATGCATATATATATATATAAGTAATAAGATATATATATATAAAAAAGAGTAATTTACAAGTAGATGTGTTATATATTTATATGATTAAGTTGTGTATGTATTTATGTTTTGTAGCACTGAGGACGGCTGCTGGGATGTCGAAACTGTTAGATGGATTAAATTTAAATTAATAAAATAAGCATTGAAAATGTAAAAAAAAGGTGCATTTGGTTGATTTTTCATATCTTCTTTTAATATTAAATTATCTCTATCAATCCAAGTTCAATTTATGATTAATTTTACCCATTATGTTTCCATCTGCTTTTTCTAATTCATGATTACCAATATTTATTTCTTCTGAAAAAAAAATCCATTGAACACTACTTTAGTCTTTTTAACATTTACCTTTAGTCCTATCTTCTTACTTTCATATGATAATTTTTGCAACTTTTCCTCAAGCCCTAGAACATTATTTGCAAAAATAACCACATCATCCATAAAATCTGGATGATTTAAATAATCTCCATATATTTTTATTCCCTTTCCCATTTTAATTCATAAAACACTTCATGTAAAACTATTGTAAAAAGTTTTGATATCCATATCATACATCCTCATTAATGTTAATCTTCACATGATCACTATCTCATACTAGCACATAATTGTTATTAAACAATTCAAAACAAAGCAAAACTCTCCATACAGTAGTGTCATCTCACTGATGAAGTAGTGTCTCCTCACTGATGAAGGCCACAATCCAGAAACTAGTCTGGGGATATTGGATGAGTGGGCACTAGATAGATTTTATGCACAAGCCTTCTGACATCCATTGATTGCTCTTGTTAGCACAAGATGGCACTACTGTATGGAGAGTTTTGCTTTGTTTTGAATTGTTTAATGTTAATCTTATTGATGTCACCATGTTATCTAATGCTGTTGCATTTTGATAAATATTCTGCAGACTATAACAACATTCTGAGTCAATATCCTGAGGGGTTGACGTTCTAATTGCTGTGGAAATCTAAAGCATAATGGTAATCTGTTTTTACTTATCCTTTATATATCTTCTTTCAATACTTGCACATGATCCACTACACTAAAACCACTTAAATTCAGCTCACTCTTTTGTTTGGATTGAATCCAAAGTTTGCTGAATAGAAATTGGAAATTTATAGAAATGATGAAGAACCAATTGGTCTTCTTCCAGTCATGTTGTAAATTTTTATCACTTAAACATTTTTTATTATAGTTTTGCTAATACTTTTTCTATTTTTTCACCTGTTTTTATATGTCAATAATAATTGTATCATTTCTTGGGATTTCTCCATTTTTCATAGATTTAATTGCAGGTCTCATGTTTTCATTTAATATTCTTGGTAATTCAGACAATGCAATTGTAACTGTATTTACATGTTGGACTATTTCCATCGTCTAATATTAAATATTGGATGTCTTTAGAAAAAATTAACTTTATTTAAATTTTCCAATTACATTCAACTGTTAGTAATAGCATTGAGGTTAGTATATGCATAAGATTTGAGTGATGTTCTCTTTTCTTCAGGTGTTGCTGGCCTGACTGATGACAGTACTAGCATTGGAATTGAAGCTTTAGATTCTTGAATATTGATTTCAAGGTAATGCTCTAACCAAGTGACCTATCCTGATAATGAATATTGAATTTTAAAGTAACTCTCTAATCAATTGAGCCATCCTGAAAGAATAATTCAATTGGTTAAAGTATTACCTTAAAATTCAATATTCAAGAATCTAAAGTTGATTTATTGTCTGTCACTGGTCAGTCCGGTAACCCCTGAAAAAGAGAGAATATCACTCAAAACATGCATAAATACTAGCCAGTGTGCTATTACTAACAGTTGAATGTAATAGGGAATTTAAATAAAGTTAATTTTGTCTAAAAACATCTAAATATTAGATGGTGGACATAGTCCAACATATAAATACGACTAAAATGCCATTATCGCAAATCTTCAGGAAACGTGTAATTGTAAGGCTTATACATAGGCTAAACTCTCCATACAATAGCACCACCAGTGCAAGCCAGATAGCGCAAAGTAGATAGGGATTTTATGCATAAACCTTTTTGCATCCATTGATTACTCTGGTTTTCACTGGGGGCGCTACTGTATGGAGAGTTTAGCCTCTGTGTAAACAGCTTGTGTAAGCATAAGAAATGGTGATCATGTGATATTTAATGATTTAAATTGTAATGCTTACTTTGTTTTCTTCTTATATGTTAGTACATAATTCTTTATAGAATTGTTTTACATAATTTTATGATGTCATCTCTCATTCTAATAATGGTTTCACCTTTCTTCTTTCTTCATATGCTGGAATAACTTTTTCCTTTCAATACTAATATATTATTTTATATTTTTGGAACATTTATTTTATCCTATAACTTTCTTTGTCAATTAACAGTTATATTTTTTCTTATATCAGTATTAACACTTTGTTATAACTCCCAAATATTTGATTCTTAATGGATCTCTTAAATATTTCCATATTCCTTTTTTTCTTATACATTAATTTGTTGTCATTTGAAAATTTATTATGAACTATTATTTTTTCATACCAGGTATATTTGTTACCATTCCAGTAAAATATTGGTTACCTTTTTATTGATTTCAATTGGGTTCAACTTACCACCAATGTCTTTCTATATTTCAAAACATTTAATCATGTTTCAATTTAGATTTATTGAAGTGTTTCAGAAGGTTAGAAATATTAATTGAATCTCAATAATCATTTGTTACTTCCTGTGTTGAATCTATTGAAAACGTAGTTTTGAAATATATATTTTCCATTAGTTAAAATTCAACTCAATTCTGTATTGTAGCTTCATTTGAATGTTTCCATGTACATTTCAATTTAACCTTTTTTTTTTTCACAGAAAAAATTCGTAAGATGTAATTTTTCTTCATTGCAAATTCCACAAGTGTATATCCATCGATTACCACAGCCAAACTTGCAGGACTTCTATCTTACAACCATTTATCCATTTTAGTACTAAAGTCTCCTGTAGTAATTCTAAATATTTGGTATGATCCAAATCATTTTGTACATCCATATAAAAAACATCTATTTCTTCATTAGGATGAGAGTTTGTTATGTTATAAATTTGAATTATGACCATTGTGTATTTCACTGTCAAAGCAGATTTTTCAAAAGCAAAGGACTATTAAGCCTGAAATATATAGTAAATAAATTCCCCATTAACGTTGGTTTCATTACCCAAAATGCAAAGCAACACAAACATAAATATATACCAAATAAATTTCCCATAGTATTGATCTATTATTGTTTTTGTATTTGGTAGCAAACATTTGTAGTTTTTCAAAATTTTGCCTCATTTGTTTATTAATGAATTTGCTATAATTTATTTTTTATTAACTAGTTTAACTTTTGCCGTTTGATATTTACATTTTTAGAAGTTTTTAATAAAAGTTAATATTTTATTTAATATTAGAGTGTTCTTCTTCTTACTCATGTAATCTTCCTTCACTTGAAAGTAATCTGCTATTGTAAGTGGCTAAATGGCAGCTAGAGTTCACAACTAGGACATTCTTAGCATCCCCTCTCTTCAGTTGTCAGTCATTGTCTTGGTTCATGACTTTACATGGGAATAAGAGTCATGATTTTGTTTTGTCTGTTATGATACTTAATATCTAATAAATCATTCACACACACGGTTGACCTACCTTCAGGAAAACTACTATGATGTTTCATCATCTTATGAAATTCAAAGATAAAAAGCCTTTAAACTCAAACTTTAGCGGAAGTGTATTAATGAGTAGCCTATTCACATTTATTCTCAACATGAAGAATAACGTAATAATAATGACTGCATCCATTATGTTTTATATATGTATTAATAATAGTTTAATGTATATTTATATAAATGTAAATTAACATTGCCTGTGTTTCTAAATACAAGTTGCTAAATTTTCTAGAACAAATGTAAATATATATTAAAAGATAAAATAGAAAATATTTTGTGTACCTTTGAAGAGATAATTAAGGAAAATATTAATTAAATGCTATGTATGGAGTATACTACTATATGGTTGTGAAACATGGTCATTGACAATAAAAAAAATTAAAAACAGATAAGAAGCTTTTGAGATGCAATCATGGAGAAGGATAGGAAATATTAGGTGGGTGAATAAAATGATAAATGAAAAAACGATATTGATTGAGGAAATTAGAAAGAGAAACTGGATTGGACATATATGAAGAAAAAAGAATCTAATAAAAGATGTTTAGGAAAGAAGGGTGGAAAAGGTTGACCTTGTTGAATGATATGAGGTAGTAAGAGATATGTGGAATTGAAGAGCCGGACAATAAAGAGAACAAAGTGGAAAAATTGATGAAATTTGCGATGTGATTGCTCTTTGGACGTGTCCATAGGACAGAATACTATTCATGATGATGATAATATTAAAATACTAATAAAATAAACTTATACTAATATTATCTATACAGGCATGGTTTCACCTATTATAAAGAGATCTATAGTAATAGATGAAACCATAGTCGTACAAAGAATTTGACTTATATACTTATTCTATTTTATAAATATTTGAAAACCAGGCACTCTTCACAAATCTGGGAGCTTAATGGTAAGTATAGGGGATTTGAACTCAGATTTTCAATGATATGGATGGCTGAAAAGTTGGAGGTTGGAGTGGATTGAAGCCTGTCCATTAAAGTATGAAGATTTGCTATCCTAATATAAACTGAGCACTGATTATATATATGTGTGGGAGATGATAATCTGGACCAACTGATGAGTTCTGGTTTAGCATGAAATACGTATATTGGTGATTATTTATCTTTTCTATATGTGTGTGGATATGAGCACCAATTGTATGAGATGGTGTGGATAGTTGAAGGGTGCTTGAAAATCTGAGTTCAAATCCCCTATATTTTCTATTTTATCTATTATTACTAGTATAGCATTAAGTAGTATTTATTTTTTTATATCAAAAGATGTATGTGACTGTATATAAAAAGAAGAGAAATAAATATATGAAATGTTAAAAAAACAAAAAAAACATTTAATTTATAAAAACTTTGTTTTGAATTGAATTTGAAAGTGGTTTATAATTTTCGTTGTTTTTGTTAGTTTTATCTTAACCTTAATCTATTTACAGGAATCTGCGAAGAACTTGTAACTGAAATCATCCCATCTTTAATGAAATTAAACAATAATGTTTACAATAAATGTTTACGTTTTTCCAATTAACGAAATAAAATCTTTGGAGAATCAACTTTTTAAGGTATTTAAAAGATATCAGAATTAAATAGTTTTAGAGTTTATTTTTTTGGCATTAATTTTTAGATGGAATAGCTTTAGGTTAATTCGTTCGGAGCAAGTAAAAACACGAAATAACAAAATCCAATTTCTCCAAATTAAATCAGATTAATTATCTTGAGAGTTCTTGTTAGAAAAATAAAAGTTTTTCCTGTTTCCAGTTTACTCATATATATATATACAAATTCGAGTACTACAGTTGATCTAAAACTTTCTCATTTGAAAAAACAAATTAATACCCACGAATAACAGGTAGGTGGAGATAAAGAAGTTTCAAAGGCAATGTTATTCGGCGAACTTGTGAAAAAAAAAAAACATTACACAAAATAAATGGTTTTCCCATTTGTACTTACGAACGTTATTATTAAAATTTGCGGCTTTATAAATTTCATGTACAAATTTCTCCTTTTAAATTATCTGAATAAAGCGAAAACTTTTACTTGCTCACGATTGTCTTTAATTAGCCGATGTTTCCCACCCAATTAATGCCATTTAATTCATACATAATTATTTTATAGCTTTCTCTAATGATTACTAAAGATTTAAACTATTAATAAAAAAGTGCGCAAACTTTTTGATTCGGAGTCTCCCATTTTTAACCGCCGATTACCCAGGCCAGTATGCATAATGTCCCAAAGCTACGTAAATAATGTTGTTTAAACTACTTATATATAATAATTCTTATTTTATTTAAATTATAATCACTATTTGACATTTTTTTTAAAAAAGTGGATGTCTTATTAGCAGACCCGTACAGTGCGGGGAGTGTAGTGCGTCCGGGCTACCTAGATCTATGACAATGTAGAGGGTAAATGCTATACATGATTTTTTTTGAAAGGCGGCAATATAATTTTGCACCCGGGCGGCACAATCCACGGAACGGGCCTGGTTATTAGGGTGTTCCGTGGTTTAGTGCTGAGGTAGAGTATCCACTCTTAAAGTCCTTGAATTTCTGGGCTCGAACAGTTTATGAATTTCACAGCAAAAGAGCCG
This sequence comes from Epiperipatus broadwayi, assembly GCA_028023455.1. Taxonomy (NCBI): domain Eukaryota; kingdom Metazoa; phylum Onychophora; class Udeonychophora; order Euonychophora; family Peripatidae; genus Epiperipatus; species Epiperipatus broadwayi. Next base: position 1,192,842 of record JAQFVV010000081.1, on the reverse strand, counting down.
GCCATTCATTATTATTATAATATTTGAAACGATTTCTAAAGTATTTTTATATACACATTACATGCTACATAATGCCACGCATGGTTTCATGCATTGTTAGAACTGTAGACTCTGGAGTTCAAAGAGCATGGCTCCTGCTGAATTGCAGTTGCGACTGACATTTCTAAGTGCTTGAACTTTTTATGAATTCGTAGCAATTATCCATGTCATTATCCATTTCTATTTTTCAGCTGTTGTATTTAAACTTAAACGTTTTCGCTGTTTGTGAAATTGTTGATCATTTTCTACCATATCAGTCCATTGTTGGATAAATGAAGATCGTCCAGTTTTTCATATAGAACTGGGCACATTTATAGCTTCTTCTTTTGACTTATTCCAGCAAAATTTCTCTAACTCTTTTATTTATCTTGCATATGAGCTCTTTCTACCTCTTTTAAAATCTTGGAAACTTAAGTTTCATTTAAACTAATGATACTGAACAAATATGTGTAACAGATTGTATCTGGATCAGCGGATGAGTGCTGATTCAGCACTAAATGTGCATTTTGGGGATTATACATCTTTTTCACATCTTTGGTCATATGTTTATGATTACACCTCTCCACAAGGTGTTAAAAGTAGTTAGAAACCAGCCCTTACCTTATGTGAGAGAGGTGTAATGAAAATTACACTACAGAAATGTTATTGATTAAGTGAATAATCTCTGGTCTAATGAATGACCAATAAAAATTATTAATGATACCACTTCCAGACAAAAAATGGTTATCTTTTAAGATTAAAAATGCTCCAACTGCCCATGTGAATATAATGTTATTTTTCCATGTCTTCTCCTAATTTAGATATTATCGAAACTCTGCGGACCATTTCTCACAATTAAAATAAAAGGTATTCTAAGCCAATAAACATCACATGATCACCATTTCTTATGCTTGCTTATAACTGTTATTAAAACAGGCAAAACTCTCTATACATACTGCCACTCAATGCAAGCCAGTACTGAACTGAGTGCAAACCTATATGACTATAAAAGCTAATGAGCTTGGATTGAAAATATTATAGTATTTTCAATTTAAGACTCATAGTTTTGTAGTTAAGTAGAGATTACTCTAGCTTGCTGTGTGTGGCAATATATATAGTGAGTTTTGCCTGTTTTAAAAAGAGAATACTTAATGAAAAGCATGAAAGAGCTCTGGTAATAAACAAGAAAATTAAATAACTAGTACAATAAATAATAATGAAATGCTTTATTGCTTGGGAGTTTGTAAGAAAGCTGAACACAGGAAGTTACATTTGCTATGAACCATAAACTTTGAACTCTACTACAACACAACAGTTATGAAGAATGGAAAAGAGTTAAGAAAGGGTGGAATTATTATACATATTTTAAAATAGATGAAGAAATATAGTAGCAAAATATAATAAAACTAAGTAATTAGCAAATGAATAATAATTTAATGCTTTATTACTTGGGAATTCATAAAAAAAGTTCCAACACAGGAAATGACAAATCTGCCATGACACATGAACTTTGAACTTGCTAACACAGCAATGATGAAGAATGGAAAAGCTCCAATAAAGAGTGTACTTATTTTAGATATCTTACAAGAAATAGGTGAAAAAATAGAAACTGCAGTAGTATTGCTGATTTAAAAAAGTTAAAAGAAGATATGATATAAATTACAGACCTATATTAGATTTTTAATAAAATTGTTATAATTTAATTATGAGAACTTGGACCCCAAACAACCAAATTAACAAAAGAGGTTTCAGAAAGGTATATCACAAGTATTTATAAAAAATTATAGGTAAATTAATATGGATTATCATTTTGTTTAGCATTTTTGTAATATTAAAAGGCAGTTGATTCTTATACGCATTTCAGTAGTAAATAGAGGTATAAAACAAAAAAATATAAATACAAAATATTATTAAATTCTGAAATGTCTTTATTAAAATGTAAGAGCAGAGCTTGGTCTCCATACTGTTGAGTGTAGGATAGGATGATTCCTTTTCTTTTTAAAGTTGCAAAAAGTATTTTGCAAATTAAAATGTGAAGATAAGGAAATATAAATAAATAAAGTTTAATTAACATCTACATTTAGAAGATAATGAGATTGTTTTAATAAATAACGCTTCAGAGCTTCAGGAAATGTTGCCAAGGTTATCAGATAGTAACAAAAAATATATACTAAAATAAATGCTAAACAAAACTAAAGAAATGCTAAATGGTATTTAAAAAAAGAACTGAAAATTGATAATAAAAAATAGAAAAAATTAATACTACAAATACCTTGATCAGATTATTAATGCAAACAATGCATGATAGAAAAAATAATTTTTGGATGATGTACTTTTTGCAAAAATAATTGATGTATGGGTGTTTTATCCTGTCACCCAAGTTTGGCAGCCATTTTATTTTGGATTATACAGTTTCAGGCCCTACAAGTATTTTTTTTTTCAATTTTATTTTACCAAATAAATTAGTCATTAAGTCAATTATAAATTCCATTCAGAAGGTTTATTTCATTTTTTATTCATATTATTACATGTAAACACTAACATGTTCCATATATTGTCATAATTTGTGTCTTTGTTTGATAAAACAGCATGCAGGATAATATGTATTAATGGGCATGATATAACATTTTGCATTTCTTAAGTATATACATATTTTATTAATAAATTGAAGACTGCATTAATGTGCATGATAGCATACTATTTTTCTTATATTTTTATATTAATAAGTTGGCTTAATACAGAAAATAATAAACAAAATGGAAATATTATAATTAATTTTTGCATACATTTTTTCTATTTTTAAAATAATAATAAAAAAAAGAAACAGGAAATATTAAATATGATCACTTCTTTTCAACCATTTTGTTTGAAAGATTTATTGTATGCCCTTGAACCTGTATAATTATAAAAAAATGGCTGTTGAGTTTGGTTGAGAGAATGATACACACATACTATAACTGAATAGTAAAGAAAAGATGCCTATATGCTGTAAAATAAATATTTTAAATAAATATATTTTAACAATATTTATTTATGGATCTGATCAGAAAGGTTACAGTATTTTTTGATCTTAAGCTCTGAGGTAAAAAAAAACATTGATTTGCTGCATTAGCTGATGCATGTTCGTGAGTAGCCCATCCATGTTTGTATGCTATATGACTAATCATATAATAATAATAATAATAATAATAATAATAATAATAATAATAATAATAATAATAATAATAATAATAATAATAATAATAATAATAATAATAATAATAATAATAATAATAATAATAATAATAATAATAATAATAATAATAATAATAATAATAATAATAATAATAATAATAATAATAATAATAATAATAATAATAATAATAATAATAATAATAATAATAATAATAATAATAATAATAATAATAATAATAATAATAATAATAATAATAATAATAATAATAATAATAATAATAATAATAATAATAATAATAATAATAATAATAATAATAATAATAATAATAATAATAATAATAATAATAATAATAATAATAATAATAATAATAATAATAGCTGCAATGACAAGAACATATGGAGTGAACATTAGGAATTTGCCCTTAGGCCTCAAAAAGAACACAAAAATTCTCACTTAACAGCAAGTTTCTTTCTGCAATGAATAAGAGTTACCGTTATGTTTTGGAGTTATAGATTATAAAATAAGCAAAGTCTAGATGTCTTAAATATCCTTATTCCTTTAGTTTCCCATTTTAGTCATGAAATACTTCTTGTAAAACTTCAGTTAAAGGTTTCAGGGTTATGGAATATCGGATGATTGTAAGAACCTACAATGGAAGATTAAAGTCCTAAAAGTCTCAATGGACTTGCTCAGAAAAAGAAAATAAGATTAGCAATGATGAATTAGAAGATAACAATGACAAATATCTTGGTTAAAATATAAATACAGATAGAAATATAATGAATGAAATTAATCATAGAATTAAGCTTGGGCAGAGTGTTTTTGGAGATGTAAGTGTTTGGAAAGGAAGGGGGTTTAATAAATGTGTTTCACCCATTCTTACTTTTAAATCTTAGATCCATATGATTAATAGAAGAGCAATAGAGAGACATCAGATCAATAAATGAAGTATGAAGAGATCTATGTTAGAAGTAACAAGAAGAGATGAGTGAGAGAACAAACAGGTAATACTGTCCAAATTAAATGAATTAAGAGACTGAAATGGAGTTGGTCTTGATGTATTACTGCAAAAGATGATAAAAGATGACCAGTTGAAGTCTAAACTGGATCTTAAAAGATTGTAAAAGACAACATGTAAAATGAATAGATGAACCACTAAACATCACATGAACTCCATCTCTTATGCTAACACATAACTGTTATTAAACAGGAAAAACTCTCCATACAGTAGTGTCACCCTGTGCCAAACAGAGTAATCAATGGATGCCAGAAGGCATGTGTATAAAATCCCTATCTAGTGCCTACTCATCCAATATCACCAGACTAGTTTCTGGCTTGTGATCTTTATCAGCGAGGAACCTTGGATCTGAGAGCACTGCACCTAGATCTTAGGATCTAATGCAACCCTCCAGCAGCCACCTTTTATCTCTACTTAACTACAAAATTTATGAGAATGAAATTGAAAACACAATAATATTTTCAATCTAAACTTAATAGCTTATATAGTCATATGGGTCTGAACTCAGTTTAGCACCCATATATTTTAGTGTCTTTGGCTCTTTATCAACTACTATATGCAGAATTTTTGCCTGTTTAATAACAGTTATGTGCTACCATAAGAGATGGTGATCACTTGATGTTTAGTGATTTAACACCAATCCTGCCTAATAGGATAGTGGTGGCTATGATTATTAAAGAGCCAATGACACCAAAATGTATGGGGTTGCAAACTGAGTTCAGACCCATATGACTATATAAGCTATTGAACTTAGATTGAAAATATTGTGTTTTCAATTTCATTCTCATAATTTTGTAGTCAAGTAGAGATAAAAGGTGGCTGCAGGACAGTTGCATTAGATCCTAAGATCTGAGAGCAGTGCTCTCAGATCCAAGGCTTCTCACTGATGAAAGCCACAAGCCAGAAACTAATCTGTGGATATTGGATGAGTAGGCACTAGATATGGATTTTATGCACAAGCCTTCTGGCATCCATTGATTACTCTGGTTGGCACAGGGTGGCAGTACTGTATGGAGAGTTTTGCCTGTTTAATGAATGGATGAAATAAGAAAATTTGTTATGAAAAAGAGAGGCTAGATATTAGAGAAATTGGATTAAACTTGTGAGTGACTTTTATTCTGCAATAGATAAATAATGATGGTGTATGGATCAAAGACTTGGATACTTAATAAAAGAGTAATGTTAACAATAAAATGTTGGGAATAACAAAAAGGGATCAAAAGTTAAATACATGGATAAGAGAAGAATAGCTATTATTGACACTATTGAAAAAATGAAGAGGTCTTAATATTTAATAATGAATACTATTTCTGTATTATAAGTTTCATGATACCATTCTCACACAAGGTTGCGGATATTTTTTATCAATTTAAGTGTAGTAATCTATCTATCTATCTATCTATCTATCTATCTATCTATCTATCTATCTATCTATCTATCTATCTATCTATCTATCTATCTATCTATCTATCTATCTATCTATCTATCTATCTATCTATCCATCTATCCATCCATCCATCCATCCATCCATCCATCCATCCATCTATCTATCTATCTATCTATCTATCTATCTATCTATCTATCTATCTATCTATCTATCTATCTATCTATCTATCTATCTATCTATCTATCTATATATATATATATATACCTTAACAATGATAAAGATATGCTTAAGAGATTGTGATCTAAACCAACTGATGAGTCGTGGTTGTGTAAAATATGCATCTTGGAGATCATAGATCTTTTACATATGCCTTTGATCACATTTTTATGATTATATTCCTCCAAAAGGTGTTAAAAGTGGGTAGGAAACATTTCCTATCTTGTGTGAGAGTGATGTAATGAAAATTACATCATAGAAATATGTTGCTAAAAGATATGTTATTAGATGAACTATTGACATTTTAAATTAGATATCAAGAGGTTGTAAAAGATTTAGAAATGTACCATATGTGGGTTGATTGACAAGATAAGGAATCTTGTTAGTATGATATAAAGAAACTGGACTGAATTAGGAGAGGTTTTCCTCCTGTAATGGACTGATTATGGTTGAAAGTGATTTATGGGAATGGAATTGGATTAAACTTTTATTGGATTGATAGCAGTTGAAGATGATGAAGATATGAAAATTTAAAAAAAAATCGTGATATAATTCATTGAAATAGTAAAAAAATAAAAAATAAAAATTACCATTAAATAAATAATTGAGTTGTATATTGAGTTTGTAAAAAGTTTGAACCCATTAGAAAAAGACCTGGAAGTGTGACCTACAGGTCTTGAACTTTAGAGTCTGCTCCACTTGACACTTTTACTCTGAATCAAACAAAGCAATCTATCATTTACAAAAGTAGACACAAATTCCATATTAATGCTGAAAATGCAGATAATACAGCAAAAGTAAATATTTTGCACATATAAAAATCAGTGATGAGATGCGATGTGATGCATCATCATTCAGGAATCACTCACACTATGTCCAGAGAAACCTGTTATCCACATTACTTCTCTTTCCATTCCCTACCCTAAATTTTTACCATATTCTTCTCTATCCTACTTCACACCCTAACCATTTCCACTGCATTATCTTTGTCCACTCTATGACCTTTACATCTGGATCCCCCTTATCTTTTTCCAAACCCAGCATAAAAACCAAGAAACCAATTTCTGTATAATCACTTTGTTTATATTTATTATCCCATAACTTTATTACTTACACCTTTTTGCTTATAAGTATTTACATTCAATTAACATATGCCTAATATTTTTCATGCCTTCCTTACATAACTTGCAGGCTAAATCATCTACACTCCTCCATTTATGTGTATATTCCCTTATTGCTAATTATCATGTTTGAGCCTTAAACAGTAAACTACTTTCCTTGCATTATTGTAAATTAACTCACATCCAATATTATGTTTACTATACATATTTAAACTCTTTTTATTTTCCATACTAGTTCTCCATCTCTCCAACTCCCATCTATTTTTCCATCCCATTCATTGCCATTATAAGAATCAACAATCCTCATAACACAATCATCCCATCTTTTGTACAAGTATACTGACAAGGTTTTTATCCAAATTTTCTGCATACCATACTATCTTTTTCAACCATCTTGTTGTCTGTTCTTATAATCCAATTAAATTTTATGTGGGCTTTTCTCTTATCCATAAATTGCAATCTACTGACCATTTTTATTTTACTTTTTGCATCTCTCATATAAAAACTTGACCATTCCATTTCTTCTTGAATTGCCTTCTTTGCCATCCACATATCTGCATCTAATGCAAATCTTCCTATTTGTCTTTGCACTTTTTTTTAAGTAATCTAACACCCCTTTACTAACACATAACACATGACCATAAGTTAAACCTGCCACTGCCACTCCCTTACATATAATTCTAGCTACATTATATTTATTATATGAAAACTGTTAATTTTTTTTATCAGTACCTTTCTTTTTTTTATTTCATTTATCAATTTTTTCTTTCATTCATCCAAGCAATTTCTCTGATTACTTAAGATGATTCCCAAAAAAGTTGTATCTATTTAACACATTTAATTTTATATCCCCCAATAAAAATTCTAACCCCCATCTCTTTCCCACCCTTCTGCACATCTTCAGCATAACTTCCATATCTTCCCTACTTTCTGTGCCCAAGAAATATCAGCAAAGAAATGACCTGATAATATATACACTCCCTTGTCATCTATATCTCTATCCTTCTTTCTAGTCTTTCTATGGCTCTCTTCATTTCTGTTAAATATAGTAAAAATAAAATAGGTGATATAGGGCATCCTTGCCTTAGTCTCACCACATTTTTAACTCTAACTGATTTTATATTTCCTAATTGATCCTAATTGATACATATAGTAATTATTTTTATACAATCTCTTAATATGATTCACTAAAACTCCATTGATTTCCAAATTTACTAAACTTACCCATAATCTATTTATTCTATCACGTCTTCTCTGTATCCATAAAGATCATATATAACTGTCTACCTTTATTCCTACTGATATCTAAAGTTGTATGACTATAAATAAACTATCTCCTATACATCTATCCAACCTAAAAACTCCTTGCATTTCTCCCACTATATTATTTTCTTCCATCCATTTTGCCACCCTTCCAGCCATAATATATGCAAAACCTTTATATAACACTGATGTTATTGCTATTGGTCTATTATTGTTTAACTTTCTATGGTCCTTACCTTTCATTTAAACAATAGCCTTATTCTTTTATTATTCCAACTATCTGAAAATTCTCTCTTCTGTTCCATCTTATTAAAACATGATAATAGAGTTAATTTTGCCCTATTTCCCAAATTCATCACCATCTCTGCTGCCCATCCATCTAAACCTCTTGCGTTTCCATTTTTCAATTTCTTTCCTGCTTCATTCAATTCATTTTCTGTAAAAATAATATTGACATTACTATGTGCTTTTAGGTTTGTTATTACTCTGTCCTTCACATCTAACATCTTTACTCTATCCATTACATACTTATTTAAGATTGTCTCTAATTGTTCTCTAGAGCTACACTCTTTTTCCTCATCATTTAGTAATACTATTTCTCGCCCCCCCCCCCTACATTCCTTATTATAATATATTTCCAAAATTTTTACTCCAATATCTTCCACTTTTATTAATATTCTCCAATAATTTACTATTTAATTTCATTCTCTCTATATAATTATCTATTTTAGTGAACTTCTTTTTTTAAAAAATAGTTTTCCCATTTTATATTAAAATCTTTTTCACTTTCTTTGTGTTTAATAGCATATTTACATTCTCTGCATGCTTTTTCCCTCTCTTTTACACTTTTACTAATTCTCACTTTTCTATTATTTTTATTCTTCTGAATATTCTCACTTAAAACTCTATCTGCCACTTTTTCTACTTCTCTACATTAGTTTTTATATTCATCCCCAATAAAATCTTCCATGATTTCTTCTATTTTAATTTTATATTCTTCTAACTTAATCTTATCATTCATTCTCCATCCACATCTTTCACTATCCTTTATACTTTTATCACTATTTTCCATCATATTACTTACCATTTCTATTATAATGTAGTTATGATCACTACTACATTCTCTCTCTTCATTATCAAACACTTTAATTTTCCATACTTTATTCATTCCCCTCTTTCTCTACTAATATATAATCTATTGTGTGATTATTTCTAGATCATATGTATTGCCTCTCATAAATATATTTGATAAATATACAATGTTCAAATTCACTCTCTGATAAAAAATTTTCAAAAGCTGTCCATTCTTGTTATCCATGTCAGCAATTTCATCAATATACCCATTCATATTCCCTATAACCATTATTTTCTTCCCCTTTTTTAAACTTTGTATATCATTAACTAGGTATTCGTATATGCTACTGTTCCACTCCAATATCTCCAGTGGTTACATACACACTATAGCCTCCATCCATTCTTGTCTTCCTAACCTTATCTCAAACTACAAATGTTCTTGACACTTGACAGTTTTAAATATTTTTTTTGACATTATTCCTATACCACCACCCTTTTTTTCTTTTCTATTTATACCTTTTCATACCAAATCTTTCAGTATAGGTTCTGCTTCTTCTCTTACATGTGTTTTCACTACTGCTAATACCTCAAGCACTTTGTTTTTAATTGCTTTGTTGAATTATTCTGGTCTCCTACCACCTTGCACATTCAAATTCCCAATTTCTTCTTTTCTAACTACACTTTTATAAATTCCTTTGACCCTTTATTCTCCATTACATTTATAAATGACTTGCTTACTACTAATTTTATGACCCATTCCCTCTCCACATCTATATTTATATATAAATTAATTACCCTTTGTTTACTTCTTACATTCCATCTATTCGTAATCTTCTAGTTGATAATATTATAATTTAAAACTCTACTTCTCCCCTTGTAAGTTTTACAAACTATAATATTTTTTCATAAATCAAACCCCCTAATGCTTCACTTCTTTGTTTTGCTAAGTGCAATTTATCTTTTCAATATAATTTCCTCTTATTAATAAAAAAAAATCCCACACATATACAAATGTAACATTATTTTTCTCACATAATTTTTTCAATCTCTCATTTATAAAACATGCCTTGTTGTAGTTGACTCTAGTGCCATCTATTGCAAGCTTGAATAATCACATTCTGACCTTGCAATGCTGTTGTTAGTTTTTATATAAAGATAAAAAGAATATCCATACATTCTATCCTTGAATCTTTCACTAAATCATGATGCCTTAACATTGTAATTTGAGTTTGAGAATGAATTCTACATTTAACAAAAAAATATGCATTGAGTCAGGCCTAATTTTTTAAAAGATATGTTGCTAATTAATTTATGATATTTTATACTCTACAAATGATAACAAGTAAATTATTATTATTTTTTAGAACATTTACTAAAATATAGCATGAAATATGAATTTTTTTCTACAGTACAAACTTTTTCATACCTGCACTTATATATGTAATATACAGGGGGTTTGAACTCAGACTTTAATGTGACCATCAACCATCTATGCTATCTCATACTGCTGATATAATTGATCATCCACACATCAAAATGATAAATAAATCACTAATATTCGTATTTCATGCTAAACCAGCACTCATCAGTTGGTTCAGATTATCATCTCCACATATATATAGAATCAAAGCTCAGTTATATTATCATCTCCACATATATATAGAATCAAAGCTCAGCTTATATTAAGATAGCCAATCTTCATACTTTAATGGACAGACTTCAAACTACTCTACCTCACAACTCTTCAGTCATCCATTTCATAGAAAATCAGAAGGTGGAATGCTCAAAGCCCACCCCAACATTCTCATCCTATCCCATGTTGACCACAAGTCAATCTGACCCCTCGTGTACCTTCAGATTTTCAATGAAATAGATGGCTGAAGAGTTGTAGGATGGAGTAGTTTGAAGCCTGGTCATTAAAGTATGAAGATTCGCTATCTTAATATAAGCTGAACTTTGATTGTACATATGTGTGGAGATGATAATCTGGACCAACTGATGAGTGCTGGTTTAGCACGAAATACATTTATTGGTGATTATTTATCTTTTCAGCATGTGTGTGATCAAGGGTATCCGCAATATGAGATAGCATGGATCATTGAGGGTCATGTGAAAGTCTGAGTTCAAACCTCCTATATAAAATATAACATGTACAATAAAAAATAAATTAAACTTCCTTTACAATCAACTTTATAAAAATAAATATTGATGAAATAATGCAGAAGTCCTGGAACTCTTAGCAGGTATATGGAAATTGACTGTCAGTAACCATAAAATGTAGAATGAATCCATCTGCACTTTAGTTTTGATTGTATATAAAAATTCCATTTACTGACATACTTTCATGCAGAGAGTGAATTATAAATACTAATGTAATTTGCAGATTGTGAATTATATATACTAATGTAATATAAGCTAGTCTGAACAGTTTATAGTTGTCTTGAAATTACTTCTAGTATTTATTATTCACTCTCTGCATATAAATATGTCGGCTGGCCGATGCTTTGACATATAAAAAAAAGGGATGCTTATATATGATCAAAGCTAAAGTGTAGATGGGCTCATTTTATATTTTACATTTACTGAGTAGCACAAAGGCAAAGCTTTCCATACAGTAGCTCCACACACTGCAAGCCAGAGTAACCAATAGATGCAGAAAGATTTGTGCATAAAATCCCTATCTAGTACATACTCATCCAATATCTCCAGAGTAGTTTCTAGCTTGTCGCTTTCATCAGTGAGGAGCCTTTGATCTGAGAGCACTACACTTAGATCTTAGGATCTAATGCAACTCTCCAACAACCACCTTTTACTTTATTAGCTAACTATAAATCTTTGAGTCCAAAATAAAAACACAATAATGATTTCAATTCAAGCTCATTAGCTTATATAGTCATATAGATCTAAACTCAGTTCAGCATTCATACTTTTTGGTGTCTTTGGTTCTTTAATAACCACAGCCACCGTAATGCTATTGGGCAAGATTGGTATTAAATCACTAAACATCATATGATCACCATTTTTTATGCTTATATAAACTGTTTACACAGAGGCAAAACTCTCCATACAGTAGCACCACTCAGTGCAAGCCAGAGTAATCAATAGCTTCAAGAAGGTTTGTGCATAAAATCCCTATCTAATGCCTACTCATCCATATCCCCAGACTAGTTTCTAACTTGTGGCTTTTATCAGTGAGAAGTCATGGATCTGAGAGCACTATTAAAGCCACAAGCTAGAAACTAATCTGGGGATATTGGTTGAGGAGATACTAGATTGGGATTTTATGCACAAACCTTCCTGCATCCATTGATTACTCTGATTTGCAGTGAATGGTGCTAATGTATGGAGAGTTTTGCTTATGTGTAAACAGCTTGTGTAATCCTAAAGAATAGTAATCGTGTAATGTTTACTGAATAACTTATAGTAGTCCTGAAATTATGTTAGCATATATATAAATCACACTTTGCTTGTGATCAGTAAATGGTGTGTTTATATAAGATCAGAGCCGACGTGAAGGTGGGCTCATTCTATATTTACTGAGTTAGTTTGAATATAGCTCACTGTGGTTTTTCCATACTTCCACACTATTTCATCTATATTAATGCTGATAAAGGATTATATTAAAAATAAATATAGAAAACAATATAAAAATGTCAAAAGATAAAAATACAAATAGTTGTATAAGTCAATGGTGTTTTAGAAGTTGGTCACGTGACTGATTTTTCTCTGCAAATTGCTTGCAATGCCATCTCTAAATTAAAACATGGTTGATAACAATGGACTTGGGTGTTTACCTTTCATTTTACATTTAGTGATTCTTTAAATACTACAAGTTGATATTATGAAACAATATTGAGATAACTAGTTGAAAATTTAAAATTTTTTTTTTTTAAAAGAAGAGATTTTTCATAAAATCCCTAAGTAAATTAATTTATTATAAATTCAATGCGTAATGTTAAACCTTATTATTATTTGTTATTGACAACTTTGTTTTTGAACTTTCAGTATTATTTGTCTTTTTCAATTTCTTAATTGGGTTTGAGAGAGAAAAAAGGGATGGGAGGAGGTGAGAGAAAAAAAGAAAAAAAACAGGTCATCAGTTGTAAATTTTCTTTTGAAAATTGATTTCTTAAAAAAAAAACTAAAAATAATAATAATAGTAATAAAATGATATAAATAAACAACTTGGGTTTTAGGTTTTTAGATTTCTTTCTCAAATAAAAACATTAACAATGTAAATGAAACCACAAGTTTATTATTTTTTTACATTAATTTATAAAGACTACAAAAAAAAAAAAAGATTCATTATAATGTGTAAAAATGTTTCATTTTCATCTTTTCTGTAGCACTTTTTTTAAATTATTTACATACTTATATTTGATATATGTAAAGTAGGTTGAATCTTAAATTTATCAATTAGTTACCCCAGGGTTATTTCATGATATGGACTCCTAGTGTTTTAAAGAATCAATTAAAGGAAAATGGAATGTAGCTACCTAAATCCATCAGTACCACAGGTACCAAACTCTTGCATATAGTAGTGCCCCCTAGTGCAAGCCACATTAATCAATGAATGCAAGAACATTTGTGAATAAAATTCCTATCTAGTGTCTATTCATCCAATATCTCCTGACTAGTTTCTAGCTTGTGGTTTTCATCAATGAGGCACCCTACTTCCCTTGATCTTAGGATCCAATAAAACTCTACAGCAGCCATTTTTTATGTTTTTAGTTAACTATACAGTCATGAATTCAAAATGAAAACAGATCTTTTCAATCCAAGCCCATTTGTTTGTATCGTCATATAAATCTGAATGCTGTTCAGTATCAATATATTATTTACTTTCATTGTAGACTCATAGCTTTATAGTTAAATAAAAAGGTAAAAACCTGCTGCTGGAGGCATACTAAGAGGTGGATGCAGTGTTCTCATATTTAAGGCTTCTCACTGATAAAATCCACAAACTAGAAATTAGTCTGGGGACAGATGAGTAGGCACTAGATAGGGATTTTATGCTCAAACCTTTTCCCATACATTGATTACTGTAGGCTTGTAGTGGGGGGGGCACTACTGTATGGGTACTTTGCAATGTTTTAACAGCTTGTGTAGCCATAGAAAATGGTGCCCATGTGATTCTTAATGGTCTAGTACCACATGTTTTATATAGCAACATAGTTCAGCTATTTATCCCCCAAAAACATTTAAAGCACTAGAATGCTTGATCATAAGTTATGATAGAAAATGTGACAATGTGTTTCACCACTTCATAGAATATCTTCATTGCCCTACCATCTTGAAATTTTTGCAAACCACTTGAAAACATTATTGCAGCATCTGTTAACTACTTAAAATGTTTTCACAACTTGTGGTTTCACTGTCATACATAGATTGAATCATTTCAAACATTTTAATCGCAGTTTTGCTAAATTTAAAACAAAATTGATAGTCGATTGTTCTACTAGTGTCTGAACCTACCCTGACACCTCTCTGAGGAGTGCCAAAGCACGAAACCATGGTCAGGGGTTTGGGGAGGGGTTCCTGACAGAGATATTTTAAGTGCTGGCTCTGGCTAAGCATTTATCATAAAGCTTGTAGAGGAATTGGCAATCCTCACTGTTTATAACTTACAAGCTTAAGAGATAGGGTCATGTGATCTATGAAATGATCTATGACTTTTATTTTGACTATTTAACAAAATATACTCTCCACATGTCATCCCATAACTCATGATCCAGATACAGTATTACCATGAAAATTTTCTGTGATGAGTAACTAAACTATGTTGCTATGGAAACACACATTGATTCAGAGATGGTGCTGCAGTCAGTTTGGACAGAAATTTCACCTTTTCTCTGATACACTGTGATATAAAAACAATATGGATGTTATGGTTAAACTAACAATTGTATGAAAAATAAATAATTTGCAGTAGGAATTTATAACCAATTACCTTTTTCAATCTGTGACATCACTTAATTTCCTCACAAAAGCCTGAACAATTATGGACCCTGCATAGATAAAACTATAATAACCACATCCTAGATTAGTGCTTTCCTGAAGGTTTGTGATGATGGTGTTCTAGCTGTATTTTTATATTGGACTAACCTGTTTTCTGGGATATTACTAACAGTTGGTGCATATACTAACCTGTTTGCTGTGATATTACTAATAGTTGAATATATTTTGAATATTTAAATAAAAAAATAAAACTTTTCTAAAGACATTCAACACACATATTAGATGATGGAAATAGTCCAATATAAAAATATATCCTAGATTATTTTCTAACTTTCTCTATCTTTATTAGCAAATTCTTAGCATTCTAAACTAAAAGTGTACATAACTTGCATGTTCAACAGTCATCTTTTACTTCTTAATACTATTCAAGCTAATAATTTAAAATTTTTTTAAAAAAAAGTAAAATGTTGAACCTAACTTAACATACTTGTATAGCTTACAATGATCATATTTTAGTGGTTTCAATTTCATGCCAATTGTCAACCCCTTCCACTTTTTGGCAATGGGGATTAATACCAATAATATCATATGATTTTGCATACACTTTTGAGAGCATTTCTCATCAACCTATTGTAGAACCATCTTGGAGGCATATATGTAAGCCTATGAAAAAAAATCATGTGATGAAGATGGTAATAATCTTCCTATCTAAAGGATAGAAGGAGACACTATTGTCAAAAAACTGAGACTACTAAAATATCCAGAAATGAACCTGTTTTCAGACCTGTATAAACTATGCAAGTGAGTTAGCTAGGGTTCAAAACCTTACGACTTGTTTGTATTTCAGACTATTATTTTGGAAGAGTATAAAGTATGCTGAATGAACAAATGCATTATTTCTTGCTCTGAATTGTAAGACTTCAGTGATAATAACCCAAACTGGTAAACTAATCAGTGGATGAAGATATTATAGCAATATACCATCTGATGTCTATCAATAACTCAGGTTTACTATAATAAATGGCTCTACAATTGGATAAAGAGGCTTGATCTTAATCTAAGCAAAATAGCAATAAATGGGCTATATAAAATTTGAGATTTAAAATGAAAATAAACAGTAAGTAACATTTAAAAGTATAAAAAATACAAGAAGACATTAAAAAAAGGGTAAAAAATAACATAAATTATAAAATCATAAAGAATAATAGTAATATAATAGCAAACTATCCATGCAGTAGTGTCACCTAGTGCAAGCTTTAACAATCAAAGGATGCAAGTGCACTGCTCTCAGAACCAAGGCTCCTCACTGATGAAAGCCACAAGCTAGAAACCAGTCTGGGAATATTGGATGAGTAGGCACAGACACTTCTTGCACCATTGGTTACTAAAGCTTGCATTGGGTGGCACTACTGTATGGAGAGTTTGTTGATATATTAAAAGGTTGTATAAACATAGGCAATGGTGATTATGTGGGATTTAGTGGTTTAAAATTTAATGTATTTATTAGATATTAAAACAGCAACCACTGTATATTTTCGAAGATAGATTTCAAATACCTAACAAATGTATGGGGGAGAAATAAAAATTTAATATAAATTATATTTTAAAAGCACACAATATAAAAAACATGGACAGATGTACAAAGTAGAAAAAAATTCAATATGAGCTAGATTATAACAACACATAATAGACAAAAAACAAACAAGTTTATAAACACATAAAAATGCAGGACACACAAAAAAAGATACAATAATATAAAGATGAGTGTTTGTATAACGAATACAACAACGACCATAATTCAATTCATTTATTTAAGAGCTAAATAATGGTTGCACATTAAAATAGTGAAGGGAATATATACCGTGCATATTACATAATAAAATAAATCATACATCTTATATAAAATGAAATATTTTTATATAACAGCAGCAATAATAATAACAGTAACAATAATAATAACCACAACCACCACAACAACAATAATAACAGTAGTAATAATAATAACAACAACCACCACAACAACAATAATAACAGTAACAATAATAAAAATTATTATTTAAATGTTGAAGAAATATCTTAGTTAATCACTTTAATAGATGACAATAATATTATTTCCAATTGCTTTTTGAATTTTTCTTACATTTGTCACATACATACACTCATATTTATATATGTAATGATAAACAATATTTTAATATTGAATAAATGTAATAAAATATGAAATTTACCAAGTCTTTATAAAATAATCATTGTGCTGCCCTCTAGCTGCCATGTTCAATAACTTTTTACAGTAAGAACATGAGTCATTTCTTACCATATTTTAGATCATTTTATTTATAATTATCCAGAACAATAACAGACAGAGAGCCAATTTAAATCAGTCTATGTGTTTTAATATAAAATGATTTTTAAAGAACTGATATTAAATTTGTAGAATAGAGATATTTCACTTACTTTTAAAACTGTAATAAATAAACACGTTTTATATATAATGATAAATAATATTTTAATATTGAATAAATATAATGTCATGTGACATTTACCAAGTCTATTTTAAATAATAATTGAACTGCTTCTTAGCTTTTTTACAATAAGAAAATGGACCAAAATGGACCACTTCTTACCATATAGACTGATTTGAGTTGGCTCTCTGGCTGTTATTGTTCTGGATAACTATAAATAAAATGATCTAAAATGTAATAAGATGTGGTCCATTTCCTTGCAGTAAAATGTTATTGAACATGGTAGCTAGAGGGCAGTTCAATCATCATTTTAAATAGACTTGGTAAATTTCACCTGACATATTTATTCAATCTGGGAATAAGGCATGGGTCCCATGCCACCCAGAGCGTCCCCAGGTTGCGGATAGGGGCATGGCCTTCAGATATGAAGGTTAGCTGCGAATAAGCAGAGTACTGTAAATAAGCAGTCGCTGACAATGGGACAACATTCACTATCAGGAAGTGGTGAAGGAGACAGTGGCGTGTCTACTTCTATAAAGTGCCACAATTCCTATGACGGTGGATGTATAATGGCGAGTGTTGACCGCCATTAAATAAGTCAACACCCCGCTGGGTGCTGGGTCAGCAACGGCATTTCTTCCAAGTCAGCGGAAGATCACTAGAGGTGACAACGATGAGGAGGAAGCGGTAGTTGGATTTTCATTTTTATGGGATTTGACTAGTGCACTAAGCCTATTATAGAGGTTATTGCTGGGCAAAGAAGGCAACGGGAAACCACTTTGTCTTATAATTCCCTTGTTTTATTATGAGTATGTCTACAGAAATCATTACGTTTGGTGTTGAGACCTTAGTTAAGAATAACTTTGGTGTCTTGCCCGGCAGGAGTGGACATGAGGCTACTCAGGTCGTCAACCTGCGAAATCCTCATAAATATAATTCATTGAGAGGGGATACACTGAGGATTGGAACGTGGAATGTTAGATCTTTGAGGAAAAGTGGGAAATTGGAGAATTTGAAAAGAGAGTTGAATTTGAATAATATTGATGTAATGGGATTAAGTGAAGTGAGGTGGGAGGGATGTGGAGAAGTAAGTAGTGGAGATGTAAAGTTGTTTTATTCAGGTGGTGATAGATCAATTAATGGAGTTGGCATTGCTGTGAGGAAGAAAATATGGAATAGTGTGGCAAAGGTTGATGGTATTAATGATAGACTGATGGTGATGAGAATAAATGCAAGTCCTAGAGATTTGGTAATTGTACAAGTTTATATGCCAACTAGTACTCATGATGATAGTGAAATTGATGAAATGTATGAGAAGATAGAAGAAATTATTCAATGTGAAGGAAAAAATGCATGTATATTGCTATTGGGGGATTGGAATGCTGTTGTGGGGAAAGGTAGGGAAGAGAAAATTGTTGGAAATTATGGTATTGGGAAAAGAAATGAAAGGGGTAGTCGACTTGTACAATTTTGTAAAGAGAATGGGTTTGTCATTTCAAATACTTGCTTTAAAAATCATATTAGAAGATTGTATACATGGAAGGCTCCAGGTAACAAAGAACGTTATCAAATTGATTATATACTGATTCAGAATAGATATAAGAATGCTGTTAAGGGTTCACATGCTTTGCCAGGTGCTGATATAGATTCGGATCATAATTTGGTAATGGCTAAATTAAAGTTAAGTTTAAAAAGAATTAAAAGAGGGAAAAGATACACAAGATGGGACTTGGATAAATTGAGACAAATGGAAAAAGGAAAATTTGGTTTAATATGTGAGGGTGAATTTAAAAGAATTGTTCAGGATGGGAACTATATTAATGGCTCTGATGAGTGTTGGAATAGAATTAAAGAGGGATTCTTGAAAATAGCAAAAAATGAAATAGGTATTATTCGTGCGAGAAAAGCTAAAAGACCTTGGATAACTGAAGGTATGTTGGAAAAGATGGAAGTGCGGAGAAGGTGGAAGAATATAAATACTGAGGAAGGGCAAAAGGAATATAGGAAATTTAATAATGAATTAAGAAGAGAAACAGATTTAGCAAAAGAAAAGTGGTTGGAGCAAGAATGTAAAGAGATAGAAAGGTTTCAACAGATGAAAAGATATGATCTAGCATTTGATAGAATACAAAGTATTTCTTGGGAGAAAAAGACATGGGTAGCAAGGAGATTGCGGATAAGAATGGAAGAAGGTTAACCGATAGTAATGATATATTAAAAGATGGGAAGAATATATTCGGTATCTGTTTAGTAGAGGAAATAATTTAATTAGTTATGAACTTGAAAATGAAGAAGATGTTGCAATGGATGATAGAGGTATGGACATACTGCCAGATGAAGTAAGAAAGGCAATCGCACAAATGAAGAATGGTAAGGCTATTGGATTTGATGCAGTACCTATAGAATTTTGAGAGAAATGGGAGAATTTACTATGAAGGAAATAGTTGGACTTTGCAATTTGATATATAATAGTGGAGTTTGGCCTGAAGGTTTTTAAGAACTATAGTGATTCCAATTGCTAAAAAGAAGAAAGCTGTTAAATGTGAAGAGTATAGGACAATAAGTGTATTGTCTCATGTTTCTAAGGTGTTATTGAGGATTTTAACTCAAAGGATTTATGGGAAGGTTGACTATTATATTGCTGAAGAACAGTTTGGTTTTCGGAAAGGGAAAAGCACAAGAG